>VYXF01002082.1:243627-483309 GCA_013397295.1 Polioptila caerulea
GATACTCTCAGAAATAATCTTTTAGAGGATTAATAAACACAGGAGTTGGGTTTTTTTTTCGTTTTTTTTCCTTCCTTTTTGCAAAAAAAGGTATTTAGAAAAAAAAGGAGAAAATACCATTAACACACAAAGATTTCTTGACACAAATTGTAGTTTTAGGGTTTTTGGCAAAGCTTGTACTTTAATTCTCCACTGCTGTTATCAAAGTTGGCTGAAGAGTAGTAAAATCAGAAATGTATACCAGTGTTGTTGCTACAGTATGGTTGTTCCCATTTTCTATTCCTCATAAGCTATTTATTTCTGAGAGTATCTTATTCAGCAATATCCACTCAAACTTTCAACCATTTAAAAAAAATCAAGTATTAAAAATTCAATTATTCGGTACAATTTTAATGGTAGAGCTCACAAGTATTGTTTCTTTCCTTAGTGACAGTAATTTGTAAAGGAGCCATCGAAGTATAGAGATATATTGAAAGTACTGACTGACACAATGAGTTCTGGAAAAAATTTGCTGGGAATTTTGGAATGCAGTGCACTAATGAATCCAATGACCACCCAAAGCTTTAGAAAATTCCATGTCAAAGTCGTTTGGGCAATGGCTTTTTCTCAATAACTGAGCAGTTTTGGATATTGCAACAGGGCTTAGAAGAAAATCCTAACGTATCTGCTCTCAAAGGACAATAACTCTTCTGTTTCAAAAAACATTTAACTTTTCTGTGAAGTTCAGAAGAGGGTGATATTATTCCTTGCCAACGCAGCTGATAATCAGCTGCTAGCTGATTATACTGTGTATCAACTGCTAGCTGGTAATAATGCAAATTTGGGGACCTATTGGATTAAGTTGTAAAAGCTTTTTCATTACTTGAAAGTCAGTGCTCTGTATCCTGGAGCTTCCTTCCAACCTGTGTGTTATGGAGGGAACATTCTGCAGGTTGTAGATGGTCTCCATTAGAAATTCATCAGGATGGTTGTAAATAACTCTGTAATTCCCTCTGCTACCACAGCTTCCAGTGAGAACTCAGAATGTATCAAAACCTATGAATTCATCGGATTAATTTTGATTTCTCTGCATCTCTGGATTTTTTGTTTTGGCAGAGTCAGGTGAGAAAATGCCAAAATACAATTCTCCCACTGTCTCCAGCCTGACAACAGTTTGAATCTCGCAATAATAAGTGCCATTGCAAAACTTGTTTCCATGAGATTTGCAGCTCAAAACATAGGTCCAAAATGCTCAGAAGCTTTGAAGCAGAATGCAGAATTCCTTATGTTTATTCAATTACCAAATCTGAAACATGCTGAGATTCCCCTGTTAAAAGCTCATGTAGAAATGTCTCCTTATGTGATTGCAGTTGAATACCATATTGTGCAATGCACAGAGTACATACTCAAAAAGCAGAAAAGAACAAATTAAGAAATTTTCTTTCCAGATTTGATGCTGAAAATTAAAACTTACCTATGACAGAGTGCAACTATTTAGCTTGTCTTACACATTAACAATTTAAACCAAAAATAGAGAATTGTGTTAGTACAACTCACCTGAATGCTAGAGTGACACCAAGACCGTAATATATATGTAATATAATAATATATATTATAATATATAATTATATAGTAAATAACAATATATAAATATAAAAATATATAAATATAAACATCATAATCATCATGGCCCCCTCACTGACTAATTGTTGCACTGCTGGATACCTGTCAGCATTTACGGTGACAGGATTTCACCCATCTGAAAACTACTTATTGGAAATATTTGGTTGTAAACACGCAATTCCCATCATGGTGCCATAAACCATATAATTTTTGTGTTGGCAGTCATTACCAACATTAGTGACAATCCCTCTAATTAGGCAAACAGGGAGACACTCATATGAAGAAATTTTGTTTTGCATGCATTCATTTTAACATGGAATTACATACCTATAATAAGGGTCAACTTCCCTGATGTTGCTTTTCCCATCTGGACAAAGAGGTTCATTTTTACATGACCAAACATATTTAATGAGCTTCTCAGCTGTGTTATCAGAGCAATTTTACGTGTCCTAAAAACAACACAGGAAATAAGTTTTCATCTATGAAAATCAAATCTAGTTTTATTTTTGATTATTATTTCACATATCTCCATTTCCTAAAAAAGATGAACTGTTATAATTTTCAGACTGTTTCGGGTATATTCCACTTCTAAACCAGTTTCAGAATTTAAATCAAAGTAATTGCATGGAATGTAGAAGTGAGCAGAATGGAATGATAATTTCTAATTTCTACTGAGCACTAAAAAAAATCAAGTAGACAAACTGTCAGGGAAATGTGAGATGTAGCCTGCAATAACCAGAAATCACTGCTAGAATTCCTGTTTATTTCAGTACATTCTAAGTGTTTACTTAAATACATCTCTGACATGCAAACGCTTTGAGTAAATAGAGACTGATTTAGCAGTGATCCAATAAGCAGAAAGTCCTACAGAGGTTGGTTGCAGCAGCTGAGGGGCAGCACTTCAGTAATGTTATCAAGTGTCCTTGTGTCACAGGTCACCTTTCCTGAAGGGTAAAAGCCAACACAACAAAAACTCAGCGCAGAACTGAAAAGACTTCAGTGATCAGAAGTAACATTACAGTACATTACTGCTGCAGAAAAAGAATCATGGAGGGGGATGCGGAGGTTTGGTTCAAGGGTTGAGGCTTTTATTGACTTTTTAGAAAGAAAGTTACTGTGAAGACTATCATGAAGTGCTATAAAGTAATGAGAGGTTGAAAGAAGGTAATCTGATTCAATAATTAAAAATTCTTCATGTTATAAAGAAGCCGTAGGTCATCATAATACTCATGTGCATAATGAGCTACTATATTTTACCTACTTAGCCCATTTAAACAGTCAGGAATACTGTCCTAAAGCACAGCTCACACATGATATCAAACAATATTTCCCTCAAAGTCATTTGAATTTAAAATCACCAAGATAGAAGGTGGTTTGTTTCATGTTTAAATACATCTGTCTTATCCCCATTTGGTTTTAATTGGATTTTTTTTTTCTGTCTGAATAAAGAGGACACATCTAACCACTCACATTTCAATGCATCTTGGGAGATTGTTGAGACTATTTGAGACATTCACAGAAACTGCTAAAGTGATCAACAGCTCAAACCAGCCTTATTGATATCTGAATTAGTAACTATGGAGACATTCAAACACTGCAGTTTAAAGCTTATCAGAACTACAATTGGTGGCAAAATCTATGGAAAAGATTTTTTTTACTCTTTTACTGCTTCTATTTGAGGCTAGAAAGCAGGTTTTTATCAGTGATTTTTATTTTTGGATGGCTCTAGATAAAAATTCCTTTTGAGTACTCTGTCCAGCTCTGGGGCCTCAACACAGGGAGCACATGGACCTGCTGGAGCGAGTCCAGTGGAGGCCATGAAGATGCTCAGGGTGCTGGAGCACCTCTCCTCAGCAGACAGGCTGGGAAAGCTGGAATTGTTTAGCCTGAAAAAGAGAAGGCTCTGGAGAGCCCTTACAGGACCTTCCAGTACCGAAAGGGGGCCGACAGGAAAGATGGAGAGAGACTTCTTACAAGGGCCTGGAGTCATAGGACAAGGAAGGATGGCTTTAAACTGACAGAGGGCAGGTTTAGTTTAGATATTAGGAAGAAAGCCCTTTTTATGAGGGTGGTGAGACACTGGAACAGGTTGCCCAGGGAAGTTGTGGATGCCCCACCCCTGGAGGTGATCAAGACCAGGTTGGATGGGGCTTTGAGCAACCAGGATTCATGGAAGTGTTCCTGCCTGAGGCAGGGGAGATGGAACTAGATGGTCAATAAAGCCCTTTCCAAGCCAAACAATATTTTGATTTTATCCTTAACTAAGTTCAATATTGCATCTTTTTGTGAAAACCCCTAAAGAAACAAACAAATCAACTCCACTACAACACAGACAGTTAGAAAATTTCCTTACATGATAATAAGAAATGTAGATTCCATGCCTCCCTGTATAAGTCACAGGAATGGTTTCCAGTTCTTATCAGGGAAATACTAGCAATGAGAAATGGATTCCCTTCTGTTTGATACAGGGATTGGAAAACACATTTTCTCTAGAAAAAGTAGTTTCAATTATCTCTGGGAACTTTACTGAAAAAGTTTTCTAGTAAACTTTTGGATTATGTATTAACAATAACAACAAAAAACCAACAATAACAACAACAACAACATAATAACAGTAATAATAACATCTTTCTAGTTTGCTAGAAGATTTTACTGCGTTTTTAAATATGTTATTTTTAAGGCTTAAAAATGTACGGGATTAATAAAGAATTTAGTCAAAGAGAAGACCTGGCACAGGATTCCTTTCAGCAAATTGTAACTGTCTGAAGGTTAAGTGTCATGACAAAAATATATAGACAAGAGACACTGAAAAAATAATCCACCTGCCCGTGTCAAAGCCTGCTTCTGTGGATGACTGCCTGGTGCTTGGTGTTTGCCTCTGCTTCTCCACTGAGTAGAGGGAGAGCTTAAACCTGTAGCTTTATATATCACACCTGTAGCTTTCAGATGAGTAAGGAATGGAGAATATGAATTTTGTGCTTTGTGTACAGGAGAGAAATGTTTAAGCAGCATAAGCACAGCAGGAAGAGTGGGTCAAATACTGCCTAAGATCAATATTTGGAGATCTATCACTATTTATATTTTGACCTTCCCACATCTCATGCTAGCATGGTGCAGTTTTTGCACCCATCTAATGAACACTTTATAAACTACCTCTCATTGCATCTGGTTCTTGATCTGCTTCCAAACCTCTAACAGGGTACAGTGCTGCCTTGATCCTGGAGGGAAATCTATCATGCACTCCAGAGCATCCCTCCCTCCTTCTGGCCCTGGTGACCTTCCAGAAGATGCCCACCTCACTAACTAATCATTAAATTTTCAGCCAGAGTTTTCACTCTCATTAGCCCTTTGTTTCTGGAAGAGACTCCCTGTAGACAACCAGGAAAAAAAAAAAAATGAAAACCTCAAGCGCCACCACCAGCATGGCCCTGCTCAGTCACCAGTCTGCAGCCACCTCTCTGAAGTCTAAATCCTTTGTGGGACTGAATTTTTCTTCTGTATTTGTACAGCACTTAGCACAAGAGAATCTAAATCACAGCTAAAGGTCTAGTATCATTCCTATTTTTATTATCATGCATGATTGGAAACATAAATTTCAAATGGGATTATTCTGTTAACAATACCTAGAGCCAAATGAATACACAGCATTGTCCTGCCTCAGACTACAACAGTTTTCAAGTTGTAGTCCATGAAACCCCCATGTTCAGAGACCTTAAACTAGGACGTATGCCTGTTGTCAGTAAGTTGAAAAAGAATTAGGAGTTTTCAAACCAGAAAAGGCAAGAGAAGTATTGTAAAAAGAAAAAAAAAAAAATGAAAACCTCATACTCTGTGTAAAGGAGATCCTGTTACAGGCTCTGGGAAGCTGTTCCACCTTGTTAGTGAGAATGTGAATCAAGCTGTGGGTATCCTGGAGGACACGCTGCAAAAACAAGCAAGCTGATGGCAGTTCCTCAGTGTCTTCTCCCAGGGAGGTAGAACTGCTGGTTCTGTATCTGGACATTTCCATCTATGACAAAAATACTTTAAAGTATCTTGCCATCCCACTTGATCTCGTGCTAACTGCAGAAACTTTTACTATCTGCTCTTCCCATCCTATGAAAAACATGACTTCACTATACTGGGATTACAAACTGCTCCTAAAGCAATGTGGTAATTTAAATTCCATTTCCCATATGGACAAGGCAAACAAGCTGTAGATGGACCTTCCAGCTATTCTTTCTTTTTAATAACTGATGCATGATGGTCATATGCTAAACTCATTCGTCAATCTTATTTTTTTATCTATTGCCTGGAAAATACAGCAACTTAACCCTGGATGGATGGAAGGGAGATTTCAGGGCTGTGAATTAAAAACAGCCTGCTTGGAGAAGGGAGGACAGGTGCTGGCTTTGGCCAGCTAAGCAGGTGGAGGAGTTGGTTTTGAGAAGGAAGGGTCCAGACAGATCCACTAATTAGGAGTGACAAGAACAGGGCACTTTGTGTAGCCAGTTTCAAACCCCGTAACCTTTCAGCTGAAGCACCCTGGTCCGAGCCCAGCCGTGAGCGAGGGGCTTCACCTTGTCCTGATGATGTGCTGGTAAAGAGCTCTGCACACCCAGTGGTCAGTGGGCTTGGACCTAGTCCCGGAAAAGTCGAGCTCTCAGCTCCGGTCCAACTGGCAGCCTTAGTTTTGTGTAACGAGACCCAAGGTGGAAATAATCTGGAGAGGTGCATTCCTTCTCTCCTCCTGACAAGTGCCTCTCAGAGGGGCTGCTCACACGCTGCTGTGGCCATGTGAGCTGAGCCATCAGCTCGAGCCACCCTGGGATGGGGAAAGTGACACAACCCAGCCATCACACAGCTCATGGGGAGGGGTCTCCTCAGGAAAGGAAGAAGCTGTGTGCACCTGTGGTCTTATTAGGGAAAAAAAAAAGCCTTAAGGACCACCTTTCTATATAATTTTTTTAAAAATTCAACCTCTTTTAAATATATTCAAACACTGACATCATGTTTCTAACAAAAAAAGTATCGTTCTGCTTGTATTAGTTTTGTCCCTCAGAGACCTTTTTGTTGTATTTCAAACACATCTGAGCTAGGAAAACCAAGGACAAATTTTAAAAAGTCTGTATTTAGAGACATAAATTGGGAAACAATATTTTGGAAATGCTTTTGATTGGTGAAAGGAAAGACAGGCACTTTTACTCAATACGTAAAAATGGTCTTGGATTATACTAGAAAATCAACAGAGTGAAGAAAGATATTTACACTACTTAGCTGTTCTAAAGCAAGGTATGTTCTTAGCCAGAGTTTAAAAACACAGATCCAACAATTTAATATGCGTATTTAGAGCTTAATAAAAATGGCTTAATCTTTTAAATTACTTTAATCTTATATAAAAAATTTCAAGGGCCAGATTTCTACTATGTTTTTTTTCCTGTTTATGCAGGAAGTTGAAATAATCTTATCTTTGAATGAGATCACATTTAAATGGTTATAATGATTTAATTGAATTTACAATTCTAGGAAAACAAACAAACATTCCAGTACTTGTTTCTACAAGGTAAGTGTTTGGAAGAGACAAAACCCTTAATTTAGTATTCATAAGTCCTAAGACATCAGTTCTGAAATGGGGGGCATTTTTGATTTGTCTAAGATATCTGATCATGTTGAATCAAAAAGACTTGGAGAAACATTAACCTTTTAGTAATTCTCCTGGCTTTTAAGTTGAATTTTTCAATAATTTACATTAAATATATTTTTCTTATGACTGCTGTAATTGTTACATTGCTGTTTCAACCCCTGTACCTGTCATTCCATTAGCAGACACACCTTCAGAATTGCAACTTGAATTTAAATCCTATTGATAGACTTCTAAAAACCTGGGTATAAAAGGAGCCCATTTACTTTTGTAACACTTATAAATCCTGTATATCATGCCACACTTCTTACTCAAGTGGAAGATACACTCTGCAGGCTTAAAAGTCTGACTCAGGTTGGGAGAGCAGCTTCTCAAGGGTTCAGAGTGGAGGAAAGGAGACGGGGGAGTCCTGGTGCCACAGCCCATTCCCCGCCTGCAGCAAGCTGTGCCAGGGGCTTGGACACCCTCTGTCAAGGGCAATGTGTTCCCCTCAGACAGGGTTTCCTCTGACTCCAGCCACAGAATCTTTGCAAAAGAAACTGTGTGGAGTCAACCACCAGGCACTGACACCAGCAGAGAAGCTGCAGAAAAAGCTAAAGCTGGAAGTGAAAATATTCTCTCTATTCAGACTGGGCTTAAGCCATTCTTGATACTTGATCCAAGCTTCTTCCAGTCTCATCTCAGTCCTTCCACCTCTGCAGTGCTCCACAGCCCTTCTTATCTTCTTTTCTTTCTCTATTGTTTTCTACAAATTTCCCCTATTCCTTGTCTTTCTAATCCCTAAACAACATTCTTCTGCCAAAAACAGAGAATCAACAAGCCATTTATCATCACAACATCAATAGCTATGTATTACCACTCTCCCTTCCCCTTTTTTCTATTCCTGTACTACTCTTCAAGGCAGAAAGGTTGCCTCTTACCCTGCCCTTTCTATTGTGTCCAGCAAACTGTGCCTGGTTTTGGTTGGTCCTGCATAAATAACACAATCGGTAAAACCTCTGCAAGAAGAAAAGCAAGGAAACTTCCTCACCAGGATTTTTGATGGTGATGAGATATTTTCTCAGGCCACACTCTGACAGAAAGTATCATGGTCTCACTAAGTAGAAAATTATATTTTTAGTCATTTGATTTAAATGGGAAAGTTGTCTATACTCACAGCACAAGCTATAATTCTTCACTCATGGCCTAATAAAATCCTTCAATTTCTGAAGTTTACCACCTTTTCTCTTTGAATTTCTCTTCACTACTCAGATAGTACAGCTACAAAACTTTGTTTCTTGAAAACCTCAAAACTAGAACAACCCAGACTTCCATTTGTCCCAAACTCCTGCATGTCATTTTTCTAGGGCGTTTTAAAACAGAACAATTACACCAAGACCTAGATAATTTATGTAACATAACGAGAAGTCAGACAGTATGAGAAGAGTGCAGCATTCTGGAATCCCGTGAAACTTGCTCCAACGAAGCTATAAAAATAAACTGCCAGCAGTGTTTGCCAGGTTTCCTGATGCTCTTACCCATCAGCTTTCTCGCCAGGCACGTGCGGCTCTTCGGAGCTGCCCTCAGCCCCGGCCGTGGCTCCTGTGCGCGGCGCTGCGCAGCGGGGACCGGGATACCCCTGTGGGCACATCTCCATTGCTCAGCCACTGTGCCTTCCCCAAGCCGTGGCTGAAACCTGCAGCAGGGACCATCTGGCTCCTCAGCCTTCTGCCTTCTTGGCTTGCCCTTCCCTGAACCGTCTCTCTTACCCTCCTATGGACACTGTCCCTTTGTTATTATCTGCAATAGCCACAAGCCCTGTGGGTTTTATGCTCTTGGCCAGGCTTCAAGTTCCAGTGCTTCCCTTGCTTCTCACCCTCCACACACTAATCAGAGGTTCCCTAGTGGGGTCTGGGATGTAGATGCCTGTTTAACTTCTGTCCTCAGCATTTCAAAACCATTAGTCAGGGCCTGGACTGTGGCCATCAGAATACGAGTACTGTAAGGTAAACAGTAACTCCCATATTTTCCTCACCCTCTGCATCTGGAAGACAAATAATGAGTCCCGCAGTGCATTGTTTATTCTCATCTCATATTAATTTTAGTTATAATGGTCAGCTAATAGCCATTTCCTGGATATTAGGTAGAGCATGGCAAGGTACAACAAAGCATGGAGATGGGAAGCCTGAGGTGGGAGGATGGCCGACTTGTGCCTTCACACACTTCACCATATTCTGAACTTTATCTCCAATTAGCAATCCTGATCATTGTCCCTCTAACGACTTACCTGTGACAGTCTGTATTACCTGCAAAACAAATGCTTGATCCAGACCAACCTGTGGCCAGAGCAAGCTTCTCTGAGTTAAACCCCTGAAATCCCCAGGTGATCATGTCTCTACCTGCATTGCTATAAATAACATCCACGCTGTGAAGTAGCCCAACTGTTAAACTCATCTGCAAGCACCATGCCTTCAGCTCATCACTGTTAATTCGCTCAGGCTCCCCTCTTCATTTTAGGTAATGTCAGGTTGCTTCTCCCTTGGGTGAGATAATACTGTGCTTACATATTCCCAGATTGTGGGAAGGACAGAAGACAATGGGAGCTTGTGCAAGACAGAGACAGTCAGAGAAAACTTGAAGACAATCTGCAGTTCTCCCGTCAGTCTCAGGCTTGAGACTATTGGGGTCTATTGGTTTGCTTAGATTTTCTTTTGGCAACTTTCCTAAAAGTTCTTTCCTAAAATGTCCTTCATTTCTCTGATCATTTACCAAATCACTTCACTTCTATATGTACAAGTTACAATATTTTTCTTCATTTTAACTTGTGCCTTTGCTCACCAGTATTAACTTTTATTGAAGATCAGCTTTTAAAATGTGCTTACATTTATATTTCATAACTTGCATAAAATATATTATAGTTTAACAAACTCTGTTAAATTATAGGCTGGTCAAGTTACATAAATCTTAATAAATATCCAAACCAAAGTTTTAGGGTCTCTTGTACTCACATCTGTTCACCTAACAGACCCACCCACTGTCTTTATCATAATAAATCCTGGTCCTCAACAAGTGCCAGTGAGGCTTACATGCATGCAAATTAATTTGTTTTCATCGATGCAATAGCTAATCAAACTCTGGTACACATTAATGGTGGTCTTCATCATTAAAAAAAAAAATAATCAGTGAACATGTGCAAATGGAAACAGATGTTCTCCTAACTACCACAATCAAGAAGACCAATTTACAGAGTAACAATAGTTATTTGCATGGTCAACAGTGATGTAATAATCATACAAGATCATGTATCTTCTGCTACATGTTTAACAAATACCTCATTTTTTGCCTTAGGATAAAGGATAAGGCTCTTACCGAAATAGGCTGGCGAAAGACCAGTGAAGGAATTGTACAAAAGTTTTTTTTAATTTCTTTTATGCTTACATTGTTTTCAATATTGCAATCTTCATCGTTTACTGGTAAAGAAAAAAAAAGAAAAATGTTATGAAGGTTTTGAAGTGGTATTTTTGACACAATCTATTGCTATTTAAAAGGTTGTAATTCATAAAAGCACTGGATCTTGATTTGTGTCCATACACCATGAAAAAAATTGGCTTTGAATACAATGGAAATAAATCCTTTCTTGGAATAATATTTTTTAATAGACTATGTGTTCATTTGAATCATGATTTGATACTTGAGGGTATCAAATTTTTATGGAAAATCAAAGAAACAAGAATTAAAAGGAGCAGAGAACTGTAACTCTATCTAATATTTCAACAAGAGGCAAGATAAAGACTTGTTCCTCAAGACTCTATGGTCTGAACTTTTGTCACATCTCACTCACTAGATAAAACATGCAATCTCTCCCTGTTCCTAAAGAAGTGGGAACAGAAGACCACAGTAAAACCTGTTTTACCAAGAGAGGTTTGCACTGAGAAAAGTTGCTCCAAAGAGAGGCTTGAATGACACAAAGGGAGATCCTTGGTGCTTGACAAATGGAAAGTGGGACGGCATTGTAAAAATGTTAAGCTGTGACAGAGAGAAAACAATAAAATCAGAAAGAAGTTACTGGCGGTCAGCAGGGAAGAGCGAGTAAGTGCTCCCTGGGGATGTGCACCCCAAGCCCCCAGAAGTTAACAGGAGATTAAATTCATCTTCATGTAACTGGAATATAGACTGAAGCCAAATGATTTTGCCCTTAGGTTCAGCGCTGTCAGGATTTCCGCTGACTTCAATGCATCATAAGCATAAGAATACGTTTAGCCTTGGTGCTAAACTGCAGCCCACACAAGGAAATGTCATCCAGAATCAAACTTGATATTGAGCTATCCTGACTTATGACATGTGCAGATCCAAAATTTTCAGAAACAAGCCTTCAGCTCAGAAACAGTAGAAGAACACGTAATTCCTGCAAAGCATCTAAATCAAGCACTTAACACGAGGAAGCTGGGCTCCTGAGCTCCTGACAGCACTGGGGAGAGTCCTTAATTCAGGTGGTCTGGATCATCACCTGGCAGGTTCCCTCCACTCTGCAGGAAGCACCTGTGCTAAGGCTTGGCAGCCCCTCTGCCATGTCCTTGGAATGCCCTTTGTCCTGATTAAGAGGTAGCAGAGCATTGCACAGATCCTCAGGTTTTATGGAATGCCTTGCTTCTCCTCTGAAGATTACTTTCTCACTCTCACACAACAAAATTTGAACATATTAATGAAGAAACCTACATAAGTTAGTGTGAATATAACTACAGCCGGCTCGCAATTACACCATTTGAGTGTTACATAGTTTGTGCATGGAGCACAGAACAGCTCTGGCACAAGCATTTCACTGGATTTGCTTCCCTAAGGAGCAGATTCACCCTCTCTCTACTCCCCACAAACGGATGTAGTAATGAAATAAGCTATCCCAGGCCAGAAAGTGCAGATGTGCTGCTCTGCGTTCTTTTGACACCCAAAGCCGAGTCCAGCAATGATGAAGCCAGAAATGTCCACCACACCCAAACCGTCTCTGAAGAATCAGACACGTATGCCCTTCCTCCACCAAATAAAAAACCCTGAGAATTATAGGTTTTATTAACTACTTTCTCCACTGTTTTTCCTTTTTTTGTCTGTCAGCCCATTTATCTGAATGAAGGCCCCACTGAACACTGTCTCTAACGAAAAACTTCTTCTCAGAGATACTTTACATTTTTTCCAAGAATCACACTTGGGCTACTGCATTGTCCATCTTCTGTTTCGTGCACTGCTCATCTTAGACACAGGAAAAAGCAGTAATTATTGTGGGGAAAGGAATGCTAGAAGAACAATAGGAGAAGAAATTATTTTCCAAAAGTAAAATAAATGATTTCTCAAAGTACAAGTCCTGCTGCTCCTCTTTGCTCCCTCTCCCTCCCTACCTGCTTCTATCTCATGCACAAACACTCTACTTTGGATAAGTTACAAAGTTTTGCACAGAATGAAGAGCAGTTATTCTTACTGACAGTACTATATGAAGCCAGTAACTAGGAGTAACTGGGGCCAGGTCCTTTGGGAAAAAGGTCAGCAGAATTCCAAGGTATTTTTTCTGTCAGCACTAAGCAATCCACAGGGAGTCAAAATTTATCATTATACTGGACTCATGCTTGAACATATCAACTTTTTCTTCCAGGAACTTTGGTCCATATATAAGTATAGACTAAATATATTCTAACATGCTGAAATGCTTGGCTTTTGTTTTTGCCACAGGCATTCAAATATAGTTATAAAACAATGAACACAAGGAAGTACATGTGGACAAATCAGAAAGAGTGTTTAAGACATAAATCTATGGTGTAAGTAAAAGAAGTTTTTCTTTAACCATGTGTAACAGATTATGAACCTGATTTTACTGAGAAATTGTATTTACTCATTTGACATTTACATACAGTATTATTAAATCAAACCTAGAGGTTTCTTTATAAAATAAATACAACTTTTCAATCATATGATTCTGTGAAAACAGATTGTATGGAGACACATGGGAAAAAAAAGAAAATCAAAACTTTGTGTATAACTGCACATGGTCAAAAACCTACAAATTGCATGTAGGGCTTCATTGCTAATAAAATAATGTGACAATAATGCTAGTCTGTGTTTCCCTTCCCACAGAAGAGCAGCAGAAAAGGCAAATCTAAACTTTTGCCCAGACATCAAGAAAACCACCTCAACAGCCCTGTGGTGGGCTAGAGTTAATTTTCTTCACAGTGGCTGGTATAGGGCTGTGTTTTGGATCTATGCTGAACACAGAGTTGATAACATAAAGATGTTTTTGTCATTGCTGAGCAGGGCTTACACAGAGCCAAGGCCTTTCTGTACGGCCACGCTGGCGAGGGGGCTGGGGGTGCACGGGAGGCTGGGAGGAGACACAGCCAGGACACGCGGCCCAAACTGACCAAAGGGATATTCCAGACCATGTGACATCACACTCAGTGTATAATGTGGGAGGAAGAAATAGAAAGGGAGGGGCGTTTGGAATGATGGCATTTGTCTTCCCAAGTAACCGCTGCATGAGATGGGCCCCTGCTCTCCTGGAGATGGCTGAACACCTGCCTGCCCATGGGAAGCACTGAATTAATTCCTTATTTTGCTTTTGCTTTCCCTATTAAACTGTCTTTATCTCAACCCACAAAGTTTTGACCTTTTACCTTTCCAGTTCTCTCCCCGATCCCGCTGGTGGGGAAGTGAGCAAGCAGCTATGAGGGGCTTGGCTCCTTGCTGGGTTAAACCACAACAAATCCATACATTCCCATGACATAAGGTAACCACTTCCCCTCAAATTCATTCCATAATTCTTTTTTCCCCCAAAATGATAAAAACTTCAGCCTAGAGAAGAGGAGACTGAGGGGAGACCTCATTGTGATTTTTAATGTCCTCACAAGGGGAGACAGGCACTGATCTCTTCAGTCTTGTGACCAGCGACAGGACCTGAGGGAATGGCCTGAAGCTGTGTCAGGGGAGGTTCAGGTTGTATACCAGGAAAATGTTCATCACCCAGAGCATGGTTGGGCACTGGAACAGGCTCCCTAGGGAAGGGGTCACAGCACCAAGCCTGACAGAGCTCAAGAAGTTTGGGCAAGGCTCTCAGGCACATGGTGTGACTCTTGGGGTGTCCTGTGCAGAGCGAGGAGTTGGACTTGATGAGCCTTGTGGGTCCCTTCCAACTCAGCTTATTCTGTGATTCTATGAATAAGTAGCCAGAAACATGGAAACTCAAGGGTAGCTAATACATCCTCTTCTATTTTAAAACCAAGTCAATAGCCACAAACTTTCTAAGGTTCTCAAGCATTTTCTCTAAGCCATAGGCCAGTCATGTACTTTTGGTTCGGCATCAGTCCAGCAAAGCACTTACACATGCACTTAACTTTGAGCACGTGAGCAGTCCCATGGATTTCAGTGGGACTTCTCACAAGTTTGATGTTAAGTTAGGGCAAAAGTGACTTACCTGGACCAGTGCCATAAACTGGAAAGCCCATAATGCTAAGACTGAATATTTTCATGCATGATGTGCCTGTCCCATTTTGTGGGAATGGATACTTAAAGATAATGCTAATAATCACGAGAACCTCTGTTATTTCAGGTACAGGAGGGAATGGAAGATTTTTTTGGACAGAAAAGAAAACAAACATCCATCCAAACTGGTACTACAACCACTATCAGGTGTTGCGTCTCTGTTTCCTAGGACAACGAAAATAATATTATTGTGTTTCCACAGCAACACAAATGTATATGCTATGATGCAAAATACATTCACAGTATTCAGAGCAAAGGAAAAAAATGTCATATATATAGTAACATAGCAGATGAAAGATCCCTATCCAGCTCAAGGACAGTTTTTCCTCCCAGTAACCTGCATAAAATAAAATCAGTCTAGAATTCACATGTTTCTGTTTCTGTACTGTGGACTGACACAGATCTACTGTGCATTCATGAGGCAACCCATATTTTTTTGAGTTTTGAGCCCAATAGGTATTTTAGTTTGTATGGTTAATCAAGGACACCAGCCAGAAACCATTTTCTTCCTCTCTTTCCAGATGTAGATTGGAAATGCTTTTCTGACCCATTCAATGTTTTTAATTTGGTAAGTGTGGAATGCTATAGAATGGACAAATAAATAACACTATGGGCAAAAAAAGAAGCTTGAAACTGTAGGCACAGTGATGATTGACTGGTTCTTGGCTGTCAGAGCAGCACTGTGATTGACACACAAGCAACCAGCAGGGTGTGAGGGGTGCAGCACACACCAGGTTTTCCAGGAATCAACCCCCTGTGGTGTGCAACAGACTCAGTCCTGGGTTGGATTTGTTGGTCTCATTAGAACAACCTTTCAGGGAAGATTTACCTGCACGAAGGCTGTGCTATGCATATGCAATAACTCCTAAACACATCATGTACACAATGGTTGCTGTTCATATCCTGTGTACCACAGGAACCCACATTTCGGGACGACTCTGGCAGACATACAAAATCTTTATCCATCACCTATGAAAAACCACAACCAAAACTGTCAATCCTTAGCAGAGGTGCCAGCAACTGAAAGGTATGGAGATGAAAGAGGTGATTTTCCCTACAAAACCATCTTTCTGAAGGTGCATGATGACGTACTGTTATTCTAAAATCTGTGAGAAAAGAAAAAAATGTTTTCATTACTACCAGACTACTCCCAGTTGAACCTGTGCACCTACAGGATCTTATCAAGCGTGAACGGGATATAACTGAACCAAATTTATTTCTGCTTTCAAAAAGTCATAGCCAGCATCTTCTAGGAGTCAATTCCTCATAGCTCTGTTCCTGATTTTACTATGAAATGTCAGCCTCAGGTTACAGCAAAACCAAAACAGAACTGTGGCACAACATAGCAAAGGTTGGCTGGCTGAACTATTTGTGAAATATAATTATTTCATTTTTGATGAGAAAAGAATGATCAGGGTCACAGATACAAGTATTTACAAGTGCAAACTATTATCCTAAGAACTCTAGGATTTAGCTAGGGAAAAATACATTTACTGGAATGAACACTGACAAGTAAAATATTTAATCCCTAAAGTTTTATTTCCCCCTAACATAAAATAGTAATACTTTGAATGGTCCATAAATAACATTAATGGAGAGATTTTGAATGGTAAATCTCTAATGATATACGAGAGAGGACTTAAATAGGTTTAACTGGGCTCTTTCTCACACTTGGCAACTGCATTACGAATGGTTTTGTTTTTTTAAGCAACATTATAATCTGTTATCGTTTTGGATCAAATCCTAAAAAAGCTTTTCGTTCCAAATTTGCAAACACCACCAAAGCAGAAGCAACTAGAGGAAAAGCATTTTTTTGTGCCTCTACCAGGCTCAGAGAAAACATCACTTTAGTGCTCTGTGATGTGAACGGAATCTCTACAGATGCCAACAAGCGGTTGTGCAAAGCTTCAACTGGCCTTCAAGACAGAGTGTGTAAAGGGAAGTTTTGTAGCAAAGTTCTGCCAACAGAGCTGCTACCTGAGTCCACATCTCGAGCCCAAATGTGTTGAATGTTGCTTTTTAAAAAATAAGTGTTCCGATACAGCGCTACTCGAAAATAGTGTGAGGTAGTCCAGGCTTATTGATCACATTTTTTAAAGTTAAATAAGAGAAGCAGAAAGATGGAGAAGAGTTTCTCCAAATTAACATAGGAATGCTTTCCTTCCCGCCCTCAGCTGAGGCCCTTCTAGTCCTCAACTCCGTGCCTCAAGCAGAACTAGTAACACTGGGACATAAACCACAGGTCAGAATTTAAGGTCATGTGAATTGACAATATTCCCCCCACACGATAATTTTGAGCAAAATAAAAATTCCATCAATAGTAAGTCATCAACAGAGGCTCAGTCTAAGATCAGAAACAGGACTAAAACAGTGTCTGGAGGAGGAAACAGCCCAAAGCGCTGTCTTAGAAAGTGTGCAATGAATTTATGTGGAAAAGACTTCAGCTGCACACATTCCCAGCAAAATTGTGCATTAATCTACAACCTTCTCTGGTTCTCATGCAGAACTATTTCGAATGCAATAAAAAAAGAGTTACATTTACTGAACTGATGAGATATGTATGCCACAGCTTACACCTCTGAAAATATAAAACTGTATCTGATATGATTCAGACAGACAATTCCAAAAAAGCATGTTTCATATAAGTAACAAATCAAAATCCCTCCAACTAGCAACCACTTAAACATACACAAGAAGAGAATTGTTCAGGAGTATAATTATAGAGAGAAGTTTCTTTTTTGTTTTTTTATATATTTATTTTGATTTTGGTTGTGTGTCACAAAAAATGTGAATATTATTTAATTTTTTTTAACACACATTACCTTGGTTAAAATGTCATGCAGAGGATTTTACTAAGCCAACACTGAGATACCCTAATTTCAGTGTTATTAAGAAACACTATTTTAAAAGACAATGAGATTTCTACTCTGCTGTAAAATTTTGGAGCTACCTAGATGTTATGCTTCACAAATGTTTCTACATTGCTAATACAAATTAAGAAAAAAAAATCCACATGTAGAAATTCCACCTCTCCCCTTCCTGTAACATACACTTCCAGAGTAACTTACTTCATCTTTATCAGCTTTTTTTTTATCAGTATCTAGGTTTTTTTTTCCAAAAGGCTTCCACAGTATGACTGCCTAAATGGTGCATTAGTCTCCTACAGATCACATTTTCAGTGAGATATTGAAATAAAAGCACTTTTGGCTACTTAAAATTATAGTCAGCTGAAGTCCATAGTTTTAGTGCAAATAAGGATGAGTATCACATTAAGCAAAACTTATGCCTTTCAAAATTCAAGGAAAGAGGTATATATTCAGAATTTAAATTGCACATTTATACCATCAGAATTTCTATACAGATCAAACTCCTGACCAAGGTATTCTAAAACAACAGCAATAATAGTCAGCTCAAATGAGATCAACTTGTACTTTTACTTTCTCTACCTCAATCAATAGTATTTATTACATTTTTATTTCTGTGTAATTAATAATCTAGATGAACTAAACTCTGACATCAATTGAATTAGCTCTAGCAAAGTCAAAATATTATTCAGTGGAATTTTTTCTCCAATTTTCTCGCACAAAAATTAGGAATTCCTCCACTGAATAGACTTACCCGGGTACATAGTCAGCAGGAAAAAAGGATTCAAAGCTAGTGGGTGAACAGACGTTTTGCAAACAGGCAATCACTGCTGTATATTTTTTTTCATTTTTTTAATGAAATGAAATTTTCCAGGCTTGTTTTTTCTCTAATGGCCATTGTAGAATAGAATACCTTCAGCATCCTATTTTTCTCCTTATGTTTAAGTGCAGTATGGAAGAAAAACCAATACCGAGGCTGAATTACATCTGTTTGTGATCATATAATTTCATATTCATATATAATCTTCACGGCACAAGATTTCATCAGTTTCTGTGCTTCATATAAGGACAACAACTACTAAGAGAGTTTTAATACCCCTCCTAAAATAAAAAAAACCTCAAAAAAAGCCAAATTAGATACATTGGAAATAGTGTGTGCTACAAATCATTTATCAAAAAGAAAGAACATTTAACGTAAGTTTTCTTATAACTTCTCGATCTACTTTTCACTTTACTTTTCGCTTTTGTAATTTCTGTTTTCACCAAAATTCTCCCACTGATCTTGCAGCACGTAATGATTGCTTTGCTTTCAAATAAGGAAAAGAATTCAGTATTTTTAGCAAATTTAGGTGTCTAAACCAAAAATGCAGGCACACGTCCAAACACTCAAGGAAAAAAGGTATCGGCAAAGCCGCTCAAGAAAAAGAGAGGGAGCCATGTATGGTAACACTGAATGGAGTATTTGAGAAGGAATTAAAGAGAATGAGACTGTGCATCTTTTAGACAGGGCTTGAAGAGTGCAGACAGGAAAAGACAGCAGGCAGCACACCATGTTGAATGAAAGACTCAGAGCTGCTGAAAAAATGTCACCTGCCATGTTTCTCCTTCAGCTGAGGAAACTATGCATCCTATATTTAAGGTCATCACTTCTCCTTCAAAAGTCAGTCTATTAAACAGATATTCTCTCCTACTTAGAAGAACTTCTTGTATTTTTTATTAACTCAAAAGAAATGAAGTTGCTAAAACGAATGTGTCCTGATATAGATGTTCATCTGTCATTTTCACCTTCAGTCTTTTTGGTGGAAAATATGGTTACTTTGTTTGGCAATGCAAGGCAGTGACCTTAAAGCTAAGTACAATACACTTGTTTTGTATTGTTACTGTTTCAATTAAAATACTTCAGCAGAAAGAAACTGTGAAAAAATAGCTATACTCAAATGCTGCCATTTAAGCCTCTTTGAACCACACTAAGCTATTACCCAACAGGTGCCCTGGATTATGTTTGCAAGACTCCCTCAAATAATAATTTCTATGATTGAAGCAGTTCCAAGCCATTTAGTGGAACAATTAATGTCCTGGATTTAACACTGATAAAAAAGCAAACAAAAAACCAAATAATAAAAAAAACCACAAAAAACCCTACAAAACCCCACAGAACACAACAACAAAAACCAACCAACCAAAACCAAACAAACCCATTGTTTAATGTGTAATTTTTGATCAAATTTGTAAGATATTGCCATTATCCTGATGTTAGTACCTCTCTCTATTGAAAGTTCCAATGAAGTAACTTTTAATGGATAAAGAAAATTATTCTGCCAGAGGAAAAATGTCAGAATATAGCTTTTTTCCTCCCAGTTCAATGTCACTGCTCAGTGTTTGCTGAAGGTTTGGTTCTGCCACATCTTGAGTGTGATTCGGTTGGTGCCAAATTTCAGGGAACTGTACCTCTTCCTTCCATTAACTATTGGATCATATCCCCTCTCATGACAAACTATTCCCTATGATTAACACTTGGGAAACACAGCACTCTCAGTGCCACAAAGCATTTGTAGAAAGAATTGAAATGCTTTCAAGATGTGAGAAGTAAAATTAAAAAAAGAAGCTTCAAATAGGACAAGGTTACTTTTAGTCAAACACACCATGCAGATAAAACCTTATTTTTATGTATTTGTTTTGTTTAATCAGAAATATACTGGTCTGGTGTTCCAGAAGATTAAAGTTTCCTTACATCTAACTATGGCAATAAATCATCTGTATTTTTAACACATTTAAAAGTGTTGAGTTCCCTGTGCCTCGGTCACACAAGTTCAGAATTTTCCTACATTTAAATTAAGGTCTTTGTCATTTCCAGATTCTTCAGGAATCTTTTCTCATAGGTCAGATTAAGATGCTTCTAGTGTGCCAGAATCATCATCTTTTTCTGTTTGTTTGTTTAAATCAGGATTCCTGTAGGAATTCTGTGAAATGTCAGCATTAAAAATACCTTTATTTCTGTCCTTTGACTGGAGTAGGGCAGCTTGAACATTCCTAAATTCAACCGCAACTAACACTTCTCGTCCTGCAGGGATTCCTGCAGTTCCTGTATTCCTGCTTTCACTTCATTTTTAAGCTGTTACAGATACCTTTTTATGAACTGATATATCTTCACAACTACTTTACAGGCATTTTGTGCTTCAGAATATTTTGCAGACTGAGTCTTCATCTTTCACTCAAGCTAAGAAGTTTATCACATCTCCTTGTGTATCTCTGTTTAGTTTACCAAACATATTTTTGAACTATTTAACTGAAAAAAACCCAAACATGACACCTCACAATGACCAGAGTGTGACCTAGCTCACAACATATAGATCATTGAGAGTGATGCCAAAAACCAAAATATAAATTCAATTAGATATAAATGGACTCTCTTCATATACTTAGATGTAGCAACTTTATTAGTTTTTCTAAGGCTTGCCTATTAGATGGTGTTTCAAATCATACTTTGCTGCTGCCTTGTCTTTCAAGACATCTTCCTTTACTTGCTTTCCCCCCCTCTATTTTCATTCCTCTGCCAGCCTATGAAGCACACTGTAAATAATGGTATCTTCTGAGTGTGCTGATGAAGCAAAGCCTGGAGATCACACTGTGTGGCAGAAGCAGGGCTGATCATCCCAAGTTGAGGGAGCCACAGACAGTGGAAGTGGTCAGCCCGACCTGCTGATTTTGATATCTGTCCCAAATATCAAATATTACAGCAAAAGCGGTGTACTTTACCCTAAATAAGAACTTTTTCTCCAGGCTCAGATCCGAGGACTTCACATCTGGTCCAAAACAGTGATAAAAAAGAGGAAAGAAAGAAGAAAGGGGAAAACAAAAAGAAATTAGAGAAGGAAAAAAATAAAATAAAAATGGAAAGGAAGGAAAAAAGGAAAACAATAGAAAACAAAGCGGTGGGGGGGAGGGTGCGTTATGAGTGGGAGGGAAGGAGAGGTTCACAGCATCCAGCTTTGTTTCCCAGTCTGAAGCAGTTCTGGGTTTGGACTCAGAGTCACAGATGCTCCAGGAGTGTTTCCCTCCCTGTTTAATCACCACACCTCAGATAACCACTTGCATTTAAGGGAAGGAATCTCCCCTTGCATGCTATTAAGAATCTTTCCAATTACATCAACAGGATACCAGTCAGCACCTTTATAAGGGTAACTACTAGAATTGCTAAAAACATGCTAAATTCTATCCCTAAATGAAAGTACTCTAAATTAAGGTACTTTTGCTGCCTTGCAAAAGACTTGCTCAAACTTGTGTAAATCAGCACAGTCCTTGGCTCACACAGTTTTAATAAGACCCATGTGTATTAAACCAGATTATATGACACATGTTAAGGTTCATGTTTGATATCAAATTAAGTATATGGATGATTTATGGAAAAGAATTCACCTCCCTTTCCCCCACGTGAGGTTTAAAGAATAATCTTCTACTAGATCTTCCAACACTTTCTGCATTTAGGCCTTTCCCACTTGAAACCTTCAATGTTGTTTTTATTATCACAGGAGACCGATACCCAGCCTAGCATCTGTTATTATTCCCTTGCCTTCTCTCCCTGGGAGAATGCATGAACCCAGCATACATCACTGTGATTACTGGATGCTGCTAAATTCCTAGAAAAAGAGCAGCATTGCTTTTCTTGTAGGAGGATTTGATTGCACTATTACTCTATGCATTAATGTGCTGCTTGGCTATAAAGGGAATTGTTGAGTAGTTTCTTTTAAAAAATCCAACATACCAATAAAACAAGTTCCATAAAATAAATGAACACCCACCATTAGCTCTCACCCACAAGGATCAGCATGACAGATCTATTGATAATGACAGACATTTGGCTGGAATAACTTTGGGAGGCAAAAATGTGAGCTAACGCCTCTCTCTCTCCAACAAGATGCTGTGCTTCAGCATCTGCTATCAAAAGCAGACAGGTGATGCTATAGGTCATTCACTCCCTCCTGTCATTTCCACTGACAGAGAAGCTTCACAGGTCACCAGGAACATTAACAAAAATTATCTCCTCAGACTGAATCACAAATTCACTGCTTCACCAGATGATCCTTGGGCTTTCAATTTCTACTCTTTCCAGGCAATCAGTGCCATGCTTTGAAGCACACTTGGTCATTGTGACCCTAAAAACTCATTTCCATTTGTTCTTTTTTTTTTTTGGATACAACAGGAATCTAATTCCTGGTTGCCTATATTTGCGGCTTCCTACTCACAACCCTGCCCCCTTTCCCAACCACTGACTTCTTATTTTTGCAATGTTTTCCCCAGTGCTTTTTTTTTTTTTTTTGACAAATAAATGCGTCTATAGGTATTTAGTCAATACTGTAATGAAATCTGATTTTGTTTTTATAGCAGATGCATATTTTTTTCCTACTGCTTACCATCTTTCTTCTGAAGGAAAACTAACCAGGTGAGGACCATGATGCAAAAATTTATTTCTTTCTTTAGAACACGGTGTAAATGTACAGTCAGGTATGTTGCAAACTCCTTTAGGCAATGATGCTATTCAGAGAAAAATTTTCAAAACAGTAAATACTTCCGAATATAATACAGATGTATTCATGTTTATATGTGATCTCGTGTGATTAATTAAAATCAGTGCATAAACCTGGAATTAATTAACTGTGTGTTGTTACTTTCAACAGAGCCTGTCCTCAGCAACAGACAGCAATCTCTAGTCCTACTTATGATCTGGGTTATTACAGGCCAAAAAAGATGTCCCTGTAAGATTTACTGCCTGAATAGCCAGGCTCCACTGAAACCTTGGTATTTACACAGGATTTCAGCATCCACATATCACAAGGCTCATATCCTCCTTTTATAGATGGCTCTTCCAAAATAATCTGACAAGGGTTAAGTTCCTTGCATGCTGAGACCACTTGCTGTCCTGTAGGCAAGAATACTTTTATTACTTTCCTCCACTGTGTACATAGGATTTCTCTGCAAAGATGATATATCCGTGGGGTCGCGGATTATCTCTTTGTGCTGTATTTTACTGTACTTCAAGCAATGGGAACACACTGAATAACAAGGGTGAACAGACTAAACAAACTACTAGATCGAATAAATAGAAAATTCAAATTACTTGACAAAAAAACACATAGAAAAACCTAGTGAAAATGCTGTGACAGCAAAAGAACTTTATCTGTGTATATATACATAAACTGCTTCTTTCCACCATGTACCTCAGAGATTTGTGTCCTCTGTTGATTATCTTAGAAGGCACAGACTGATTATGTAGAAATTGTTTACTCCATAAAATATCAGTAGTGGTTTAACCTATGGGACCACTTAAGTGGAATCCTGAACCTTTAGGTTTATCTAGTCTATAATGTCTATAAATTCGTTGGCTTAAGAAAAGTTAGGAACAGCCCAAAAACATTTTAGGAACATTCATTATGAGAGTTTTGCTCACATATCTCCATTAAAAGCAGATGCACAGTTAAATACCTTTTCTGGTCCTGACTTTCATTTGACAGACAAAGCCATTTTAGAACAATGCTCTGTTAGTGATAGCAATTTTATTCTATATGCTTTACTGATAAGACCTTAAACAGAGTATGACACTGCATATAACAGGCAATATATCCAAAGAATCACAGATGACATTTTATCTGTTCACAGAGTGCTGTGCACATTCCTTTAAAATGTCTCTGAGAATCTAGTCGTCATCATCCAAGTATTTTTCAAAATCTTATTTTAATGAAACACATTTAGAATCTTGTTTTAATGAAACACATTTTATCTTCTCATACAGTGAAATGAAGTTAGGAGTTTGCTGTACTGCCTGCTCCCCTTCA
Source organism: Polioptila caerulea (assembly GCA_013397295.1). Classification (NCBI taxonomy): domain Eukaryota; kingdom Metazoa; phylum Chordata; class Aves; order Passeriformes; family Certhiidae; genus Polioptila; species Polioptila caerulea. Next base: position 268,041 of record VYXF01002082.1, read on the forward strand.
AGGAATCAAAGGCACAGGACAGTTTCATCACAAAACCAGTAGAACCACCTGCAATTCCAGTTGTCTGTCTCAACCTTCTTTCATTTCCTCTGCCTGACAAAAGGTCACTTGATATGCCCCCAGATTAAAAAAAAGGTAAACCGATTTCATCCTTAGAGACAAAGACTTGATTTTGCCCTCACTCCTATGAACTGGACTTTCAAAGCCTTGCATTTTACAATGCTGCCCTTCTAGCAAACAGAGTAGCTGTAGGAGTTTAAAAACTCTAAATCATAGTCACAGCTGTGATGAAGCCATCTGTCTCCCTCTGGCACGGTTTAGGAATGGTATTCCCCAATTTAGTGTTCCCACTGAGACACTCCAAGCCATGTGCCACTCGCTGGCTTCCTCCTGCAGTGGGCTGGAAAGGAGAATTGGAGGCACAAAAGGTGACAAGGACAGGTTGAGAAAAGACCAATTTACTGGAAACAGCAATGAAATAAGAAAGTGAACAGTGATGGCAACAGTAATAAAAATAAAGTGTACAAGAGAGGGGAGTGATTCACACACGATTTTCTCACCACACAGAGCCCTACAGCACCTGATTTCTCACTTCCCACCAAGAGACTGGAAGGGCACCCTTTCCTCACCCCCAGAAAATACCTTTAGGTGCTATGGAATAACCTGCATGTCCTAGCCATGCCTCCTCCTGACTACTGCAAAAATTAACCCTGTTCTGGCCAGAACCAGGATACCTTCTGAGCCTGCCAGCTGAACAGCTGCTGACCATGTCTCCTCCATCAAAGGTGTGACAGGGATGAAGGCAGCTCTCCTTGTCATTTGGGACCTCACACTCACACTCTTAACCCACACACAAATGCAAGAGGAGCCTGACAGCAGGCTCTAACTCTGCTAACACTTTAGCACTTGGCTAACTAAGCAAAGGCAACTCGAGTTTTTGCAGAGCATTGCAGGTTACAGTGAAAATGTGATCACAATCTACCTACAAGTAGCATGCAGAGGACCAAGCCTACCACAGTGCGAACAACACGCAGCCCTTAAATTCTCTCAGCTCATACCCAAAATACAGATATGACTTGGAGGACATACATTGTCTCTCCCTTTATAGAGTCTGGTTAATCTGAAACAAAGTTACAATAATATATTTTAAACTTTCTTGTTCCAGTAAAACTCCTTCCTGTTCAATTTGCAATTTATTACACTTGAATATGAGAAAACTCTAAACAAAAGTAGCAAGAGGATTTAAAAGATAAAAATAATGAATTTTTTTTCAAAAAATCCCAGTGTCAGACATAAATTTTTTTTGTAAACACTCTTCTAAAAAGCTTTTTACAAACACTTCGTAAAATCCCCACTGCCATGGGGAGGTTGTTCAATGTCCACAGTGAACAAATCTGTGAAAAGATAAAACTTAATTAAAAAAGATACAAGAATGACAACTAGGAACTTTACAGAAAGCAAAAAGATATATTTTACATTGGTCAGACAAGATTTGAAAGAAGAGTACACAACATTGTAATCAAATGAAATGGAACTAAGATCAGACACACATGCAGCATTTTCTCAGATCCCACCCTCTGCAGAAATCTCCCAGAAAATTATTTCCTTCCGAGGCAGAAAAACAGTCTTTGGTAAACGGTATACAGCATGTGTCAGTTTGGGACAGTTCTCCAGCATAATCTTTGTCTCCGGGCTCTAAACATAAAAGATGAATAGATCTCATTTATAAAGGTCACTCTATTCATTACACCCATACTTTAAAATATGAACCTATTAATTTTTACAGCAAGAATATTATAGTTCCACCTAATCTTCATTATAAAGTCTTCAGTTTCCCTTATTTCAGGTCCAGAGGACCTAATCAAACTCCAGGAAAGAAAGTTATCAAATGATTCCTGCAAAGAATTAAAAAAAAACCCCAAACATCCAAAAGCTCACTGCTGAACACACTAAATGAACTAAATAATGGGAAACACATTCACAATGTCCTTTAATGGTAAGCCTATCCAATTTGTGATTTAAGAGGTCAAACTATTGGTTATTTTTGCATTCCTGGTAATTTAAGAAGAAACAGGCTGGGAAATGTGTACTCACAGGCCTTATAAAACTGCCGGCCTTATTTTGAATAATGGACATCCATTGTAAAAAGCTTGCTGGTGGAAAAGCCCCCCTCCACGTTTCCGCGCTTTGACTGGAGAGCCCGCTGCCCATGAGGCTCGCAAGGAAGATTGAGTGTTTAAGGAGACAAAAGAAGTCGGCCACAAAAAATCCTGCCACCCATGTGTCCGGAAAATATGAATTGCTCCAAGAGTTGGGACAACCAGAACTGCTGACACCAGATGGTAACGCTCCCTGCGAGAGTACCGCACCACGGTCTCGTGCTGGGACTGAGGGTTTTACTCAAGGGCTCGAGGCTAAGCCTGGTGACTGAGCAAGCAAGAGGAAGGAAAGGATGAGATGGAAAGACGTCTACAGCTCTCAGTAGGGGCAGCCCCAAAGCCTTCCACCCTCATTGCACCAGCACAGGCTCCAGCCAGCCCACCCACAGAGATCGTCAGCCTGGTTTTACCTGGGCTCATGATCATTTTATGACAATTGAGTGCTGTTACATTGATGTAAGTGGAACACTCCCTTCTATGTGAAGGAAAAAAAAAGCAAATTGGGGCAAATTGCAGCACATCTATAACATCAATTAAAATTTTTAAATGTACGAAAAACTTGATTTCTTTCCCTACTCAAGCTGGACTACAAAAATAACTCAGACAAAAGACAAGCCTGCATGCTACATTCTAAAAAGATAGTTGCATACCCAAAAAAATCTTGCACAAACCACTGAGCAGGTCTTAGGGAATGGAAGTTGACTGGGGAAATCAAAGAGCAATCAACAGGTTTTACTTACCTTTCCACTGTCAGGTTAGAGCTGATTTTGTACGTCATTGTCAATAAGCATTTAATAATTTCACAATTTAATTATACAGCATTTCTGCTCAGTGATTAGTTCTAGCTGGAACATTTCTAATTAAATTTCATTTAGTCACAGCCAAATTGGGCATTGCTTGTTTGAGGTTTTCCATTCCAGCATGGGTGGAATATAACAGGGTGGTGGTTAGGACACTAACTTGAGGTGTGGAACAGTGAATTTCAGTTTCATTCTCTGCCTGTGTTCATCCAGCTCCAGAAGAAATAATCTGCCTCAGGTTAACCAGAAGCAGCAGCAGGGAATGGAACTGCCTTCACCCTGTGCCTACACAGCTATACATTTTTAGTCAGTCTTATTCTTAAAAAAATCATGCCAATGGATTTTTTGTCTCTCTTTAAGTCATTTGCAGGCCAAGTATCAGGACCATTTTTCTGTGATTCCAAAGGATTTTTTTTCTTCTTCCACTAAAAGCACTAACCGGTCTTTGTTAAGCATCAGTGGGAAATAAACTGAGTTCCAACAATTATTTCCATTACAAGGACACTGTGCAGGAAGCTGAGACCCACCCTTAATATTCAGCAGTAGGCAGAGCTCAATGTCAATGTATCAGCTGCTCCAGAACAGGCAGAAAGAGAAGCATATTCCATGACTGCTCAGTGGAGAGCTGGCCATCATTTTGTGCTCTCAGTACACCTGATCTGTTCCACTTCCTCTGACCCCACAAAAATTTACAGTCAAAGCCAGCACGACTTTAGGTATGATAGCCTTCTGCAAGCTGTGTCTGCAGAAATTAAATTAGCAGCAATATATCCTTTGCCTCAAAGGACTGCACAGAGCCTTCGTTAGTCAAGTTTGTAGAAGGTTAGAGATCACTGGATGGGAGTTCTGCACAAGTGCAAGGCTTTACAACATTACAAACTGCAAAACTTTGTAGAGTTACAATTTTTGTGGTAGCCTGGGGATTGTCATGGTCAGAATCAACTATGTCACTCAGCAGTTTTGGTTACTAAGTAAAATAAATAGATTAAGCTATTTGGTTTAAGCAAGGTACATGTGTTTTACTAGGTTTTGTTCACCCTTTACTTGCTGTCTCTCTTTCTTCTGCTGTCCTCACTCAGGATCAGTGCCTTTCACACTGGAAGGGGCTTTGGGACGTCAGCCACACAACCCATCCTGACACCCAAAGCAGGTCCAGGTCTGGATTCACCCACATCGCCCAAGTCTTCCTCTAACTTGGTCTCATCCACATGGCATCTCTGGTCCAATGCTTGGCTGTCACAGGAAAACTCATTTTTCTGCATCAAATAGAAACCAGCTCTCTCTCAGTTTCTTCCCTCTATCTCTCCCCCTCCTGCCTTGTACCTCCTTAAGGCAGCTGGTGGCATTTCCTCTAGCTTTCCAGTAGGCAGTGGCTGCTATGGGGTCCTCTGGGCTGCCTCTCTCCCAGGCTGAACAAACCCAAGTCCCTTTGCTGCCGCTCTCAGGGCTCCTGCCTCACTGCCCCAGCCATCCTGGTGGCCCGCAGCTGAACTTGCTCTAGTCTATTAACACNCTCCTTGGGGCAGCTGGTGGCATTTCCTCTAGCTTTCCAGTAGGCAGTGGCTGCTATGGGGTCCTCTGGGCTGCCTCTCTCCCAGGCTGAACAAACCCAAGTCCCTTTGCTGCCGCTCTCAGGGCTCCTGCCTCACTGCCCCAGCCATCCTGGTGGCCCGCAGCTGAACTTGCTCTAGTCTATTAACACCTTTCTGTCCTGAAGCCCAAAGCAGGACACAGTACTCCAGATGTGGTCTAGTGAGTACTAAGTAAAGTTTTCTCTTTCAATCTTCATCTCAAAAGCAATCTAACATTTCCAGCATTGATGATCCCTAGATTCAAAGAGAAAATTGCAAAGATTAGCTGTAAAAATTCCCATTGGAACAGTCAAAAATACTTCAACCTTTTAATGAACTTAGCCCTGGAGAACTATTTTAAACTCAACAGGCTGAATTTCTGAAGTTCATTTGGAATTAACAATTTATATGCACCATGCACCATCATAGCTATGCCATGAGTGGCAGAGCCACTTTTACAGTGCACTTTTAACCACCATTGCCAAGTTTACCAGCTAGAAGTGCCTCTGTCTCTCCTGATCCTTGAGCAGCGTTAATCAGTCACCATTTCTCATATCCTGTCTGATTTATGGTTTTCCTCCAGGGCAAAGACTTCAACAATTGAATTTGGGTTTGGACCTCCAATCTGACATATGTTAAACATTACCAAATTTTCAGGTGTTGTGGGGTATAGGAACTGTGCAAATAATTACTTCTTTGGAAACATGACTGAAGTTATTTTTAATAAGACTTTGTTTGATTTCTCAGCATTTTGGACTATTTGCTTTCATTACACTTGTAATATATTTCTGGCAACTGCACTCGCCTTCCTGTATATGACAGGAAAGCTATGAATGGCTTGATCATACAGAATGATTTATAAATCTGTTAATTAGTACCATGTATCACTTATTTTAATCCTAAAGCTTAGCTGAGCTGTATATCGGCACAGTGAACAAAGGGAACAAGCACGTCTGAAAATAGTAGTTATTTATTTAGCTTTAATATAAGCTGAAATGAAAGCCTTGTCTACTCCCTTGACACAATTTTTGGACTAGTCAGGATGGGGCACAGTTGAGAATCCAAGAAAATGTACATACCTAACTGTGATTGATTTCAAATGCTGTTAGGTACCTTTTAAGGTTCAACCTGAGCCTTCTTTCTCAATACCTCAGAGAATCTTTTTAATTATATAGATCCATTTATAAAAGTCATTTAAAACAGCAAGGACAGAAAGGATTTGTAATAACATGTTGTCACACTGATACCTCTACACAGCAGTCTCTTTCCCTTGCTGAATTACAAAAGCACAATAAAATTTCCTGCAATTTAAAAATAATCATTAAGAGGAATTAAGACAATATTCTTTCTATCCAGAGACTCTGTCTCCGTCTTGCCCCTGACTTGTTTGGGCTTCAGTACAGCAGTTTGTCTTCTCTGCCAGACTGCTGGGGTGTCAGCAGAGAAAATATTTGTTAATTCTGCTTTCATTATTTATGTCCAATATCTTCTCAAAAGATCACCCTCCTCAGGAGCTTGGTTGGCAGCTGAATCAATCATTTTAATCAAAGCTAAATGTGTCCTACCTTAATGCATCCTTGAAAAAACTCAGTCTTGAAAACCTTGAATTAAGTTCTGGAAAAACAGAATTAATTTTTGTAATTTTTTTCTTGAGCAGAGAGAATGGAAGGCAAGAAATGAGGAAAAGGCTGGGAACTCCATCTCAAAAGTTTAGCAAAGGATCAACCTCTTTTGAAAGGATCTATCAAAGAGGAGCACTTGGCAGCATTAGGCAGAACAGCTTATTTCCTCTACCTATGCAAAATGAAATAGAGGTGCAGAAAACTGGCTACTTAGCTTATTTTCATGGTTGATATGTTGTTTTTCTTCAGATTCTGAATATTTCCTTTTCCTGAATCCTAAATACCTATAGTATTTGAAGAAATCAATCTTTCTTTGACATGCTACGTTTCATGTATGGCTGATACTGAAATGTAAGTTTAAAAAGCCATTTCCCCTGTGGTTAGTGTATTGTGAGCAGAAACTGGCTATGGACAGCCTATTTGAAAGGCAGGCACATCTATTTACCACTCTAACATTACACTAGGAGTGTCAAGAGAAAGATTTGTTCATACCACTTGAAACTGCCTAATTTATTTCCTAAATGCTGGAAAGTGGTGATGAATTTGGATCATCAAAAAGCAATTTGGCATGCCACATAGTGTGTTCAATGGCTTTATTAAAGACACACCTGGAAAGCACATTTTCCCATAAGATTTAACAAAAAAGAAGAGTGTGATGCATAGGGTAGTGCTTTATTTAACAGTAGTTTATAGGCTGTATAATGTTTAAAATTTTAATGATATTTTCTAAAGCTACATGAAGGGGAAGTGCATTGCAAACCCTTAGTATTATCCTCCAAGTAAAACAACTTTATCTAACAGCAATAAAAGTTTTTTTGAAGCTGTGAGTGGTAGCAAAGAGCTACAAACCTTCAAGAACCAGTTATCTAATCTGGCATTTGTACAAACAGAGATTAGTCTGTCAAACCAAAGAATGTGTCAATCAAAATACTGGAAATATAGCAAGTTTACTTTTTAATCCACTGCACATGGAACCTCTTTAGAGTGTGTCTCATATCATTGCTTCTCATCCCAATTATCAAAAATCTTTTCTTTCCCTATTCACTATAAGCATGAACAATATAAGCACAACTCCAGGTGGTTGCCAAAGAAGTTACTTCATTGTGGATATCAGTTCATAGTTTCAAAATTAATATTTTCTTTGGCTTGCCTTTGGCTTTTTTTTTTTATTATTTTTTCCCTGACCATTTAAGAGAGTAGTATGGAGTCACCTCAAGACAGCATGCAATGCTGATCCTAAACTACAATAGAAAAAAGAAAACCTTATCAATGATAATTAGGTTTGCCTTGTAAAGAGCTTTTGGGTGTGTTTTTGTTTTGGGTTTTGCCCCCTCCTGTCCTGTATGTCCCAAATCAGTTCTTGAAGCTCTTGTGGTTCAGCTGGGTATTTGCTTCAGCTATATGTTGAGAAGCTAAAGCTAAAGAAAAGTCCTTGACTGACAATTGTGAAGTGGTTTGAAGGTGAGTGCATTTCATTTGTTTGCTTCTATGGTGGGGGAAAATGATAAATGTTTATGATAAACATGTGGGAGTACAACATAAAACATCCTTCTGGGTCTCTCTAACTGGAAAGCATCCTGATTTTTTGCTTCCATTTTTGAATTCTGTAGTCCATTGGACAGTCACGTATTTCAGAAATTATTAGCAACATCAACATATTGCTCTAATAATTTTGTGGCTTCTGGAAACCATTGATTTTATTATTTCTAAAATACTTGGACCACCAATTTAGCAACTTTGAATGCTTCAACCACCTCCTAAACCACCAATATAACATCAAAACTAACAAACCCCTTTTACCCAAATTTCCTTTTAGTAGGTTTAGTCATTGGATACAATTGATATAAATGAGTAGATAAAGCATTGGGTGAAACCACAGCCAGAGCTGGAAAGAAGCAGGTGTAGCTACCCATAGCATGTGTCAAACACCCAAAAAATTTGGATAAGGTCTTTTGGTCATAGTACTGCTGTGTGTGGGCACAAAGAAAGCATCTCTTCCTGGCCATCAGCAGAAATACTGTATTTAGTAATTAACCCTTTGCTTAGGTGACATTTCCTGATAAGGAAGTGTTAATGTCTCTCACATTAGCACATACAGTGAGCACCTATGAGTGATGGGCAAGGAGAGGGTTAAAATTTGTTTCTCTCTGCATATGGTTCCTGTCTCAGCTGTGAGATCAGTTATAGGTCCCCGGCCAAAGATAACAGCTAAAATATAACAGATGCTGGTACTCCACAGCCGAGGTGAAGTATTTCCTTTCATCCTCACTAGTCACTGATAATGTCCCAATTCTCCATTCACTGGAAACGTCAAGGGCACGAGCAGGTTATTACAACGTGAAACGAATGGACTGTTTAAATTGAGCCCAAGCCTGCGCACGGTGTGAAGTATCTCCAGTCCTAAGGGATTAAAACTCAGTAGGGAAGAAAATGAAGCAGCCACAAAGGCAATGGTTGGATGCTGGGAGCTGGGGTCTGTCTAATGGGGTACTGCTGGGGAGGAGGAGTTGGCTGTCCTCATCTTGGAAGAGCCATCAGTGCAGGGCTGATGTGCAAACACTTGCTGGGGCTATCACTACGCAGTCTTGGCCTGTTACTTCCTCGGCCCAGTCAAACCAAAAGTTTTGGAGGAAGTATCCACCTTGCATGGATGTAAACAGTGCATGAGGAACTAAACCAGCTTCTCTGAATTCAGACTTTCCTAAATATTGTCAACATTTATACTACTACCTAGCAGTCATTCATATAGAGCATTTTGGCAGCCATTTGAATGTCTTAATGTGTAGGGTTGTGGGGTTTTTTGTGATTTAAGCGCAACCACCAAATGTTGACACATCCGAAACCTAGTCCACATATAGAACATTTTCCAACTGGAGTTAATGAGTTTAGGCAGGTATTAGTCCAGCAGATATTATCCTGGCAATCAAGTTACTCTTCACCAGTATAGCTGAAATAACTTTATAAGATACAGAGCTGGCATCAGAGGAGTTGGGGTATAGAGAGCCACACAAATGTGGAGAGTGATGTTTCTGATGCTTTCCTGCACAGATGTTTATATAAGGCCAGTGAGTTCTACCTTTCCCTTCCTGTGGAAGGAATAAAATAAAAATTGGGAATATTGCTACACCATTACAGGGAAAAAAAAAAAAGAAAAAGAAGAAAAAAGGGAAAAGAAAAAAGGTGCAAGATGATCCACAGTAAAGGAGGATGGAATTGGTATGCATGTTTCTGTAGGAACAATATCCTGGGAAAATGTGGTTTCCAGTTATGCTCATACATACAGCTCCAGAGATCAATCATACAGAATGGCAATGCCAGGAGTCAAGATGACAGGGAGCACTGAGGTAAATAAAAAACAGTGAAAAATACCTAAAGAGAAAAGGGAATCTATAAAGAAACAAATAGAAGCAAAGAGGTTATGGTGTCTATTTTCCTTGTATCGATCAAAGGGCACTTTCAGAAGAAATACAAAAATTGTTAAACCTAGATTAAAGCTCAAAGCGTCTTCTGCTCTGAAAACATCTTGCCAAAAATCCAGAGTTGCAGTGCTGATGTGCACAATTCTGGATTTCTCAACACCATCTGGCCATAGCTTTTGTACACATCTCAGATTCTGTTTTTGCAAGACATGCACCTTGATTACTCACCCAAACTAACAGAAAAATTGTGCATCCAGATGAACCAAACAAAATAATAAGACCATGAGGAGTCACTTTAAATATGAAAGAATAAATAGGGAGAATCTTGAAACTCACAAAAATTAAGTAAATATTATATCAAATGTAATCTCCTGTTGGTAGGAGACGTTGTGTGAGCTATAGCTCAGGGTGGATCTCTGTGGATACTCCTTGTCATTAGGATCACCTGTGTGGCTGCCTACTTTGGAAGCTGACACACAAAAACTAACATTGTCAGTGGAGCAATATTCATTCAGCCTTAAAACTCTTGCTGACAGAAGCATGTTTTTCCAAGTAATAGACACATTTCTGCAAAAACTATCATCTTTCCCTGGGAAAATACTGACAGGCCACTAGAAAGCATATCAAATTAAAATGTAGAAGTAAAACAATACTGGTAAAATATTATCTTTTGCTCATATATATGTAACTATGCCCTGTGGAAGTTGCCAGCCTCACTCCTATCCAGGCTGCTCTGCACTCTTATGGCAAATCTCTTCTTCTCACCAAGAAGAGAGGCTGTAATTTGCTGTAAATGCTGAAGTATGACCAAGAAACTCATTCCATAAAGGAGAAGGAGAGCATGAGACAGGCAAAGGGCATTTGTCCACTTGGAACTGGGCATTATTTCAGAAAAGCCTATTAGTCAAAATGCAAAATATCTTCGGCTTTGGTACAGTATTTTCTCTTTTGACAATAAAATGTCAAACTTCTTTTTTTTTTTTGCCAGTTTGGATAACTTTTTATGGTTCTAGCTAAACAGTGTTAGAGGGAACATTATGTGAGCTGAAGAAAACTTTTATTCAGGAGAGTAAAATTTCACCTTTTTTTTAGGAAAAGATTACCTTTTGAGTTACTCATTAGAAATCAATATGCAGGGCAGGAAATCCGCCTGAAAACTTAGAATTTCTTAAAAGCATTTCAACATAAAAGGGGAAGAACAGCAAATATTATTGCCAAAAGTTAAATAAAATATCAAAAGCAAATATGGCCAGAAAGATGTGGGATTTTTCCTTCAATATTTAAGCCAGCATCTTGAAGAGAAGTTGTGTTCCTAAAAGAAAATTTCTGTTTGAACAGCTGTGCTGAGGTTTACCTGAATCTGTAGGGGGAACTAAGCTCTAAAGAAAAAAAAGTTGAGCTGCCTTTTTTTAAGAATTGCAGCTAAGATGGCTGATAACATAAAATTTGACTTTTTTTTTTTTAATCCCTTATTGGAGCAAGGCAAAATAACACCCTTGCAGCTGTACTGATGGTGTTATATATGAGACCATGCATGTTATGTGCCATATATAATTACATTGCTACTGCAGGATATTTTGTTGATAGTATCCAGACATCAGAAAGGGAACAGCAATCAGTAATTGCTCAGTGACAATGGCATGGCATTCTGCTTTCTAACATACTGAGGAAAGCTGAGAAGGCTAGACACCTGTAAATCCAGAGCTGGCATCTGAAGCAGTGAGTATTTCAGAGGGTAAGAAACAGTGGGCCATCTTTTAAGCCACTCTGTTAAGAAATACTGGCTACTGATCAAACATCTGCCAGATAACTGTACGCGAATATTGACTTTTGTTACATCCTTGCAAACAAAAAACACAGCAATAACTAATGTTTTATCAATTGCAATAACTGACAGCAAAATGCAGAGGCTTAAGTACAAAGCATTCTTTCCATGTTCCCATTGACATCTCCTCTTTTCCCTATGAGAGTCAGACTGTTAGCATTTGGATCTCACAGTTCCATCAGGCTCACTGAACAGATTCAAAAGTGCTCCTTTCTACCTTATGGAAATAACAAGTAAAATCATCTCTTTTCAAAACTTGGGAGAGCATCTGTAGGTCTTCTAAATTTATTTTTGATATAAGTTTGTTATGGCAGACAGAGATGAACTGTCTTCCCCCTCTTTTTTTTTATGCAACATGTGTTAAAGGTATTATTTCATAAAATACATGTTTATTATGCAGTTATCTCAGCCCGAAGGCTTATGGCTTTCCAGCATGTATAAAACAGTACATAACTATAATCCATAGAGACTCTGGGTTTATTTAAGTCTCTCGACTCTCAGCAAAAATACCAAAATAGCATAAGTAAATAGAAGGCTGTCTGAATGTAATAATCTTAAAAATAAACAAACACATCTCTCAAGTAAGCACAGATCAGCAATATTGTCTAGTTTAAGTTCCAAAACTTACTGTCTCCATCCAGAAACTGGTAAGAATTATTCACATAGTTGTAAACTTACTAGTTTCAACCATGCTTTCCAAATAAATCATGTAACCATATAAAGATATTTTAATAGCCAGATGTACTTTGGTTCCTCAATCATCTGAGGTAGTAAGAAACATCTGGCAAGGAACCTGTCCAGAGAAGCACAATTTGCCTCCCCATAACAAACATACATACACATACACACAAGAAGATACCTTCCAGCCTCACATATGCAGGTCTACCTCTAAATATTACATCTGCTCATGTTTAATGATTCTCTGTGGTTCAATATTTAACTATTTTAGCATTTAGTCATATGGACAAGTGCATGTGCTTTTGCATTCAGCAAACTACCACTAGGAATAAATGGTAAAGAATAATATTCTTTACTGATTGTATCTCAACCAAACACTCAGTCAAGGAACCAAAACAGATGTCAGCTTCTGAATCTCAAGAGGTGGATATAGGGGGAACCCTCTGCAAAATCCAAATAGGTTTTCACACTTCATGTGTACAAGGAGTTTCAGCATTCCCTTTGCTGAAGCTGTTGTACGCACACAGTTAAGGGCTGTTTTTTTAAGAATAAATCTATTGCATCCAGTTTTAGTTCTCTGGGCAAACCATTACTGTTTTCCCATGAAACTGAGAATGTAACTTAAAAAGAAAAGGCAAGATTTTGGAAAATTTGACAGTCTTTTGAAAAGGGATTTGGCAGCTTGAAAAACACTATATCACTCCATGATGGATGAAAGAAAAGGAGAGATAATCACAGATATCTAATTTATCCAGACTCATTTCCAACAATATAGCAAACAGCTCCATTCTTATTCAGAAAATCATCATTGAGTCTTGCACATCAGCAGAATCTCAATGGCATTAGCAAGCAAAATCATTATTATATTTGTGACTGAAAATTATTTCTAGTCACAAGGCTGGCTTCTGTTTGTGGGTTTATTGTTGTAAGAGATAATTTACCTGGCGGTCATTTATTCACAGGAATTTTTATTATGTTAATTTGAAGTGTGATAGGATGTTTTCTGGTGGTTTTTTTTTGTTGTTGTTGTTGCAGAAAGAATCAATAAACTTGCAGTGTTTCCTTTATTTGCATTGCATTACACAGATGCAACTCTGTTCAGACCCTTATAAAAAAAGCCCTTGTTTTTCAAAGAATAGGCAATTTGGTTTATTGCTAAGCTGATAACTGCAGGCAGCTACTAAGAATCCCAGATATACAGTGAAAAGAAGTTCTTTTAATTTTTCAATGGAAGTTTTTTCTGTTCCTAACAGACTGATATTCCCAGTTAAAATGCTCTGTTGAAAGGCTGAAAGCAAAGACTGTGCCCTTTAATAAACACTTAAAATTAAATTTACTTAGAAAGTAAGTTGTGTGGTATGATGACTAGACCAGGTGAAAGAAAAGCTACACTGAAAATCTAATTTTTAGAAAGAGTATCAGAGAACCTAAACCATGAGACTGGAGCCAAGTGGGTTTTAGTAGTTATTTTATAGTTCAAGTTATATTAATAAAGACCTTTTCTTACTGCACAGTAAACTAAAGGAAGCTCTTCTAAAAATTTTGCACATTTTCCTCCATTCAACTAATAGTTACTATCATATTGCCAGTGGATATCCAAATTTAAAAACTCCATGAAAATCAACTCAAGGAGATAACCAATACTAGTAAGGGTAATATTTCAACAACATAATAAAAGCAGATTACATGTAATGTTTAGGGAACAGCAACAATGAAAACACAGAATATTCTACTTGAGCACAGTTCTTATCCAAAAATCAGAATGAACTTTCCCAAATCAGTAAGTCATAATCTCACAGATGGTATTACAGTCCCTTTAGCTCCTTGGCCAAGCTTATAAACATGTTACAGACAGCTAGCATACTTCATCTTATCTGATAAGGTGATTCCTTTCCTACACAAAAAAAAGAACAGAAAATGTAATCCATTGGACTTCACTGATGTGTTTGATATGTTGCCATAAGAGAAGTTATTAATTCAGCTACTAGAAGTGGAGATTAGCACCAGAACTATAAAAGAGATAGTGGACTTGACTACTAATTGTCAGGAAGTACTGAAATTAAAAGGCTAAAAAGAGGTTACCAGTGTAACTCCCCAACAGTTCAGTCTTGGAGATGACTCTTTTCATTTAGTGACATTTTCACAAACAGGAATAATTTACTAGTGAGTCTGCCAATTACATAAGTGTGGCAGAGGGCTGGAATATCCCATGGGAAAAAACAGTGATCTTAGGGAGAGACATGATACCAAAAGAATTAAAAATTTAAAAGAGAAAAAAAAATCAGAAAACCAGGAACAGGATTACTAGTTTTTTCTTGGACAGCTCTACCAATGGAAATGGCAGAGGACAGAATGATCTGGCTACATTTTCCAAAGACGAGGGACTCCACATGTTTATGCCATCTAACTCCGGATGTACCTTGAGGATTTTCCAGCAGGGACAAACATTTGTGTTTCAGTAGAAGACACTGTCAAGGCCTCTTTTGGAAGACTGTGTACACTTATGGTTAGCCAAGCTCATAAAAAATTTATTTAAACCAGAATAGAGCTACCAGAACAAATAGAGCGCTAGAATGTTAGAAAACAGGGCAGCTTATTTGGCCTCTTAAAAAAAAAAAAAAAATTAGAGGGACTTCAGTTTTCCTCTGCAAGCAGTCGGAGTGATTAACACTAGCAGGGGAGAAAAGCTTTCCAGGATCCTCTTGCCATAGGCAAATATAAGCGAAAACATTCCTCTCCCAGGACATATTCCTTTCACTCCATGTGAAATCCTCTCCTCCAGATCCAGCAGGCATGGGACTGGGGCTGTGCTGGCACACCCAGCCAAAACAGCTGGATGGGTACAATGAGAACCTCATCTATGCACATCACCTGCAGGCTGCTGAGAACAGCTTTCCAAAGAAAATCAGAGAAAAGACACATTCAGAGAGCCTCTGCAGAGCAGGTTCCTGAAGAAGGTGGCTCCTTATACCTCGTGATTCCTTTGTATTTATGGAGGCAGCAGTGTCTCAAGGACACTAGATCAGATTGCTCAGTGCCTCATCAAACCTGATCTTGAATTCTTCCAAGGATGTGGCACTCACAGTTTCTCTGGACCTGTTCCAATGTTTCACCATCCTCACCATAAAAGATGGTTGACTGTGCAGTCATAGTCTGGGTGAAAACTGGTAATGTCCTGAGAAGAAAATTGTGCATCTTCAGGAAGCCTACTGGGATCTCCTCATGTTCTCTCAGTCCCTTCCATACCCAGCTAGCATAGCTAGGGACAAACCCACAACTCAGTCCTACTCTCATCACTTTTCTGTCATTCCACATCTTTGGATCAGGGAGGGTTTTCCTGTCAAGTCCTAAGAAAATGTAAGATTTTTTTCCTTTTTTTGACCATCACACTCTATCCTCTTCCAGTTCAGTCTTACTGTATCTATCTAGCCCAAATACACTATATTTCAGTCCTGTGTCAAGCAATATTCTGCTTAGATGGCAGCAGTTTAGATGCCCAAAGAGATAAAGAGGCTGTTCATTAACATATATTTCTTTTCTATATTGCATCTGACCAAACTGTTAGATTTTTTCCCACATTTTAAAAAACAGAACCACAACTACAAAAAATTATTTCTTGAGATTTTGCCCAAATGAGTAAATACACGGTTTCAATATAAACATTGACAGTTTAAGCAGTCACAAGAACAAAGATTTAATGAGACGATGGGCACTAATTTCCAAATGAAGTTATTGGGGGATTTGAGGGATGCCAGTGCAGAATGATGGAAATACATGGCTAAATAATGCATACTTTGAAGTCACAAATATGTTCATATATTTTCCTGGTTATCTAAAATAAAGTATGTTTTGAACTCAGATAATATATACAGATGAACTTTAAAATAAAATTCCTCCAGATTGCAGTGCCACAGAGATAAGAGATTTTTGCAATACTAGAAGTAAATTTGATTTACGTTTAGATCTCTGACTAATAAGGTGCTCTAGATCAGGTACTTAAAAATCTAAATACCATCTAGAGGGCAGCAAATACTGAGTGGTAGTACTTCCATGAAAATGAAAAGCCCTGTAATTAAAATCTGTTTACCTTTTTTTTCCATGTGCTTAGAATTAAGTTCAGGTTTTTGATTTAACTGTTTAAGAATACCAAGCTCACATTACTATAACACACTACAGCCTGAAAGCTGAGAACAAACACCATCATGGTAATTTCAGAAAAAAGCCCAACACCAAATCCCACAGTATAAAGGCTTTTAAAATGTTGAGTTAGATTTATAATTCACCACACCTAATCTAGGGCACTTTGGGAGGAAAAGACAGTCATAAACCTCTCAGCTCACCTGTCTATAGCAATGCAAAGAGCTGGTTTCACAGTACTGAGCAGTTGTAGGTCAACCATACCATGGTAAAGAATCCAGCCTGACAGCCACACCCACAGCATGACAATGCCATGCTTAGGTGTGATTTATACCTTGACCAAGGGGAAAAGCTTCTGCAGCTGCTGGAATTTTTATACAACCACGCAATAAGGAAGATCACCAAAGAATATATTTAGCCATGGGCTAATTAAGATAAAAGAAATGATTGTATAATCACAGTCAGCTCACCCAATGATTTTGTAGGAGCATCTGAGTGTCGTTAAGTTGGCTTCTTTTAGTCTGATCATGCTGCCAGCCAAGTGGTTTCCCCATAACCTGAATTAATATAGCTCTTTTGCCAGTTAATTGTTAAAATCCAGAATCAGGGTATCAAAACATGGTAATTGGTCTACTTTTTTGTTCATTACACAACCAAATGATGAAAAAACATAAAAGTAAATGATGACGAAGTATCATGCCTTTATTATTTTCATTACCACTGAGCCCTGGAGCCTCGCAACTAGAGAGGACCCCACTGTGAAAGGCATTCTACAAACAGAGTAAAAACAGCTCTGGACAGAAAGCAGAGCTCTGCAGAAAACCAGAGAGGGCAGTTAAACAATAACAGTTTACATTGGGATGAAGCAGACCCAAAGAGCAAGGCAAGCTAAAGAAAAACAATGAAGAGTCCCTAGAAGGAGAGTTGCTCTACTGAGAGGAGAACAGGAGAGGTGCTGTCGAAGGAGACTAAGGGAAAAGCAGAAGTGGCACCTAGTCAGACTTAGAAACATTTCTAGTTTTGTCTATTAGTCCTGATTACTCTGCAGTCACTAGTTTAGTTCTAGTGCGGTTTCCCTTAGATGAGGCAGAGAGAAGCTCCTTGTATTTTTGGGTGAGCAGCCCTGCTCTGTGAGGAGGCCTGTAATGGCCTCTTCAGATCCATGTACCTTCCAGTAGGACACAGTAATCAGTGTGACTAATGCCAATCATATGCAACTCATTCCCTCTCTCATCCTGCTGCCAGGGGAACAAGTGAGTGCGCAGGGCATGTTTTGTGTTAGCAGCATTTGGGTTTTCCCACCCTTGCACACAATGCAGAAGACAAAGCCAGCTGAAAAAATGCATTTTTTCCTTTGCAGCAGAAATGCAGAGGCTTAAGAAAGTTTTATGTTCTTGTGAAAGTATATTTGAAGTTCATGCCCTAATATAAGTACAAATGGCTAAAAATTCTGGGGTTTAACTTGGCTTGTTTGTTTAATTGGGAGTCACTAGATTATCTCACCCTCTATATTTCTGAGACCCAGACTGACAGGGGTATAACCATGGCAGATACGATTCAAGCAAAACGACGAGAAAACAATATTTTCTCTGTGTGCATGTGTGCAAATGATATAACAGGACAGAAAAAGATCTGAATCCTGTTTCCCATGGAGCCAGTAAAGGAAAAGTGTCATAAACATGAAACCAGGGCTACAGGCAGACCCTCAAAGCTGGCAGAAGTACTGCTGATGGCTTTCAACAGATTAGTAAACCTGGTGCATCTACAGGCAAAGCCTGCACTCTCAGCAACCCCTGCAGCAGTCCAGAGCACACAGTGGTGGCCCACAAGTCCTTTCACTCTGCCTGTAGTAAGTGACTCCCCCCTCAAGTCCATGATGAGTAGAAGCAAAAATAACATCTGGGCATTAAGGCACAGCCACGAGCTGTGGTGTTCCTCAGTGGTTCAGTAGGTGGAGATACTTGCTCAGGTAACATTTCTTTCACTCTCTCTCCAAAATTAATTTTTAAACGAGTTTGTAGCTACCACATTGCTCCAGTTCTGATGAGCAAGGCATATGAAGAGAGAGAGGTACCAGCAACACTTTTATTAAATCAGTTGATACAGCTGAATACCTTATTTTAGCTATTCTTTCATTTCCTGTTGTTTCCCTCTCACAGCCTGTTTTGATTTAAAGCTGTTCGTCCAGGCAGGAGTACTTCACGTAGGTAACACAAAGTTTACAAGACACAAAACGTGTGTGTGCATGCACACACATACACACTTGCCCGTTATTCCCACACCATCCATATCTGCAGTCTAGACAAAGCTGCAAGAGCCAGAAGTGGGGAACAGGAAAGGGAAATAAAAGGTGAGGATTGCATCAGTGTCACCAGAGCCTAAGCTGGGAAAAACACAGAGTGAAAACTTGCATGTTTCTCAGTGAGCTGGGATATGACCTTCCATCAACCCTGGTCCACACAGACCCAAAAGATATTAAATCACCTCTGTGGCAGGAGCGCAGTAATCAAGCCCCTCAATCCCACAAGAGTTAAGTTGATGCACTAATTTGCCTTTGAGCTGCAGAAGGACATACTTTCAACTACAGGGTCTGAGTAGCTGCTGATGCTGTGCCACAAACAGCCGTGACAAATCTACACAAGAAAGACAGAGTGCTAGCAGGAGCAAAAGGGCTTCCAGAGAATGTTTTAAAGTCCACAAAATCAACTGGCCTGCCATTTCTCTGCTCCTTAAAAATGGGACACAGCAACAAACCACACAGGGGATGGGATGGAGGGCATAGTATTAGGACATTCTCATGAAATACTATGGGTACGACCTCGGTTATGAAGAATGAAGTTAAAAAAAAATCACTTATTTTCTATTTATTTCTTTGATTTACGCTGCTGGAAAAATAAAATAGGCAGTACAGTTTCCTAAACCACAAGACTTCACCACAGACCATATCATCTTTCTGCTGGTATCCAAACCCAACAGGCATGGGATGTACCCCTTCATCTCTTTGGGTGGTAAATTGTTACTCGGTCCATGGAAAATAAAAAGGACAGATGCACAAAAGAAAACCGTGGTCCTTGGTTTTGCAGGTTGCAGGAGGCAGTCCCACCCCCTCAGCAGCACTGCTAACCCTATGGAGCAAACCCTTGCCACCAGGGTGTTGGTGTGAATGACTGACAACTGCACTGCGGTAAATACACATTAACACTTCTGGGCTGAGCGCAGCCAGGTTGACAAGAGCTCCATGGCAACAGATGAGTCAGCTTTGCACGGCTCCTAATTGAAGCCAGCAGCGAGGCTGGACATTTTGCTCCAATGTGCTGGCCACCTGCTCCCAGGGCAGCAGAAATGCTTGGCGAGGCATGGGCTGTGCATCTTGAGAGGGGAATATTTTTCAGATGCTAAGTGAGTTCATGGGCTGAACGACTGCAGCCAAGCGCAGCCATTGCATCTCAGGCACCTTTTAGCAGAATACAAACCAGAATACATACCAGAGTGTAAATGCTGCTGCTGTTATAGAACATATAATCTGCTATGTAAGGGCTTAAGCAAGGGGGATAGGCTTTCTTGAAACCAATTTAAAATCAAGCCAAGTCCTAGCCAAAATCTATCCATTATTCTGAATTTGTTGGTTGCTTTGTTTTCAAACTGCATAACTTCAGCTTTTTGGCTGTTGTTCATTTAATGGTAGAAGGATTTGGACTAAATTTGACACAGTGCCTTACTGTCTTGTTCAGCCATTTGTAGTTAGAACGTTATTGGTGATAATTTAGACACATTCCAGATGTGAGAGAATGTTCACTCATTTCTAAGATTCTTGTGTTATGCCAAATACACACAAATAGAATTCATACCAGAGAGTGCATAATTCATCGTTTTCCAGACCAAGAGGCAAGAAAAAATGAAAGGCATCCAGCACAGATACCACCATATATATTTCTGAAATAAAGCAGTCATTTATGAGACCCACCCAGTCCCATAAAAAGACAAATGTAATTTTGATGCATGCACCTACTGTAATATTTTTTTTTATAATTCAATAATAATTGAATTCAATTATTATTTTTACTGTAAGTGTTCTTTTAAGGCATTGTCTTTTAAATTGCATTGTCTCTGATTTTACTACTTATTTGAGATTTGATGTGTCTTGTTCATCAGCACTTGTGTGCTCGAACAACTACTTTTGTGTGTATGGAAAGAGTAATATTATGAGGAAATAAAAATACAACAGCACACATTTATCCTCAATTAGAAAATCCTATTTAAAAAAGATCCAATAAGAATACTGGGCCAAACTGTACAAAAAAGGTTGCTGATTTCTATTAACTGAAATGTTTACAAAAATGTTACAACTACTGATTTCTTTGTTCACCTCACTCCCCATGCTGAATGAAATGCAGTGCTTAAAAATCCACTGAAGTTTTATAGAGCTTTGCAAATTTCTTCATATACAAATGACATCTAATATATATTTCAGTGATGCAGTTTCTACATAATAAATTGACCTGTTGATTGCTCTCCCTAATTCTTTCAGCTCCATCTCACCAAACTGTTTTTACATTCCTCAGTCACCCACAGACAAAAAGCTTCAGATCTGGAATATGTTTGAGATAATGATAATTTGAAATAACTAAGGAAGATAAACCCTAAGAAAACTAATTTCAGAACTTTTCACTTACCGTACATAGATTTTCCAAAATATTGTATTCAAAACTTAACTGAAAAAATCAGTGGTAGAAAGGGTAGGAGAAAGAGCAGAAGGAGAAGACTGTCAGTTTTCACTTAAGAGCAGGGAGGGGACTTTTATCTCTAATTTATTTTACTTAAGGCTGGTAAGTTCAGTTAAGCAGGTATGGTTTGAATACACAGGTAATTCATTAGACTAAAGCCACAGTTGTATACAGATGGTCATTTTGCTTGTTAATACTGAAAGACTTGCTCATATGCTGACCACATGAAATCCCATGCCAAGTCTGTTTTGCCCATGATGGTAATGTGTGAGTGACCTCTCCCTGTCCTTAACTCATGAACCTTTTGTTGTATTTTCTCTCCCCTGTCCAGTTGTGGAGGGAAGAGGGAGAGAGTGGCTTTGGTGGGCACCTGGTATCCAGCAGAGTTAGCTCATCACAGGGGTTATACAGGAAAGTTGGAAAGGAACTATTTACAAAGGCATGTAGTGGTAGGGCACAAAGGATGATCGGCTTTAAAGTGAAAGAAAATATGTTTAGATTAGCAAATAGGAAGAAATTTTTCACTTTGAGGGTGGTGAGACACAGGAACAGGTTGCTCAGAGAAGTTGTGGATGTCCATCCCTGGCTGGAAGTGTTCAAGACCAGGATGGACTGGGCTTTGAGCCACCCAGTCTAGTGGAATGTGTCCATAGCCATGGAAGGGGTGTTAGAACTGAATGTCTTTTAAATTCCTTCCAACACAAATTATGATTTTGTAATGCTAATGGCATTGCCAAGGGATTTATCACAAAGTTGCCTATTGTAATAAGGAGCAGACATTCTCATTACATGAACCTGATTAAATACATTAGTTCAGCATCTGAATATTTTTCCAGTAAGGTGAGAAGAGGTGAAAGGTGCAGAAGGCAAGGCTACAGCAACATGCAAACATGCTTTTTTGGATATCCCAGGTATTACAGGAAGGGTACCCATAAAATCCCTGAAATAGTTGACAGCCTTCACCCCACCCTCCTCTATGGACATCCAGCCCAGCACAAGGAAAATCTGTCATGGGCAAAGGTCTCCTGGAAACCAATTCAATCTGTTGGCATCCAGTGTGTTCACAGTTCCAACTTACTGGATTGAATTAAAAATAAGTTTGAGGGAGGTCTCCAGATCTTCATCTGCTGGCCCCAAAAGGGTTGAAATTGCTCTTCACAAGAAGGTGATGGTTGCCCACTTGTGTTTTAGTAGGGACTTCTACTTCCCAGTAATTTTGATGCTGTTCTAAGGTAGCTCACCCAGGGAGACACTCCTTATCTCTTCCCTGCCTTCATAGACCTTCTCCAGAAGAAAATCTGAGATAGTTCTCCCTGCTCCTTTCTGCATGACATCAGCAGGTATATAGCTATGTGTGTTTCTATCTGTCACTATTTTTCACAGTTTCTAAAATATTTTTTGTCTCTTTCTGCAGCTTAATAGGCCTAGTCCACACTTCCAAATTTATATTCTACTTGTAGCCTTATTAATTGCGAATCTGACAGAGAAATCTAAAATGATGTGTGCCTTTGGATTCAAGACTTATTTTAGAATTGCTGTTCCACTAAACTGTAAAAAAATCTGTCTGAAATTACATATAATTTAATAAAAAGAAATACTAATGCCCTGATTGGCAATTGCATGGATGTAATCTGAGTGGCAGTACTTAGACCAGCACAAAACCAACATGCATCCTATCAGAACCCACTTACACAGACTTTATTCTTTAAACTGCTCATTTTCCTCCACTCCAGACACACTGAACTCATTGTTTTAATAATTAGCACTGAAAAGCCTGAACTTTAAAAAAACACAATAACCATACAAGTAATACAATCCACATAAAAGACAAAAAAGCATTTGTTCTTTCATTAGATTGACTTTTGCTTAGATGCACTTAAAATACCACATCATAAAATATATGTGAGGAGACCATTTATTGCATGAACAATTAAAAAGTTTTCTCTTTCTTTATCTATTTATATAGGACTAGCTACCCCACAAACCACATGGCCAAACAACCTGTTGGAATACTTCCAGGATGCATTGAGACATCCACCAAAATATCAAAGGCTGTAATTGCACTTTCATCGTATGTTCCAACTCATCCAAGAATAGTCAAGAAACATTAAAGACAACAATCTCATCTGAAGCTAATTACTGACAACTAGCTCAATACTGCCTATAGAACTCATCATCTTTGATTTTATGCTTTAAAGAGCAGTCTCATCAGTTCCCATGTATCTCAAAGTATTCTTGAAAGGGTTATAATTTAGTGGCGATGAATTCCAGGTCCTGGGTTTCTGAAATTTTTATAACTTCACTGTCCTAATAGGATCTTCATAGTTGGTCCAAGTTTGATCATAACTGTAATGATGAAATGATTGGTTGAGGGAGAGAAAAAAAAGAGGAAAAAGAAAGACTGCTGAGTTAATTAAAAAATTGGGTGGGATTTTGTCCCATAAAATAAAAAAAATAATAATTAAAAGAATTCCAATCAAATATATTTTACGATTTCTTCTCGCATTGAAATTTGCAGCATATTTTAAAATGTCATTTTTTATTTTAAAAAAATTGGTTGTTAAAAAGAAAAATTACTGTTGCTTTCATTTTAAAGCCAGGGAAATGAGGCACTTTGGAAAACTGCATCAGAACAGGGACTTTTGGTCTCGAAACTACAAAATTGGTCTTCTAAATACTGAAAATCCTTTCCTATTGCTGTTCTCAAACAGCAGCTGCAACAACTGCAAGCTAACCACATTGTGGCTGAAGTTGTGCTGGAAACTAGATTGATTAAACCAGTGGAAACATTGCTGAAGAGATTTCCCTAACCAATATAGTCAGCTAATACTCAGATTTTTGTCTTCAAGAGAGATGGTGGACAAGCGACTTCAAGGAGAAGTTTTTCTATGAATATTAATCAAATTTCCCATGAAATCAGTATTTTGTTCAAAATACAATAAAATGAAAAAAATAATCAATAATACTGCAGTGCTTTTGGAAGCCTCACTTTTCCCCTTGGTGATTCATTCGGCTTGACTATTTTACTTAAGCAAAGCACACTTTTTGGTCTAACGAGTGGAACAGGACCCACAGGGACCACTTTCCTCCCCCAGATGGGAGGAAATCTCAGCAGAGCATAGACCTGCTGTTGTCTTCTGCAGAAAACACGAAGAGAAGGCTCTCTAAGAAGCACTGGGTGGCAGCAAGGCATGCTGAACACAGTCTTGAAAAGCCTCTGAAACCTTCTGTTCTTTAGTATTTGGTCTATACTCTGCTAAAGCACAGTCCTGTAGCTGAGACATACCAAACACTGTGTTTTCTAAAACTTCTCATGCCAGAAAACCTTCTGCACTGAGATGAGCCTCACGTCCTTACGGTTTCACATCCGAAGATACACATAAGCTTTGCTTAACTGCATGGCATGAGGCTCCCTTTAAGGTAGCAAATGGCAGTACCAAGTCTTGCTTGGGATCTCAAACCAAAAAAGTGATGTGGGGGTAGCATAGGACAGAAGCTTAGTCTTGTTGGTGTGGACTCAGGATAACCCTGGATGTCCCAGAGCTATAAGCTTCTGGCAACCAATGGTCAGTGACTAGCCAGGAGAGAGATGAGTCCTTGGGAGCTAGGTGAAACCAGCCAGGGGTAACCAAGAGAGCAAAGAAAAGTGTCAAATGTATTTCAAAACCACCATACAGAATAAATTCAAATGCTATGTGGAACTACAAACCAGTCAAGAATGAGATAGGTGCAGACCATGCAAAAGTGCCTGCAAGCAGATCCTAAAGTGAAAAGATTTCTCCCAAGGATGTATTTGGAATGTTCAGGATGCAGATAACTCAGCAGAAACTATCACTTTTGCCAAGACTGAAAATATTGACCTCCAGACCCAGAGTGCCAGTGGAAAGAAAAACTTAAGAGAAAGAGGTACATAAAACTTAAGCAATTCTATGCATACTAGAAAATGTGTATATGCCTCATTTTATCTGCATTTACTTAGTTGTATAAGTGTCACTATTACTGTCTCTGGGCAAATAGTAACCTTTTGACTGGACAATTAAGATTTTAATTTTACTAATGATAAATTCTTGTCTTTGAATAGAAGATGAGTTCTTTTTACCTACAAAAGATCTTGAATGTGACAAATTTTGTGGGAATTTGAGGAACCTGTTCTGTAACTGGGATGCAATAATTTCCTAAGAGTGACAGGCTCACTGGTTCATCAAATTCATGTTAATGCTTCCTTGGGGAGGGAGCAGGAGCGTTTTGAAAGAGTCAGAGCATTCAATAGGCATCAGTTCAAAGAACACGATACTTACAGGAGTAAAACCATTGACATCAATGTTTTTTCACCCTTACAGCCTCAGAAATGCTTCAAAAGTGATGGATGCCAAATCGATACAGAGCACCAGCTCACACAGCACTCAAACCCCAAGCAGATGACACATATCACAGAGCACCATTAACATATGGTGCTCATAAACTATACTGCTGCCCACTCGTATTTGGAGAGGTTTATGGTTATGTTCTACACGGAGTTATCTTGTCTAAAGGTATCACACAGATGGATCACAGCTATAAGACCTGCGCCTAAAAAAACCCCAGCCTCCTGGCCAGCTTCAGTTGTGATCAATA
The DNA here is from genome assembly GCA_013397295.1 of Polioptila caerulea. Taxonomy (NCBI): domain Eukaryota; kingdom Metazoa; phylum Chordata; class Aves; order Passeriformes; family Certhiidae; genus Polioptila; species Polioptila caerulea. The sequence continues at coordinate 293,590 of VYXF01002082.1, forward strand.
CTACAGAAATAATGCTGTTTCCAGCACACTGAGCTACAGCCGAAAGGGCACTGTGAATTCCTCAAGGCTACACATCCGCACAAGGGTCACAGTCTGAAAGGGAGACATCAGCCCCATCCCCTACCCACGGCTTTTTGCGTGGCCTTTGCTTTGCCTGGGGCTGACCATAATCATTATGCTTTCCACCCTCCAAGCCCCCTTCAAACAGGGTGGGCAGTCATCCCACACAGCACCTGTGAAGTTGTTTCAGCAAGAGAGCCTGGCCAGACCTAGCACCTCAAAACTGAAACCCTGCTCGGTAAGTCAAAGGAGGTTTGCCAGGTTTTTACACCACACATCAGGTGCTGCCAATTAAAAACTCTCCAAAGAGTGGAATTTGTGCAATTATATGAATAATAATTATATAATGTGTAAGTTAAGAATAAAACCCTGAATTAATAAGTAATTGTGTTGAATAAATGGAAAATATGGATCAACAGTGGAAAATTATATCTAACGACTTTTAGTTATGATTTTGGAGTAGGAGTTCTAAACTTTGGAGGGGGTTTTTAGAATAAGACTTTATTAACTGAAAATCAAATTCTCTAGAAATTGCTCATTTATTCTTTTACCCTTTGTTTTATTGTTGGACTAAGGCACAGCAAAATTTGCCAAGAAAGGGTAAGATCCTGTATAATATAGCTGCTCTAGGGATAGTAAGAGGTTATATAAATCCTCCCAAAGGAAGGGATTTGTATTTTTTTGTGGAACTATAAACATAAAGCAAACGGAATCGCTTAAGAATTGCTATTTGCCCTGTTGGTTCTTGTTCATCTTGTAAACTAAATGCAATAAAAGAACAAAGACTATTTTCCATTTTTAAGGATTGTTTGTCCATCAGAGCTATTCAGAAACAGTTTATTTTCCAGTTGGTGAGTTCAGATTGAGGAGGTTTCTGTCTCTACTTCCTATACTTGGCACAACTACTCCATGTTTGAAAAATACAGTATCATGTCAGTGCCTTACACTTTAGTGCAAGGTAAAGAACTGAACTTTGCCTGCTGAGGAAAACAAACAATATGTTTTAGAAAATTGCTAAAGGAAATTTGAGATAATTCATATAATCCTTTATGGAAGCCCTTAAGGAAATATTTTAAGATAGTAAACATGGTGCAGAAATACAAAAACTTATTCCTAATTTACTTGAGCCAGCAAATATTCTTTGAAAAAAACAAACAACTTAGATGACAAATAATTTAGGAGGAACTGTTGAGCACATACTACCAGGAAAAAAAAAAGCTATTTATTTATGTACTGATTTGTGGAACAGGGTGGATATTTTAGATAGTGATTAGGGTCCTTTGCAATTAGACTGTGATTATTTCAGACCATTGTAAAAATGTATTAAGCCCCCATCTACATTTCCTTCTTCTTCCTGTGTGTGCGGACAAAGCAAAAGTGAAACTGAGTTAATGAGAATAAATTATTGGCACTTCATTGCTAATCCATGTCAGCTTGGAAAAGGATGGGCAGATGTTTATTATGCAGTTCACTCTCCTGGGTTCTCCTAGTTTGTTTTTGCTGAGTAAATGTATTGATGGAAATGGGGAGTCTTTAGAGAAAGGAGCAAAATGTGCAAGAGTTATCCATCATGCAGAACAGGGAGGAAAACAAAAATTTTTGCTACTTACAAGAATTCTACAGAAAACACATTTTGCTCCCTACAGGTTGGAACACACACAATACTCCCTGTTCTTTAGACACACATATCAGAGTGAATTTAAAGGAAAATACGGCAAAATTCATCCTCCTTGGCATACACTATTTGGTCTCCTTAGGCTATTTGTAAAAAAATACTGGTGATGCTACTCAGCAAAATTGTGCCTGTTGAATATAATTCTATACCCAGCCACCCAGGAAGACCTCTGGCCCTTGTGAGTTCTGGTTTATCCCTTTATATCCCTTTGTTGGGCTCACACATCAATTCACATCATGTACACAGTTCAGCCAAGTGAGAAGTACGGAGATTTTCACAAGGCACACTACTGGACACAGTATATTAATATATTTTTTAAAGCTGAAATGTCACACACCTTTCCCAGATATACCTTGAGGAAGGAAAATAAATTTTTGATTCAATTAGCTGCAGAAACATCTTGCAACCTCTTTGCAACAATTTGTTATGACCTTTCATAAATCAGAACAGTGTTGTTTAGCAGCCAATGAAAACATCTGTCAGAAGACAAAGAAATTAGTCCACACTCACATGCAAAGACGATTAAAATCAAATTCAGACATTAATAATTGATCCCAGGTGTCCCTCTATTCTTTGACCCATAGTTGTCAGTTGTCACTGATGTAGTTAGATGGTTAGAAAGCTTTTGCTTTTTTTCCATGGTGATTTGGCAAGGTTCTAAAAGCTTTTAAGAGTCGAATCTAGAAATTCATGCAAAAAATATCATTATTGTAGAAGCCACAACAATTAAAACCTTTTCCCAAGAATTTTAAATCATCTTAATCTGGAGCATTATAGACCATAAAAATAGCAAGTGTTTGGGGATAACATTGTCTGCACTTTTTCTTTGGAAATTTTGAAACAGACATTGGAGATGGTCTGCGAAGTCAGCAATATATTTTGATCATTTGGATATGCAGATACTCAAGATGACTTTTTTATTTTCTTTCCACAAAACACAGGCACTTTAACAGCTGAAAACAATGACCAAGTTAATCGACTAAGAAGCACTGTGGCTCCGTAACAGACTTTCTTAATTCTTGGGCCTATTGCATTTTTTAAGCATTTCTCTTCATCTTTTAAAAAACAGATCAACCTCATATACACAGAGGCTACTAATACCTACAGTTTAAATTTCAAAAGGCAGCCCCCATCACCATACATGGAAAGGAGGAGAGTGGGAAAAATCTGTAAGGAGGCTCTGCTTTTGAGTCAGCAATGAGTAACCTCTGCTCTCAGTTCAAAGTTTTGGGTTGATAAAGAGTTATAAACTGGTCACTAAACAGCAGTCAAAATGTTAGTGGGCATTAGATGAAAAAAGCACAAGTTAGCAGTCAATTAAGAATTGTCAGAGTCTATCTTTTACTATCTGCACTTAGATGTGGATTGCTGACATTTAGACACACCTGCCATGAGGCATCACCACCAGGATGCCACCATGATCAGATATAAAGACTTGTTACAACAGAGACAGCTAACCTAGCAAAGAGACTGGGTCCACTTGGTGACCCTTGTGGTGATGTGGGTCTCAGTTTCATTTTGTAGTGCATTCATCTATTCAGGGCATTCTCTCAGTCCATAACTTAAAAATAAGAGTTTGTAGAAATGAGCCTTAAAATGCTCATTTCCCTTTATAAGGAGGTCTCTCCTGACACACACACAAAACATATGGATGTAGAATAAGCCATCCAGGGAGAGAAAAATTACAGTCCTCAGCACACAGTGGCACTGTAGTAAGCCTTACCATCACATTATGTCTTCTCTTGTTACAATGCCAGCAGAGGCAATGAGTAGTCTTTCCTACTTTTCCTAGAATTCTTCACAGGAAACCTGCAATCCACTATGTCTGGCAACAGCAGACTGGACCCAGCCAAAAGAGAAGGGTGAAAATACTCTAAATTAACAAAGGCCAAAGAACCAACTCTTCTAAGCCACAAAAAATAATGCATTATAGTTGTGTCAAGGGTACCCAATATATTTGGTTAATGCAGAGAGAAAAAGAGAAGTTTTGTTGACAGGTGAACTTCTGACATTTTCTTTTGCCCCAAAGGCCACACACTCACAAAAGCACTCCAGAAAAGAGGAGCAGAAAAAGACTTCATGTAGCAAGCATTGTGTTGCATCGGAGGCCACTGTGGCTTATTTAGAAGAGGGCTGTCTCTGTCTATGCAGAAATACTTGGTTGCCCTTGCAGTAAAGGCATAAACACAGGGTTACATGAGAATTTAAACTCACTGCCTCCTAACATCACAGTCAGGACTATGCTGGCAGCTCTCAGGCTCTTTTTCTTTTCCATATCCAGCTGGAACTTCATACAAAGAGGCAGATTTCCATGATGTAATTAAAATCTTGCTGGAAATGAGATTTTTCACATACTTCATCAAGCTTAAAAGCAGAGGAATTCAAATAGACTGCATCTTTTTAACTCTTGGATAACATGCAGTCTATTCTTCTACCAGCTCTAATCATTATCCGTGCAGGAATTCTCTACAATTTCCATTACATTAAATTAAATTTAGCCCACAATCTTTCTACTGTGATCAAAGTAGGTTCAGATGTTGAGATTGTATAAGGCATGATCTACAAAAAATGGGATGGGGGCTAAAGCAAAATCACAACACCACTATCCAATAAACCAGATAATTAGTAATAAAGTAACCCACTCTCAAGATACTATCATTTCCATCTAAATTAACTCTTGATTATCTCAGAAAAGAAAATATCCTATCGAAAAACATTTCTCAGCATTTTTTGCCTTTGGAAAAAGGCACCCAAACAAATACTTATTTTCAAAAATCATATTCTTTTGAGTCATATAATCAAATGAAATCCCATGGTAGCATTTATAGCCCTCTCTGTTGTTATCTATGAGACTCTCATCTTGCTTTTCTGTAATTGTGAACTTTCAGTAATCGGCTTTTCCAGAACCATCACTAGAGTTCATGTTAACCATTTTTTAATGATTTTTATTTTTCAGTTCAGAAAAGGCCTGCAATACAGTATGGAAGTATTTAGCATGCACGCAAGAGTTAGGTAAGACTATGTCACCCTTTTTTCTTTTTAGTGCCTAATTGTTTTCAAATTCCTGACAGAGTAAATTAGTCAGAAAGAAAATTGAGAAAAAAAATTGTACTGGCATTTGGTGTTCTAGAGGCCCTGTTCCTAATTTCCTCCATTCTTTCATGTAATAATAGCTCTGGTTAAGCCTCCGGATACATGGTAAATTGGACTGAGTTTGAGTTCCTCCTCTTAATAGCTTTTCTTGTAAAAGGGTCCAATGCGAATAAATACAATAGGTCACATTAATCCATAAGTTTTTTGGAGGGGGGAAATCACAGAGTAAAAACTGATTAGAAGTTTGAAAAGATTCATAACTTTAGACAAAAGGCTCATTCAGTTCTCTGCTGGTCTCCCTTGTGACGCACAATGATGATTCAAACCCACCAAGGTGTGCACATAGAGCAAAGCAGTGCTGGCTCTCCTCTCCTGTGACTTGTTATATTTGGAAGGTAATGAGGACTTGAACAGCTATGACTAGGTAGGTGACAGATTACTGTGCATGCTTTTTAAGAACCTGGGGTGGTTTTGCAGGCCAGACTAAGAACGAGAAACAGCTTCCCACAACCAGCAAGGGGAGCAGGTAGACAGTAATGAAATTTCTAGCCACGGTCAGAGGCTGAGAATTCAATCAAAGTTGAGTTTTCAGTTGATGACAGGAGCTAAATCTTACTGCGTTTCCAATTAAGTCCCTGAGTGTTTCCAATTGTTATGCTAATATAGACAACATTAGCACATCAAGTTTAGAAAAATATACATATATATTATACACACATCTACAGTAAGTCACATGAGCACCACAATTTTCACAGGCTCAGGAGCTGTCCCTGCAGGGGACACATCAAAATCTTTCACTGACATAAAACGTTATTTTCCCCAATTTTAATCTCTATTTTCCTCCTGTAATGATTATTTTCTTACCCACCCCTCTCTTGACCACATTAGTAACTTCTTACCTCTCTCCTTTACTTTGTCTATAAACACGGATGCAGTTTTTGTCCCTCAAATTGCTTGAACTTTCTTAGTAGCACTGCACCTGCAGAGTTTACAGTCTCCTACAGTCTGCTGCTGTTATCCTCCCACTGGTCAGCCTGTAGGAGAATTCTCCAGCTACTTCCAATCAACATGAGACAGATTACCAAAGGCATGCAATTTGAACTAATTAACCTAGCCTAGATCCTTTTTGCTTAACCAGGTGTGGGGTCATCCGTATGACCAACTTAGCTGGCAGCTGTGAAAAAGTGAAAACCTCTGGGAGGAAGGATGTGATGAGCAGCCAGTAACCATTGTACTTCCTCTTCCAGCTGCATCCACAGATCTCCCTCTAAAAAACAGTCCTGAACCCCCTTGCAAAGGGTCATGCTTTCCTCTGCAGACTAAGGCAACATGCAGTCATTACTAGCAGGCTGAAACCTGAGAAGAGCAACTCCAATATACTTCTTGCTTATGCTGTCCCAACTACACTTACCAGTCTCTGAGGACCTTCTCTGGCTACAACTTGGCATTTGGAGGCCATCTGTTTTCTCCTCTATTTATATGTGTACCATCAACACCATTGGATTGTTCCTCTTAATGCTGTGTCCTACCCGGGTTTCCATAGCTCTGCTTGATACTCTTCCCCCTGTTCCAGCTAAGCTGTGTTGAGTAAATAAGACCATTTGGGTGTCTTCACACAACAATGTGTGGTCACTCCCTGGGACAACCTCCTTCACCAGTTCAATTAGACTGAGAATAATTTGAAAAACTTGTGCTGAAGGTTCTTGTTAAATACCACCTGCTCCAAGATCCATAATTCAGGCATCCCTGAAGCATTGTCATGCCTATGTTGGCTGAAATATCCAGGCTCCCAGGCGTTTTCTTCAGTACCTTTGCAAATGTCTAGTATTTTGTGCTTAAGTGCCTTAGTACTGAAACACAGTACACTTGAAAACAGTTGGGACAAGTTTTTAATTAATAGACCCTTTTTGTTACTTCCAGTTAGGTAGGAGAGCAAAAATCTCCTTTTCCCATTTATAGAAACTCCTATTTTTCCCTCTATTTTTAAAAGAAATACAGAGACATTGCAAAGTGTGCCCCAAATGTGTCATCATCCAATAAAATTCCACATGTGCAAAAACCAGCCCTAAACAAAGATACTATACTGACAAAGTTATAGCCAGCAGGAGGAAACAAAAGAGAGTGAGGTACAAGTTAAGAGTACTATTACCAGCTATTGAAGGAGAGTCCAGGGTATATTTCAGAAGTTCACGAATGAAATCTCCCGGCCAATGTTAAAATTCCCAAACGTGTCCAAGCGAGTTTTTACTTCATCTTGAGGAAGCCCTTTGACAGTGCATCTTCAGGTCCACTACAACACTTTCAACAACATGAGCCTTTTGTTCTGAAAACCAGAGGAGGAAAGACCTGGACTACATCTATGTAACATGAAAGCTGGGAGGAGACCCAAGCGAGGTGAGCTGCACAGGAAAAGAACACAGTCTTTGATGGGTTTTGAACAAGCACAGGTGTGGTGGCCTGAATTCCTAGTAGGATTTATGCATTTGTAGCAAGAAAAACCTTGAAGAACCAAACTTAATTGTCAAATAGTCTAGAGGAAAACTATTCCTCAAAACACATAATTATATAACCATGTATGATTTACAGATGGTGAAAAAGTACAACACCTGTCACAGACTTTGCTAAGCCAAAACCTAAATATGTTTATCCTTCATAACATGTTCCTGTCGAATCTTTTTAATTCTAGGTCCACTGCCAAATGTGAGGACTAATTCTTTTGCCAGAAAAATAGGCTGAAGTCTTTACAACATTGTCAGCAAACCAATGTTCACCAGCTGAGGAGAAATCCAATGCCTGCCCTAGGGGGCATTAGTCCTGCTGACAGATAAAACAGGTAAGGTGTGATAAAAAATGGTGCTCTGAAGTCAAGTGAACATTGTAGTGCTTTAAAGATAAACACTGATATCAACATGAATTATTTCAGCTAGATGAACAAGATAAAGGTTAAATATTTTCCTCCAAGTTTTCTTCAATGTTCAAAGCAACACTGACAGGTCTTCATAAGGTACGACCTAGTAGGAATAAGAACAGAGACAAAGCAAGTGATGCAGCATGGTAGAAAGACATCCATAATGAGAAGTAGCTGGTGGTGAAGATGAGATATCCTCCCTGTTGGACATTCAGGGAATTCTGTTGCCCAGCAGTCTGCTCCTGGGAGCCAAATGCCCACTAGCAGGTAGGAATGTATTTTTTTGTTTAGTTGCAGCCAAAGGAAATCCTGCTAACACGCTGCCAGGCTGCCCCACAGAGCATAGCAATGCACTTTCAATGTGGATGGGTGGATGATGTGTTTCAAAGCTCACACATACTAATGGAAATGTTGAACACAGAGGAGCATAAACTTGAGCCTTGTTTAGGACTTGTGACTTCAGGTCAGAAGACTGGCAGCTTTCTTCCTCACTGAGGGTTGGCCGTCATGGCAGGCTTATGGATTTCAGTGATAACTTCAGGAGTTCCCTTCACTCTGAAATCTAAGCCATTTTCATTGGGTATCTAACGTTAGAACTTTATATCTGATACTATTTATTTACATGTTTTAAGAAATTGGAAAGTGTAGCTGAGGTGAAGACATGTGGCAAGAGTATTCCAGATGGTCAGAGCTGTAGGGGAATGAAACTGGATTACACTGGTGTGTTACAGACCCGCTGGGAAGAAATTAAAGTGAGTAAGTTAATGATAAATTATGAATGAAGTATGTGCCATGAATATTAACCACACACACTGTGTACTTTCTGAAACTGTGTCCCTCCAGAAGAATAGTTTTGTAGCCACAAGACAGCACCAGTTTATTTAGGGGACATGGGAACTCTGTAGGGACTAGGAATGCTACAGAACTAAAGAAATTGTCCAGTGTTGTGAAAAAGAGAAAATTATTCCTAACTTATACAGCACACTAAATAACAAAGACATTAAACTTTTACAGCACTCCTAGGGATGGATGGAAGCCCATTTCAACAGCAGATTTAATTCTCCCCTGTTGCAAGACATCAAGATTTACATGAACCTGAGGAAGAAGAAACACAGGGAGATATAGAAGAAGCATCATATCCCAATAAAGCATTAATTAATAAATAACAGAAGTGTCTTGAGACTCCAAAAATGTGGGTAGAAGTATTAATGTCAGTAAGAGATATTTTTGGAAAGGATACCTGTGTGACTTCAGAACACTGGGTTTTTTAAGTGTTGGAATGAAACTTCCACATGTCAACCATAAAAATGAAAAATAAGCTGTCACTTTAAATTTTCTTTCCTAGGCAAGCACCTTATTTCAGACTCTACTGAGTGGAGAATCCTTTTTTTGAACTTTTTGAGGATATACAAGTGCACAGGCTCTTCTTTAGCAGATAGTTCCCAATGCCTTAAAAAGTTCACTCAATAATATCAGATATGAAGACTGTGCTGGCACAAAAAACTGAAAACACAATGCTCCTGACAGCCTTTCTAAAGGCTCAAGTGTTTGCGGTCAGACACCTCCTGACACTAACATGTAGTTTCCCAGATTTCCATTGTTCTGGCGTGTGTACACGGAAAACAGGGGAACACAGCCGTGGAGGTCCTTGCTGGCCAAGGAAGAGCAAAGGAGTCACCAGCAGCATCTGCCAGTGCCTGGCTCAGGAACAGGGACATTACCTGCTTTTCCTCTTTGTATTGCCAGCAGCAAAGGAGCCAAAACAACACTGGTCAGAGCAGAAGGTGCCCAGATTAACTGCTGTGAGCAAGTTAAGGAGTCAGGAGAGTAAGAGCACCACCAAACCCATGTGCTTTCTGTTAGGAGCTGGGCTGAGCTGCTGATGGTGAGCACACACAACAGGTCAGAAGTGCCTGAGACGCAACACAGGGCACAGACCTGGGACTAGTGGCAGACAGATTCCAGCAGCTGGAGAAATCCATCACTTCCTAAAGACCTCACTGAGGCAAGAATAATGTTAAATGTGTACTTTGACTTTTATTTTTAGAAGATTAACTTGACTTTCTCTGTATTACATCCTTATTTAAAACATCCAGATAATTGTGCTCCAGCCCTGTGCCTCAGAAGTCACACATAAAACCTACCATAAACTTCTACTCTGCTCTAAAAGTGCCAGCAATGACAATTTCAAGGCAGAAATTGAAGGACAGGTTTCCAGATACATGGAATATTATATTACTTATATCATTGGCATAAAGGAATAAAAATAAAAAGCATTAACATTTACTTTAAGAATTAAAAGCCTGAAAAAGTCAGGATATGTAGTTTACAAGGTCATCAATCATGCAAGAAAAGCCCATATAAAGAAGGAATATATTGGCAGTAAAATTCATATGGAGTATTAATGAAGCGACTTCCCCTTTACTTCTCCTTAAAAAGAAAATCTTATCTAGGTACACAGAAGAATATAGGCTAAGTGAACACAAGATATGTATATTACTCCACTTTGCAAACACCTAAAATTTTTTGTTGGGTTGTTTGGGTTTTTCTTTTCCCCTTGTAATTTAGCTTTGGAAGCAGCTAGGCATTCTGACATCAGTGTATTCAAAATGTCTGCTTCAGCATGGGAAGATAATGGCTGCTTTCTCTTATTGTCCATGCTATGAAAATTTCAACATGTATTTCATATCTGCAAAATTCTTTGAAGTTTGTTGAAAAATAGTGCAGCTCTTTGAAGAAGGATGTGAAATTTAGAAATGAAGTGGCTCTAATAATAAGGAAGTAATGTCAAAATCACAAGATAGCATGCTGTGTTTATCTTGAATATTATTCTCCCCTGCATATACAGACAAATAGAAGGATGATTACAGAATTTCCTGCTACAATAACAACCTAGCTAGCAGCAGCACAGATTATCCAGTAGCATGGTCTTCAGTGCAGGGCTGTGATGCCTTGGAAGCTGGTCGTATGGCACACATGTTCTGATGGTCAGCAAGACCTGGAGCCTCTGTTGCAGCATCCTGAAGGCCCATCATTGTTGTCTTCAGCTTACTCTAAAGATGGGGAACAGACCCTTTTTCTGAGCATCTGCTGTGTAGATTACTGTATTGTTGTTACTATACCTGGAAAAAAACCAAAACAAACCAACAAACAAAACCAAGGTTAAAAGCAGAGAAGAAAAACACATGACTTAGGCTGGCAGCGTTTTAAAACCTATCCCCATCAGCCTGAAGCTGGAAAGTGACAGCAAACATGAATTCAGGCAGCTCCAAGTTAGGCAGCAGAGGCAGGGTCAGCAGAGGCAGGGTCAGCAGAGGGGGAGGCTTGGCTGTGCAGCAGCCCAGCCTCACTGTGCTGCGTGTCTGGCTGGGGAACCTGCATCTGCAGCCTCTGGGGATGTAAGTAGCTCACAAGGCCACACACAGCTTTTGCTGGATAAAGCTTATGGTGAGCTGTGCTCACTATCCTGATTTCCAGGGATATCAGCGCTCAATAACTACTTAACTTTTCACCTGTTCACTCCTTGTCACCCTTCAAAAGAAGTCCTAATGCCACCTAATGCATATTGGGTAGCAGATACAGCGTGTGTATCCTGGCAGGGATAAGCTAAGTGAGTTGAAACAAATGAGGTGTTGCAGTTTATGACACAGGAAAGCAGGCAAATGATTAATAGTCCAATGAAAGAATATCCTCATCTGATATTTCCACACTTGAGTGAAATCCATCCCAGCTGCAATTTCATGTAACTGTTGTCTTTTTGGAGTTCCTAACAACTCTGTCTCAAGTACTTTTATAATTGTTTGCATTGATTTTCCAGTAATTCTTAAGAATTAGTATAAAAATACCTTGGAATCCTAAAGATTCTAAGCTGAAGAGTTCAAAATAGTTTGTTTTCCAAGTCTAGATACCACAGAAGCCTGCAAGACAATGAAATAACCTGCCAAGCCATAGCAAAGAGAAAAGGCTGCTGCTCAAGCGCCAATGAAGACTTCAAAGCTAAACTCCTTTCAGTAGTTTAAGAAAGCTGCCAATGGCAACAGTGTCAGCATCAATCAGACCAGGGAGAGGAGAAAAATGCCTCTCTTAAGTCTAACCACCAAACACCAGAGCTTTTGTAAAGATGTGCCATGTCTCATGTGCAATTGCTATTTAGTAGATAAATTATTAAGCATCTTTTTATCTTCTTGTGCCTGCAGTGACCAAAGGTAACAGGAAATTTTCTGTCCTATCTTTCTCCATTCATTTCTCAGAGTTTCAGTAAGCCTCTGCAAAAAATTCAGTATCTCTTACTGAAGCAAATGAATTATTTTCTGTAGTTCTCTGTTATTAAAACAGTGGAAAAGGCAAGAAAATTCACTGTAAAAGTCCTTTACCAAAGGGCTATGGAATACATGGAATAATCAGAGGAAAAACTTGTCATTAACTAGCCATCATAAGAATTCTGAATTCTTGCAGGATCTATTACTCCTTTTCACCAGTTCTTCCATGCCCATGTCCTTTGATAGAAGAGGAAGAGTTCATTGTTTTCTGATATACAAGGTGGGTGGGAAGGAAAAAAAAAGGATAGAAAAGAGGAGATCCACAAGAGAGTGTCAAGATCTGGTGATGTTCAGCTCATACAGGAAATTTAGAAGGTCAGAGTTTATAGGACAAGTGGTCCTTCTCCTGCAGAAAACCCTGTTTCTACGGAGGGAAATCACCTGACTGCTCCATCAGTTATTCAGGATGGCAGCTCAAATCTTCCTTCATTTCCTTTTTCTTTCCATTACATTTTGTGTACATTCTGATATATTGCTATTGCACATAATAGCAGGTGTCCTACCTCACGGTAAACTTCCCAAGGAAAAGCCCAAGGAAAACATCTCACAAACCTGAAGGCATTATATTTTTGGTACCTTTGGGGGGGAATCTTAGGGGAACACACTTTCAAGCTGTGCCTCCCACTTCTCACTTGAGTGGAAAGACTCGAGGAGAAAAGACTTAAAGACAAGCTTCTCCAGGGAGCTGGAATACTGCACCTGCAGTGAGTGCAGAGAGAATGCTTTATGTCAGTGAAGTTATTAGGACTTTTACAAACATTCTTGTAACCACAGTCCTGGTGGGTTTTTTCTTTTTGGGTTTTTTTTTTCTGTTGGTTGGTTTATGGAGGTTTTCTCCTCATTTCCCTTTGTCCTTTATCTTTTAGATTGAGTGGACAGTAAAATAATGAGCTTGGTACTCACTGGATTTAAAGATAAACTATTAATAGATAAAGGGGATGAGGCTTAGATTTAAAGATAGTGGGGAGGAGGCTTGGACAAAATACCATACAGGAAGGGAGGCTCCTTTGAAAAGCATTCCAGACTAATAATTTCTCTTACAGTTAAGGAAACTGTATGATCCTTTCAGTTAACCTCTGACTATCACCAGCCATCATCATTCCTATCTCTAATTATTTTATATGACTTTTCAGAAATTAAACAATCATAAGGACAGTGATGATGCACCCTGTCAGAGCTGGGGGCAAGGCATAGTCCCCACAGTCACTACTATTCTATTCACATGCTCTTTAGTATACTTGTCTCTCTGAGGGGAAAAAAGAACCTTCCAATATCACAAAATTTTCATGAAAATTTTGTAGCATTTTCTTTTCTGAGGTTTTGCATTAACTCTCAACAAAGTCAGATGAAGAAAAGCAAATAGAAAACTAAACAGAAAATTTATCCATTATTTCCAGGTTCTGTCTAATGACTGGGTGTGTCTTCAGTTGTTATTTTCACACCACTTTTTACAAACTTTTCTGTAAGTGCTTCTGACTTCTTTAAAAAATCCAAATTTGCTCTTCATTGTGGAAAACTACTTTTTCATAGTCAACAGGACACTCCATTTACCTCAGGTCTTTAAACCTTTCCATCCTCCAAGTCAAACAGAACTACCAGGTTTCCATATCTAATTTCAGTGAATTGTGGGTTGGGTATTTTTGAGCAGCAACTTTAACAGGTTGAACACAGCTGAGGAAAGGAAGTTCTGTAGACCAATATTTCAGCTAATGCCTTCTTCATAAGGCATCCAGCCAAAACACTCATCTGCAGAATTTCCTTCCTAGTTTTAGTGAGATTTACCCCAGAGTGTTTGCAGTGATAGATAGAGCTTTCAAGAGACCAACTCTCACTCACAGTCTCAATGGTAAGGAAGGAGAACTACAAACAATATATAATCCACACCACAGACATCTGTACCCAGTGTCTTTGCAAGTTTTCTTCATTTTCTCTGGCTGCTCATCTTTCTCAAGCATTTTTCAGGAACCAGCCACCTTTGCTGGGGAATTCCTCCTCTTCTGTTCCTTGTGAAGATACAGGTGGTAATAACAACATTGCTGTTCACTTAGGATTTGGATAGTGAGTGTTCACCATTTTATTGAGGATAACTTATTTAAGGCTACATTTCATAATTTTTTGCTTGTTTATTATGGGAATAATTACCATTCAAAAAAAGTGTGTTTCTGACATTTATGATACAAAATCGACATTTATGATGCAATTTTCACTTCTCAAAAGAAGGAAGCACTTGAGCCTTACCTCACCACACATAACTTAAATAAATTGCTCCTAGAAAGTATCCTCTGGGTTTGGATGAAATATTTGAATCTTGACAGTTAAGGTCCAGCCTGAGTTTTGCATCAAGTTTACACTGAGTCTGTTCTACTGATTCTGGTGGAATTATTCCATCTTTCAGTAAATATCATATCAGTATCAGAGTAGTAAAAAGTCCTTTTCTTGAGAAATATGGTCAATTATCTAGATATTTTCCTTTTCATATTATTAAACTCTATGTTAATAAACTAATTTCTTATATTTAAAGTTACTCCACCAAGATTAGACCACAGATGGTGTCTCTGTCTTAAACAGAGCATACATTTTGTAAGCAAAATGTCTAATACTGTGGGTAAGGCAGGATTATGTTGGAGACACTGTTAATTTAAGTGTCAAATGCTTTCATGAGTTGAAAGTGTTCACTCATAACTGTTATGAATTCAGCATATGTTATAAATTATGTGCATATAATCCAAAAAACAGATGAATTCTGTGTAACGTCTTCTTTCAATTAAGACATTAATTGGCCAACATGTTAAAAAAATAAAATCAGGATTAGGATAGGTGAGGCTGCTTTCTGGTTTAAAAGGAAAAAGCATTTTTAGAGAAATCAACCAAGTGATTTCCCAGTAAAATTGGTAACTTTAGTGAGAGAGGCAAGGATGTCTGTTGTTTGATGCTTCAGTGTCATTCATAAATTTACACTTGCATCACATCCTTGATAACCTATAGTAGCTGAAAATTCTGATGGAAAGTCACAGTATTTCCTTCATGAAGGGGTTGAGCAGCAACTGGATATTCTCTCTTAATACCTTTTATTAACTTGATACCCTATCATTTTTTACTGTCCCAGGGGGACTGCAAAGCAGTCAAAGTCCCTATAAAAGAGCAGAATTTATAATGCCTTCATTCTGCACCCATTTCTTACCAAAAAAAAGAGCCAAGTTGCTAAGAATATCAGCTGTACCATTTCAAACACTTTTAGTTCCCAAGTAAAACAACAATACTACAACTAAAGCCACCTCATGTACACAAGAAATCCCCACCAAGGCTATACCAGAGATTCCTTCAAGCAACCCAATCAGCTTCTCTGCAGCCACCAGGGTTTGGCAAAGGCTGTTCAACAATGACATTTCCTGGCAAGAGAAGAACTGGGCTAGAAAAACTGAAGAGTGATTAGTAGTACTTTATGATTCAGATGCATATAAATTGAATTACAAGTCTGGAATACCAAATAACAAGGAGCTGTAAATTAAGGTCATAAGTGTTTCACGTCAAGATACACACAAAGAAGCTGTAAAGCAATATCATGTCTGCACTCTATCCAAGCATACATTAAATGAACTCCTAAGTTTTGTCACAGTGCTTTCCAAGGTATTAAACATAGCAAATAAATAAAAAATTATACACCCTTCAGCCAATACAAGCATGTAGGATAACGACTTCTCATCTTGTGGCCAAACAAAATCACTGTCTTTGTTTTCCAAAGTAGTTTGTTCCTCTTTTCTGGCCATTTTCAACTGTTTATGAATTACTGATTTCCCCCAAAAGTCAGAAAAGTCACAGAAAAGACTGACCCTTGTGTTATTGTTGGCTTAATGGAAACTAGGAAATGCTGACATATTCCTTCTATGGTTTTGTCTCTTATGACCTGGAACTCCATAAAGCACCCAAAACTGTTACTTTCTGTGGTCTAAGTCGCCCCTGAATGCAAATTTCAACAGCCTTTAACAATGTAACATCTCACAGTTGAGATTATGCTTTCTAGTCCTGCTAAATGCTTTATAAGAATTTGAACTTGGAAAGAGCCAAGTGCCCTTTCTTATGGAGGAGATCACAATAGAAATAAATTATTAGGGAGAAAGAAAATGCCACCAAAACAACACTTGCTGCAATAAGGTTAACACTTGCAGTGTTTATAGGAGGGAAAACAAACAAAAGTTAACTTCTCCCTAAGTCTAAAACAGGCAGAAAAACCTAAAAGCAAAGCCAAGGTCTTCCAGTTCTCACTCCACTATCCAAGCCACTCAGTCTCAGTTGTCTTAATTTAATGCCTCAAAGAGAGGTCAAGGTACAGACTGCCTTTCAATCTAAAATGCTCTGGAAAAGAGCTGAAACAAATGTCAGCATTAGCGCAAACAATGCAGCCAACTGATGAATTAATTGGGGGGTTTGGACCCACATTTAATTGAACAGACCAAAAATCTCTTTCAATGGTCTTTGAATGAAATCTTAAGGGAGAAATCCTGGTTCTGCTGGAGTGAGTAGGAGCTTTGAGTTCCTTAAGCGATGAAGTCAACAGTTAAGCAATGAAGCAAGCAGTCCAGAGTTTACCGCAGAAAATATTCAGGGCTTCTCACCTCCAAGTTCAGCTTTCACATTTAAATTCTACTGAGGATAACTACAGTAGTCTGCCAATTCCAATTCGCAAAAAGGCAAGCAGAGCCAGCCAGACTCCTTCTGTGCAATCTACTGGAGACAGCATCTCAAACTTTGTGTGTCTCAGTTCACATCCTCTGAAGTAGCAGACCACCACATCTGACTCACAGGCACAGCACAGGAATTACTCCAGTCACATTAGTATAGGTGCTCAGACTGCTATGGTAAGGGCCACAAATAAACCTTATAAACAGAGAGGAGAAAAAACCTCCCCACTTCTCTTGTTTACACAGGAGACACTACCCTGCTCCCCAGGAAGCCAATGATAAAACACTCACTGACGTCAATGGGAGTGCATTCAAGACTCAATTTAGGATAAAACTGAGTAGTGTTCAAGTAGTAGCTTTTGTCTTCCCCTTTACCCTCTGTATAAAATTGAACAACTCCATCCTCACTAAATCATTCATGTTTGTCAGCTTCCTGCCTCTCCCTGCATGGTGGGTTCCAAGCAGCCAAGCTGTTTATAGATGCACATAGACTTACTTGTGTGATTTTAATTTTCTTTGGCTCTAGAGAAGAGCAAGACTTGCCAGGGGTGGTTTCTGTCACTACAGGATTCACTAATTTTCTTCATTCCCATCATATTTACAAAAGCGGTGGAAACACTTTCATACTAAGACTCCTGTGGGTGTGGCAGGACATAGAGTCCATAAATATTTGTGAGAGCTTCTATAAGCCTTCCATAGTTTTAGGAACTTAATTCAAAGATTTTTAAAAAACACAAGATGCCCACAGATACAAACGAAGATCTTGTGAGATTCTCAAAAAGCATAAAGCGACGAGGATACATAATGCCCCATTTATCTCAGAAATAATGAGGTGCATAACCTTCTTGGTTAGAATTACTCTAAATCCTGTTCTCATGTATTTACATCAATACCTATTAATCATACAGAAAATGCAGATCTCTGCCCCCATTGACTTTTGCTGAAGCATAGCTGGCCTCTTAAAAATTTGTGTCGGTGTTGCCAAATGGCCCAAAAGGGATGATTTGGAAAGAATTGATGCTACTGAGATACTGAACACTGACATCAGAGTTAAGCATGGATGCTCACCTTCAACATTCCATTTCTGTTCCAGAGTCACAGCTTCAAAAATTTTTTCCCCCAAATGCTTCAGTCCCATATGCATTAACCTAGAGGTTTCCAGCAACTCAGCAGGGTTCAACTGAGTATCTTATTTGCTTGATTTATGAATCTCTTCAATAGACAAGAACTGAGGAAAAGCCTGAGTATCTTGGAGAAAGTCAGAGAGCTATTATAAATATGTTTACTTTTGTTTCAGAATGTGGCAGCTGCTGCTGGTTGAGTGAGCAAAAGTCTCAAGGACTACAGTAACTGGAAAAATTAATAAAGGAACCAAACAGGGAGCAAAACAATTAAGAGAATATTGACTAAATATCCTTTCTTTTTTCTCATACACATGCATGTTTGCTAATAATCAAAGAAAAAAAATAGGTCTTATACATGAAAGAAAATTGAGCCTTTCTATCTGGTTTGCTGCATATTCATCTTTCTGCATAGTGTGACATGGCTCTTTCAGAAGTAAATGATTGAAAATTTCAATATTGTTTCAGCTTAATATTGAGACCAAGTTGCCTAAAATATATGACTTCCTGAATAGCTGCACAGAGTTCTTTGACAGCCTTTTTGCCTCACAGAGATGTTACAGGGGTGGGCTCTTCCCCCTCGCCTTCCCAATATTTTCTTTATTGTGATCTGAACTTCAGAGGAAGATCCAGGAGGGTAGCTGTGCATCAGTCAGGCCCCACGCTGGCTCTCCTCAGGGGTGGGGAGCAGGCTCCAAAGCTATCCTGCATGGCAAGTGGGGTCTGTTCTAATTAATAACAGACTGACATAACAGGCACCAATCTGAAGATGATTAAGTCTCCCCTGACATCACTCCAAAAGACACTTACTCACCCTCCTCCAGCTTTCCCCTGCCTTTATAGGTGAAGAAAGGCCACAGCTAACATCACTGCTTCTGCAGTAAGGCCAAAAATTAGAGGGGAAAGTGAGGGCTAACCACACAGCTCCATGGTATAAACTCTGTTAATGAATATAAACCATTCCTAATGTACAGTTAATAGTTTCTGCTCCTGAAACTGCCAGCATCTGCTGATTTATCATTTCGCTTACTTGCCACCATTTCAAAGCCTTATCTTCAAGAAAACAGGGCAGATAAGCACTGTGTCCATTGTCTCAGATTAGTATTTAGCTTTGAATGTTTTTAGCTTATTCTCTACTAAAATAAAACGTGCCATGTTTGCCAGGGTTTCCTGTAAAGATGCACTGCAGAAAGAGAGTGAGCTGGAAGCCTCCAAGCACTGCCTGGAGAGCACAGCTTTGTTCACAGTGAAATGGATCTGTCTGATATGAGCAGACCATCAGTGAGATGTCTAGGAGAAAACACCTGTACAGCAGAGAAAGCCAGCTAAAGCTGAACACAGAGAATGCTTTGGCACACTGAATAAATTCGGCCCAGTCACATCAAAGAATATTCTCAGGCAACCCAAAGGAAGTCAGCAGAAAGTCCAGTAACTTAAAGACTGGGAGACCACAATATAAGCTGTTGGTGTTTATGGGAATTACAAACATAAATCAAATAAGAAAATAACACTTTAAAAAAGTATTTTATTTATTAATAAACCATATTTCCATAATCTAGACCATACACTGGCACAGGCAGAAACCCATCAATTTTCACTTTCTCATTTAGGACAATTTATGGTGTCAAATAAAAAACTCATGAAATTAAGGTAAGTGCCTAGTGAGTACTGCATTTTCTTTAGAGAAATACATACCAACAGATAAGTCTTAATGAAAACAGTTAAGCAGAAGACAATGAAGAGATGTTTGTCACATGTCCATAATATTGTCAGAGAATTGCTGTTCTCAAACTTTACTGACTATTTTCCAGCAATGTACTTAGCATGTGACCTCTCTGTGGCTCCACATTTTCCCCAACTGTTTTCATAGCTCATAAAACGTTTAGGAAGTGTTTATAAAAACTGCTTGAGGAAACCGTGCCACAAAGAACTTGAGCTTCATGTCTCAGCAGTGCAGCTTTGATTTAGTTCTCTTCGACGGGATTTCATTTTGCAAATGCCCCACTAACATCTGCATGCAGGCCCTCTTGGGATAGCACCGAGACAGAGTGCAGTTTTATGTATATTACTTGGCCAAGTTCCTCCAGCGTGTGATGGTTGACTTGCCTCCCTCATGAAATCACACATGCAAATGTTCCCCATGCATGCACTTACTGATGGCCACTTTCAGTGATCTGTGTTGGGAAGAAATATTATGTCATAAACACCATTGCAACATCTGCGACGGATCCTTTTGGAACCTGACACGGCCCGCCAAACCCAGAGAGCACTCTCACATCACAAGTCCATGACTGACGGTGCTTGACCTGCTGCCCTGCAAGCTCACCCCAGCTTTTTCATGCCTGCTCTAACAGCCTGTTTGGAAACACACAGCCAGAGAAGTGTCACAGACAAGCTCTCAGTATATAGCTCTCTAGAGAATGTTTGCAGAGTGCAACAATGAAACACGATCATGCAAGAACAATGAAGTTTAAAACCAACATTTTACTATGCTTAATTAACTAAAACCAACAT
Organism: Polioptila caerulea; assembly: GCA_013397295.1. Lineage (NCBI taxonomy): Eukaryota > Metazoa > Chordata > Aves > Passeriformes > Certhiidae > Polioptila > Polioptila caerulea. Next base: position 313,959 of record VYXF01002082.1, read on the forward strand.
TCAGAGCATTCTGGTGGAACTTACAGACTCAAGACTTCCTGTGTCTCAGATATTAATTAGAAATTATCAGTAGCCATTGAATATGCTCAGGATAAGGAGATTCACCCCTACATTCATTCTTCACTGAATTCCTATACTGTAGCTTTCAAGTCAAATGTCACCAAGAATTCTTCTAAAGAAAGTAAGAAATCCTTCAGTCACAACATACTTTTATTAGAAATTAAGAAGAAAATTCTACTGGTAAACAAGTAGTAGACATAGCTCTAGTAGATGTATTTTAAATATAGCCATCATTAACCTCTTTTAAGTACAAAGGGAACATCACATGGCAAACTGATGGCCCTGAATACTTGTCTAAATAGTCACATTAAGATCACCAAGATCATCTTAAAAGAGTTAAGCAAAAAGCTCTTCAATCCTGTTTATGTACCTATCTCCATACACCTAAACTGGTTACTAAGATAGCTTGTGAAAAAAGATACCAATACTATATGCAATAAAGTGCCACCAATAACTATGGCAAAGATTTTATTCTTTTACTGGTAGAGACTAAATATCCTTGAGTAAGACAAGCCCTATTTGTAATAAAAGTAAATTACAGCATAGACATAAAACTTTTAGCACATACTTTTGACAATAGAACTTTTCCAGTTCAAGGCTGCTTTATGATACTAAAATAATGTTATTCAAACCCAGGAATTAGTTCTGTCATTTTTGAGTGTCTAGTCAAACATGCACATAGTCACCCCTGTTAATTAATTATGCACTCCTAAGCAGTAAATAAGAAGCAGTCACTACCCTTGAGGAAAAAGCAGGACGTATGTATCAGGTGTTAGACATAAACACCAGCTTCAGCTGTTTGGCTCCCAGGCGTAGCCCAGGAATTCAAATGAAGCAGTTGGTGAAAAACAGCTACCCTCTTCCAAGCTCCCAGGACCACGGGACTCTTTAGGAGTTGTCAGACAACACAGTACTGCATTGTTCTTTAGACTTCAAATTACAATCAAGGTCTAGTCATTCAGATTTTGACTCCATCTAGACAGCCATGAGAAGGACAGGGGAAAAATGAATGCTCCTTCTACACAGTCTTAACATAATTTCAGAGTAATGAGTAGACTGTGCTTGTGACATTGAGAAGAAATTGTAGCATGACCCGCGAATTTTTTTTTAAAAAAAAATGTTTTCAGTTCTACTGAAATATTCAGAAACCTGTTATTGGCTACCTTTAATCAAAAAAGACTCTTGTAATGCACACACATACATGCGCCACACTACACCAGCTTCTTTACCCCATTTTTCTTTCCCACCAAAAAAAGAAAGCCTTCAGTATTTCACCCTCTCACTGCCCTCCACCTTAACTGAATGATGCAATCCAAACATTTCTTATTGTCTTGATAGTGAAAAAGAGAAAGAAAAGGCACAAGAACTCAAATCTGAGAAATAAGATGAAATAAAAGATGTCTGAATTGTGGCAAAATGTGACCATTACTGCTTATGGCAGATTTAACTTTCTCCGAGCAATCAGCCACAAAGTGTGCTGCTGGTTGCTACAGTCTATATATCTGAGAACATAACCACAATTAACTTAACTTCACAACTATGGCTTTTGTACTTAGAAGAATAGCCAAAATTTCCAGTGATAGCTGGAACACTCTAAGTATAGGTTCTACAAACCAGGTTTTATGTGTGCTTTGCTGCTGACAATGTTAACCGTGACTGAGAAGGCTCATTCTGCAAACATATAAGAAAACAAAAATATCATTCAACAAGGATGAAGGAAGGCTTCAGAAGATTATAAAATCCCTGGTTATGAAAACCACTGAGAGAATATAAGAGCTGACACATCAGTATGTATATATGTAGCTCACGATCTCTGTGTCTAAAATCCCTTCTTCACAGTAGCTGTCTCACAAGACTTATTTCTTAATGGACAAAAATCAGGGGAGAATCACATCTGCCTTGTTCAATGGAAGGGATTGGAATGTCCCCATATTTTCCAGTCATTGAAATCCTATGACACAATTCCTTTGGAGTAAAAAATCAATCAGGAAATTTTTTTGGGAAAAACAATCAACGAAAAACCAAACCAAACCTCCAGAACATAACCATCATTTTAATATCCTATGTTCTGAAAGTCTGTGCTCAACACCTTTTTTCAGAGTGAAAGCATTTTTGATCCTTAAAAGTCAGATCTGTAATCAGATCATAAGTGAACACAATCTAATACTAGCACTAGAGAGGATACATCAAAATTGCAAAGTCCAATTTCTCATTTCTTAATTAACAAACCATCTATTGACATCACTGTTTTTCTCCCCCTGCTATCCACCTCTGCGCTTGGCTGTCACAGAGGCAGATTGAACATTAACAGCTCTATATCAGCATCACATTGCTGTTTGTTTTACTGAAAAGTCTATAAATCTGTAATAATAGAGAAACAAATATCAACTTCAAAGATCTTCCATTCATATCTTCCATATGTTTACTTGCAGTAGTTTCTCTAGATAATTAAATTGTATCTTTATGCTTCCTCAAAAATACATGTGGCTTTATAAAGATGTAAGTCAACCTACAACTTCTGAAAATTATAAGATACTTGAAGTACAGAATTAAAATTTACTGTGCTCAAGAGGGACAATTCCCTCTGTTAAGCTGCAGCCCTTAAATCATCATTGACAAACAGGGATGAAAGGGACAATCAGCAAGAAACATTGTTAGATCTGGAGAGTAATTCACAAGAGGAACTGCTCTGGGAAGGCTCTTTGATATAAGACATGACGCTTTATGATCATAGTGAGATTTTTCTTCATACTGCTTGAAGTTCCTCATCACGCTACAGATTGATGATATTTAATCTCTTTTTTTTTTTTAATAATGAGAAAACTCAAGTCTATTTAAAAAGTCCCTCTTCAATTACCTTCACAACACATTTGCTTTGTTACTGAGCAGTTAATGCTGTGGACATACACATCTACAAAATTAATTCACTGTCTTGCTGTAGCTACACTAATGGGCTATTGGTGAATAATTTTCTTTTAGATGAAAAATAGATGAAAGAATATTTCTTTAGAGCAAATCAAATATTTCTATTATAAATAAAAACTAGATGGATCCTTTTCTTCAGGGGGTTAAAATAGTAGTGTTTGATGAAGATGGGAGAATGAATACTTGGGCAGAACCAAGACTGGAGGGTACCACTCACCGATTGATGCATCTGCAAAGCCAGCAGGATGACCAAGAGCTCTGCTCACAGGAGAACATTCCATTCTGTAGTCCTCTCATTCCATCCCCACCAATGAGGAACCTTAACTACTCCTCCAGAGCACCTTCCATTTTCTCCACAAAACTGAATAAAATTAGTTTCATGTAACTTGCCAAATTCATGAGCTGTGATTACAGTAAAGGTGTGTGGTGTGTTAACGAAACCAAAATCGTAACACAATCCCTCCAGCTTAGATAACAGGAGTGATGTGCACTTGAGCAGAATTCAAAGAATTTTTATAGGTCTTTTTAAATGTCATTTCTAAGCTATGACATATTCTGTCATTACCTTAGGAATTGCCTCACAATTTTCTATCCCATAAAAGTACGACACTTCAATTGATGTAGAATGTCTCTAACTGGATGGCTGCCCACTACTTAAAAGGCACCTAGCTTGCTTGACATGGTTATCTTCTGCCAGCCTTGGAGCACAGACAGCCTAGCCTCATGTGGTTTCACTTGTCCATTTGTTTCTCCCTTTATTGCAGATTCCACACCTGAATATGTAATCTTCAATGGTGGTGTGCATGCTTGGCCAGAAGTAAAACCTTTATGCTCCTGCCTTGCATTTCCCAATGCACAAAAGGTTTGCACAGAGTACTTCTGAACTCTGGCCACCAGCACTATTCCAGCAAGGCAGCTTCTTTGGGAAGAAGGAGGAGAACAGAAAGAGGNTAGATGAGTACAAAGGGTTTGCACAGAGTACTTCTGAACTCTGGCCACCAGCACTATTCCAGCAAGGCAGCTTCTTTTGGAAGAAGGAGGAGAACAGAAAGAGGGAATTCCTACCTTTTTGAAATGGGTCTAGGACCCCAGTAATTTAAGGTAGTGTGATCAAAGATCAAATGGCAAACAGAAGTGTCCCACATCTAACACTCTTGAAAGACAAGATAATTTTAAATCAAACATTCGTTCTGTGGCTTCTCCACATTTCATTGCTAAGTACCACCATGAAAGGATATTTATAAAACGATCATACTTGTTTCCTAGGTTCAAAATTACATATCTAGTGTTAAAGAACAAAACCCCATAACATCAGGGACACTAGATGGGCTCCACATACTATCAAATCTAACACAGTATCTAGTTTCTTATTGTCTACTTTTTAGAACACATTTTTGACCAAATATTTATTTTCCTATCTGTTTTATATTGATTTAAAAATTATTTACAAATCTGGTTCCTGTTCATATTTACAATACTACAAAACCAGATCAAACCTAGCTTCAGTAATTACTTAGTAATCACACTAACGAAAGCAAAATGATGCTCATAGATCCTCTTTCTACATTGCCCTCATAAGATCTTTTGATTACATTCTTGTACAAAGAAACATGAAACCTGTTTCAGTATTTTAAACCCCAATAATGTAAAACCCCGCTTTTCCGAGGGACTATAGGACAAGACAACAGTCTGCTAACATTTATTTGTATTCCCACCACTCTATGTGGCAACTCTGAAAGCAGAGCTTCACAGAATTTTACAGATCTGAGCCTACGTTACCCAAAGAAAGCTCAAGTCTCTTTTTATGAGTGCTCAGTCCGTAGAGGGGAAATGCTGAGCAATACTGGCATACTTTTTCTGGACTAAAAGTCATTAACTCAAACCAAAAGCCAAAACAAACTAGGAGAAGTTGCAAGATCTTCAAGAGAAGCTTCTCCCCAGTACAAAGGAGAATTTTGTGATAAGATTGTGCCTTGCTCCAAATTACAGAACAGTGCTACACCCACAGTGATTTACAGCATGAGCTTCAGTGTGAATATAGACAAGAGATCCCAGTCCTGCAATTACTAGTAAGTTTTCAAACACAGGAGTCCAGAGAGCAAACTTGTTCAGGTACAGTCAGAAATTTGAGTGGTACACAAAAACCAGTGCTTTGAACACCTTATCTTGGCATACTTGGGCATTCCAAACGTAGCAGGTTATTGCTTCCTCCCTGATGGCTAATACATCTGTATGTTTGCATTATGCCTGAGGGCTGTTGCAGGCCTCCAGCAGTACTTTAATAAGGCATTATAGGTGTATTTTCTGAATTCTATTAAGAAATTTACCCTACAAGGCATTTCCAGGAAATAACAGATGGGGGGGAAAGCCTCAAAATACAAATAAAACAAAACAACCCCACAAGTGCACCCCAGTCTCCTACTGTCAGTGTAAAATTAAGGGTACTTTAGATTAGATCCCACTTAGGAAGAGGAAACCTGCACCCAGGATAATGCTGCACAATTTGGCCACCCTAGAGAGCTTTCTGTAAGAACAAAAGCCCCTTCAAGGATCACAAGGTATGGAAAGCTGACACAATGAAGCAGCTGCACTTATTTCCCACTAGAGTTTGCCTGTTGTTCCAAATGGCCCTGTTCATTGTTTTCTAGGGCCAGACATACAATATGGCATCAATATGCTCACTAGTGCTCCATTACTCCTGAATATTATAGTCCTACTGACCCAAAGGTATCTAGATTACAGTCAGGAGACTCTCATTTGCTAGGGAGATTGGTTCTTCTTCAATAAGATGTGCTCACAGTGCCTCCACTTCACTGACTGAAGCACCTAATGTGCCTCATGAAAGAAGAGGTGTAAAGAAATACCAAGGATTTATATATAAAAGACTGATTAGATTTTTATTTTATTTGAATAACTCTGAAAAAGAGACTCTACTATGAGACATAAGAAAATATTTACTTTCAAAGAAGTGGCAGTCCACTAAATGGTTAAAGAAAAAAAGCTATGCAAAAAAAGTGCTGTAGCATTAGTCAGAGCTGATATGCAGTTCCTGCCTATCACCTTATGACAGCTGTCTTTGGAGTCAAGAGCTGCCCATATTTCGTGTGAGCCAGAAGGAGGAAAATGCAAACCAGACATTTCTGAACTATTCTAGAAGACGATGGTTATATCCTCACTTCTACCTCCACCCTGAACTCACTTGCAACATGTCAAACACACGGCCACATTTGACATTTCACACGTATCAAGCCTGCCAGCCTCACTTATGAGGCAGTAGGTGAGCACCACCTCAATGCCAACAAACTGACCACAGATTTCTCACCCAAACCCGTTAATTTCCATGTGAATGCAAGTCTTTCCAGGGAAGCCTGGAGGTGGTACGGAACTGATGTCTTGCATTTTTTTGTTCTGGGCTCCTCCTCCTCTTCCCAACAAAATTTGGTGGTTGGAGTATGAAATTAATTTGGATCTTTAGCATAAAGACAGCCACCTTGCTTATTGACCAACGTGCAGGATGCTTTCCTCATGTACCCAAGAATCACTTGCTTGTAGTGATGTGTACAGGAGTACATGGTGGTTAGGTATATGTGTTAATTATATTAATCAGGACCTGCCTGATGAGGAACAGTGCTCTCATTGAGAAGAGATAGCGGTGTTTCTAGATACACAAGTTATTTACATTTCTTAAATAAACCATGGCTGTCTATAAGTCACATACTCATATAGGAAATGGCACGTTTGTTGTTGAGCCCAATTCAGAGTTCCTCCTACTTAAAAAAACCTGTATTTAGCAAGGGAAAACCCAATGACACAGTTTCAAGTAGTTGAAAAGAGATTTATCAATGTTAACAAAAAACTAAAATTCATTCTAGGAATCTAAAGGTTTGTCTGAGAAGACTGAAATATTTAAGATTTGTTGAGGCTTACTGATTCCACAGATTATTTTTTGTTTTTAATACCCTCTAAATGGTAATGAAGTTATCTTAATTTCCCTAAGGAATTTAAGCCATGTGGTTTCTTCCACAATTATGTTGAGAACAGAACACTTCTGAATAGCTTTCAGTTATTGAACACCAGTCTTGAAGGTAAGCAATTTTTTAACCCTTGCTTTGCACATGGACTACAAGACACAAGTGCTTTTCTACCCTACTCACCTTTCATTTAGTCCTCACCCCTCTTGAGAAATTTTGTTGTATTATTTTATTCATGAAAGAGTCAAAGTAAAACTAAGTGGGTAACCGGACAGTCTGCTATGTCAATCTTTTAACTTATGCTGGTTTCAGGCCCACCCAAGGGTCTGAAGAGAAGGAAACAAGGTGGTCTAACCTAAGTCCCATGGCAGAGATATATTATATTGCCAAAGCAAAATAAGTGATCCCACAGAATCTGAAGCATATCTGTTGACTCTTTGCAAAGAAATGAAAGCTGAAATGAATGGAAATTAAATTATCTCCTACTCCCAGAGACAGTCGTCTTCCCAGGTCAGAGGTATGCAAAGGAAATATGAGAGGTCCCATTTCATGGCTTGCACCATAACTATGACTAGACAGACAATATTTCCTTTTTTTTTTCTCTCCCACCCCACCAACCTGACTTGGATCTTCCAAATATTCCTCATAACAGAACTATCACAATACAGAGGAGGAAAAAATAATGTATGCAGATTTAAACAAAACATTACTTGCGGAAATGTGCCCAAAACTGAAAATTGTGTGGTTTTGTATAAAGAAAGAGCATATTGTCATGTAACTTTGTTGAAACATATGGCTTGCATTCATTCTCAAAAGATAAATAAACACTATGAAAATAATTACAAAATTTTTTAGAAATTTTTGGTGCGAATTTGAAAAGAAGAGACATGGCAAAAGAAAACAGAATGTAAGATTTGCAACTGCAAGCTAGCTGAGAATAGATACTTCTAAAAATAAGCTTATATTTTACAAATATTTACAGTAGATGAAAAGCCTGAAGGCATTACTTAAAAAAAGAAAAAAAAAAAACCAAACAAGAAGAAACACAGTTTCATCATTAAGACCAGCATGAAAATTTCTAAGCTTTAATGCATTCGCAAGTCCTGCCTAGGCCCCTCGCAGTGATTTAATCAGATTTCAAGTTTGGCATTAACAAAGATGTGTTCTACCACATGTGTAATTTGTAAACTTACATATAAACCAACAAATGTAACTCATGAACATTTTAATGCTGCAATATTTTTAAAAGTTGATTATTTTTCTCCAACACTGCGACCAAATTAGCTTCCAGATGATCAATAATTTGTCTTGAAAATTTATCCTGCTTCAGAAGCAATCAGAAAAGTGCATGACGCACAAAGTTGCTGCTTTAAGGTGTAGAATTTTAAATCCCTGAAATTGCAGAATTAAATATTTTGGCCTATGATAGAGCAGCTATGAATCCATCAATTAATATTGGAGGGTTTTTCACACTAGCTACCAAATAGGTACACAATCACTGAAAAATACCTGCTGAATGGTGATAACTAATGTATGATCAGTAATACAATCACTTCTGATTGTCTACACATGCCCTTCAACCAGTTTTGCTCTGTAAAGAAATGTTTTTTATCTTAAAGATGTTAATATTTTTATTAACGATAGTCATGCTTGTTTTGCTGACTCGACCCAGGCAGTTATACATACAAAATTGACACCAATAATAAGGCAATTTAAATTGACTCAATTCCTCACCTTTTACAACATCTAAGAAACAACCATATATTTAAGCCATTCAGCTCTATTACATAGAGATGCAGGAGTGAGATCCATTTCCTTCCCTTTTTGTTGCTTAAATCTTGCCACCAATGTAAAAAATGCAGAAGTCTCAGAAGTTTCTGTAGCAGCCCTCACTGTTCCTGCTCAGACTGCCACAGAACAGGATCAGCCCTCTCTAGCTCTGTCCTGCATGCTCATATATCTGTGCCTTTATTCAGGAGAGAAGTTTAGTTTATTCTTATCCAAGACAATTTCCACTGTGCGTGCTGAAACTCTGTTTCTAGTTAGTCCAACACTTGACCATATTGTCAAAAATATGTAAGCACATTTTTTCAGGAACTGAATATTAAAATCATCTAAGTTAACAGGAAAACAGAAATATGGATATGGTAAAAGATACAGTTTCCAGGGAAAAGACACACATTTTTCAAAGCTTTTTCCCCTGGATCCTTTATGACATGATTTTGATAGAGGCAGTCAAGTGGAATTTGATTTTACTTTTCCTTTCCCTAAGGAGTGTTGGGGTGAGAAGATGGACGTGCTGCCCGTAGCAGTGAGCCCAGCTGCATGTCAAGCTGCAGTAGGTTTGTGATCATGTGCACAAACAGAGCCTGAGAAGCCACATCTGTCCTGTCTTTGGGGTCTTTGACAGAGAGGAGCTGATGACAGCTCAATCAAATAGATGCCATTTCACTATGGACAAATCCCTTTGTGGCACACACTTCTGCTATTATAAAAGTAACAATAACAAAAATGCTCTATCCAGCTACAGCATGCCAAGATAAAATAAGTTAGTAAACTGGCTCCTCCCTCCCAAAACAACCCCAAAACATGTCTACCAAGTACCTAGGTCCTCCACTGCTTCAGCTGTAAGGTCATCATGACAGTTGAGCTTATCCATCTTAGCCTGAATTTACTCTCTGGCATGGAATTGTTCATCCCGTGAGACTGGTTTTATGTTCAAAGCATTCTCAAAGCTTTGTTGCCTTTGTGGCACATTTTGTATCCATCAACATCAAGCCACAAGCTCCATTTTTTCCTTGTTAATTATGCTTATGCTGCTCTGCTCTGGCTTTGTTCATTGCAGAGCTTTGATAAATGAGCTTTCTGCCCCCATCATTCTGAGGACGCAGAGAGAATTCCCATCCAGTTCAAAATTAAATGATGAAAATAAGGAAATGGTTTGGGTTTTATATTAGGAATTGATGAAGTGTGCAAGAGAGGGAGAGTAGGGGAAAAAAAAGGAAAAAAACAGAAAAAAGGAAAAAAACTCCAGAATTAACCAGACTTGACCAGCAGCTCTGACTTCCTGGAGCCACTCAGATCATCCAGCTCTGGATACGCTTCCAGCTATGAAACAACTTTTCACTTCATTTTTGCACCAATGGGCTGAGAACCTCAGCCCCAACAAAAGCTTGGTTTTACTGTTCTGCCTAGGGTTAGGGTTACTCTTAGGATTAGGGTTGAGAAAACCACAAAGTCCAGAGCTCCAGGGACACTGCAATTACAAAAGACCTGCCAAGAGCACCACAGCACTGCCCCAACATTGCTCCCTCCACACTGTGCTCCGTGGCACCTCCCATGCCCTGGGTACCTCGGCCTAGGAAAATGCAGATTTTACTGCTCAGCTTAAGTTTAGGCTTGAATAAACTCCAGAGACCTGCAACTAGCAAAGCCTGTGCAGTTTGGAAAACTGTAAAGCTGCTCTTTTTTGGATAACTTTTTTTTGAGTGCGCCTTGTTTCTTCTTTTTAATAACTGCAAAAGTGCTGCATGAAACTACTCAAGTGCCACAAGACCACTAGGAGATGTCCTGGGTTTGTGACCAAGTGACCCATTCACACTTAAAATTAACTCTCTGCTCAGAACTGTACTTCCAATATTCTAACATTGCAGCTACTGTAAGTCAGCTCAATTCTACTTCTGTGCAGCTTTACTGAAAAAAGCATCCAAAGTTAAATTTTGCACAAAAAGTACAGTGCCCTCTCCTTCCAACACCCATGAAGGGGTAAAACAGAAGGAGCTGGTGAGCTAAGGATGAGGGAGGTAGAGAAAGAAAAAAAACGCCCAGTCCTAAAAGCACAAGCCCATGACTATTCAGTTATGAACTAATGAAAAGGTCTTTATAAGGGTGGCAGCACCTCCTTCTTAAGGAGGAAGAAAACAGCATATGGGTTCTAACTAGTAAAGTTACTGTGGCCTGCACAGATTGATTTAATGACGGGAAAGCAAGAACTAAAGAACATAAAGAAAGGTGATTTCAGATTGTTTTGCATAACCAGCTAAGATTTCTGGCTTAAGCAGGTATAACATATTGACAGAACATGTTTAATCAGCAGGAGTCACTTGGCCCCTGAGGCCACTCCAGGCTCCAAAGTCAGGTGTAGGGCAGCTAACTTCAAGCCAGTGCAGAACAGGCTATTCCAGGGCTCTGCTCGCCAGAGGCAGCGTTTGGAAAGCTGTGTTTTCCTGTGCTCTCTGCCCAGGCCATGCTCAGAACAGAGAACATCATGAGCAGCAGCATTCACATCAGAGAGCAGTAGCACAATACCATGGCTAAGAGGGAGAGTGTTTCTTTCACTTATTATGTTAATTCCCTCTTTTTGTTTGTTTTCTGTCAAACAAAACATTCTTCACTTTTTACTAATGCAATACAATGAAATGTACCTAGAGGGACATCCAGCTGTGTTTAAGTTCACTTAATTTCCTTGTTCTCTGGAAACTTTGTGAGTTTCAGGCACAGCATAAATAAGGAAACAAAACAGACTTGATTCAGAACAAGAATCATGATGTTCCCATGAGCTGTCTCCTTTGTTCTTTGCCTGTTTCTCTCTCTATATTTGATTTTTCCTAAGCTCCCACTAACAGGATGGCACAGTTTTTTAATTTTGCTAACTGCAAGTCACTGTTGCTCTGAGTGAAGTTTTTCCTCTGTATCTGATGTTGCCAAGCACTTTCACCTGCTGATTCAGACTTGGATATCCATTGAAAACAAGGAAATAAACATCACTGGACAAATTCTGCATTGAAATAATTACTGTGCAACATCCCAAGATTAAATGGGTTTGTGTGTAGATGCACAGCACTTGAAATATGATCCAATTTACTTTGAAATAACTGAGAGGAATATGCAAATTTCTGGGGCAATCAAAACTGCAGCAAATGTCACACCTGGCTGACCATACAGGCCCTTCTGTGAGTGCCCAAATTCTTGGATAAAAAACATGTTTTCAGGCCTTTTCCAGCCTTTCCTTTGGATCAGTCACCAGTGAAGCAATTCAGATTAAAGGTGATAGAGCCATTTTGTGCCCCTTAAGCACATGACACATTAGGCATCAATGTCCTCTGCATACATGGACTTCTCTTACCTTATGCTTCCCATGTCTGATGTGTGTTTCCCCTGTTCTCATAAAAAGCCCCTCTCACTCTACATTTTAGTAATTTGTATGAGCCATCCTTTTGGGATACTCCCATTTCACATCCACTAGTGAGCTTCATAAATCCAACAATTTCTGTTTCCATGTTGGTGCCACTTGACTGTTCAGCCACCATGAATGGGATTCCTAAATATCTAACATTACAGAAATTAATTTAGTTAAATATGCATATGGAAAATGTGAAACAAACCGAACTGATAGGTATGGTGTCAGCTCAGCAATTACCCAGCGGCACAGCATTATCACAGTTTTCTTCATTAGCTTAGTAGACGTGCCTATACCAGCTTAGCAAGCATTTGCATGCACACAAAAAGGATCTTACTTTCTCAGTCCTAAGTTCTCTCACTGGTCTGAAGGAAGCAGAGAAATAAAGCTGAATAACTCTACCAAGTAGTTACCTATCCTAACGTGAAGGTCTTTGAATACTTTATTTTTAGAGGCAGTGGATAACTTTGATTGTCATAGTTATTTTTTAAAGGTAAAAAAATATATTGACTTTTCAAATACTTATTTGGAGCTATTGTGTTTCATTTGAGTTTTGACTTCCTGATAATGGAGAAAACAGTCAACAGAAAACTCAGCAATCCCTTACTGAGATCACTTTCATACCAGTGCAGAGTATAAAACCAGCTAACCAGGCAGAACACTAACCCCAGAAGCATAAGATGCCACATCAAAGTCAGGGTATTTTGGTGTCTTTCCTGATGCTTATGTCTTCTTTTCATTCACTTACCTCAGGAAAAGCCCTGAATTCACCCTATACCCAAGAAAAGAGAGTGGAAAAAGCTGAAGGGAGGGTTGTTCCAAAATAAAAATAAAGTTTACAAAGAGTGGTGACTTGTGTAACATGCTTTCTGTTTTACTGACATGCAAGCCAGGCACATCTGATATTCAGCTGGCTATTTTTCACACAAGATAGTGGGATTATATCAAACACACTGTGGCTCACCACAGCAGAAAGGGAGGTGTGCCACATGACTTTCATTTGACCAACATGAATAAACATGTCACTAAAAGCTTTCTTAGGAAACATCGTCTTCTTGAAATAAAAAACATGTTTTGAAAGAGAGCCCACAACAGAAGTCATGGAATCTCTGGTCTTTGCGTAACACGGAACATTTTCTGGGATAACCATCATGGTGCAACTCCTCAGGACTGCCTGGTTGTTGGCCTTCAAGTAACAATGCACAAGGTTTTCAGATGCTCCATGTTTGGCAGCTGTAGAAGGTACTTTGGAATATCAGGGAAACTGAAGTCCAGCTACAGTGACTAGCTATTCGTTTTTGTGCTGGCAGTGGCCCAAATGGTGTTCATTTTACTCACAGGAGCCATCACTGACCCAGCTGAGGTCAGTGGGATGACTCTCAGGGACCAGAGTGCACAGGACTTGGCAAAGAGAGTCACAGAAGTGCAGATGTGGAAACTACTCTACAGCCAGAGGCAAACTGGATTCACAAGGCAAAGAAGGTTTTGAAGTTGTTTCTGCTGACCTGTTCACGCACTGAGACCCAACCAGACAACCACAACTCCCTCATGGTAGAGTTTATTGCTGGTGTGTTATTTATGGTTTCAATAACCTCTATCCCAAGAACTCACCAGTTCAACAGGACCCAGTGACATTTTTCTGAGCACCTACTGCAAGCTAGGTCCAACTATTAGGCCATGAAGAGAGAATGTAACTAAAGATTCACAGTTTCCACCAGAGCACCTTAACATGTTAGCACTTCCCTACATCCACAGTACAGGAAAATATTTTTCCCAAGACATTATGTGGAATCTCAGATGGTTTTGTTACTCAAGATTATCCTTTCAATGCTATTCCTGATATATCATCCCCATACTAGAAATGAGATCTTAGAGTTTAAGTGTTATTTATTTATTTTCACAAGTCAAGTTGTGGAAACATTGAGTAGCTGTATTATTTTCCAGCACACATTTTTTTCAAAGTCATCAATCTATTCACTTTGAGTAGATACTCTCAAATATCTCACCTTCTTCTGTAGTATGAAGGACCTGGATAACTGAGTGAAAAACATCTGAACTACAATTTTATGAATTTTCATTCCATTTGGAATACCTCACAGTCAACAAGTTGCAAACTCCTCCAGTTTTGACTTGTGGAGTGTTTCTGTGATTTTTCTGTCTCTGAGAGCATTTATGGCTCTCCCTAAAGAAAGCAGGAGTTCCAGTCTACAGCTCCAGATGCATCACTAGAGGCAAAGATCACCTGCAGTGCAGCTTACTACACGTGCTACTCCCTTGAGCATACACTCTGCTTAAGTACTCTAGCCAGGTTCTTCCTTGATGGTGGTTTCTTTTCAGAACATTCCTTCAAGGGAAACTTTCAAATCACAGAAAGGGAAAACATTATAATGTACTGCTGACTGTGAATTGCAGTATTAGTTTGGGAGAGGGGATAAAAGAAAGACAAAGAAGGAAAAAAGAGAAAGGGAGGGTGAGAATTTGGCTGAGGCCTGATAGTGATTTTTACACCACCCAAACTCTGGGTATAATATATAGAAGGACAACCTGGGAGCAGACTGGGGGAGATTGAATATGGCATATTTTGTGTGAGGGGAAAGTCTATTCACTAAAAAATACTGGGTCAGAAATTTGATCAACCACATCTCTTACACATTCTGACCCAGCACAGAAATCTTATTTTATTCCATTTGGGGTTGTAGTAAAATTTTATTCATATAGACATAATATTGCCCTTCCTTTAACAAGGGTCTGATTATCAGCTTCAAAATTAACAAAGTAAAAATATTTTAGTAGATGTTTTAGAATTTCCTTACAACTAGATCAGTGAAATTTATTGGCTGTTTTCCCCTCAGTATTTAAGTTCTAAACCGTTTTGGGAAAGATACTGGTTGTATTGCTGACTTTTCACATACATCCTTGAGTTTATTATTTTGGCCATTAGTCCTTTGCAGTCATAATGGCAACATTAGCCAGCTTTTATGATTAAGTCACTGACACTTCAATGTTCCACTTAAAATCAGTAAACACTGGTTCATCTACGTGGAAACAAATTTATTTTCAGCAATCCACGGTAAATATGCTGTTTCAGCAGAAACAAAACCAGGTTCCCAGTTTTCCTGCCTGGCTCTCCAGTCAGTTCTTCGTCTGTTCCTTTGCATGTAGCATCCACAACCAGCTCATACACAACTCTCTGATACATGCTCAGGTAACATCATCTCACTCTTCTTTTGCCTTAGAAACGGGAGGTGACACAGGTGAAGACAGCCCTCTCTGGAGACTGCCTCTGGTATGTCAGATCCACCTCATCTTGCCCATGCTCTCAGTGGACAGCATTTATGTAGAAAAAAAGCTGTTCATCAGGTCAGGTAAAATGCCCCCAAGTTTTCTCACTAGCACCTGGCAGTATCAGTAGTAAGTTCTGCACATTCCATCCCACAGTGGTGCTGTCCAGTCCCCAGCCCACTGTGACTGCATTCCTATAGGGCACAACTCACCTGATTGATTCAATGTACAGGAAGGAGCTACTTTGTGTGCTAATTGAAGTTTAAAGGAGACAAGAGTTCATGCGTTAAACAGGACTAGAAGCATTTCTAATTCACCATTTTAAATGTGGATCACAGGTTTACCCCTTTATCTCAGCTTAATAGATTTATCTACAAAAAAGAAGAAAAGAAAAGAAGACAGTTAATAAAATATTCCCTGTCCACCAAATAAATATTTATACTTGTACTCAAATTTTAAATAGATTATATCCTAAATTAATTTTAAATAGCAGAGTAAGGAAACAACTTTTTAAAAATAGCAGCATACTACCCCTGCCCACTCACAAGAAAATTAGGCATCTCTACCCATAAACAGCTAGCAGAAATTGCTTAAATTTGGCTACATTAAAAGCTGAAAAAATGCTTTGTGTCTATGCAATGTTATCAATACTGAGGTATTAATATTTTCCCATTCATTTACATTACTTGCTACAGAAAGTTGACTGTAGCAAACTTTTTCAGAGTGCATTTGCATTACCTGGGTAACTCTGGACAAACGGAAATAGCTCACTTGCTCTGGAATTCAGAGGATTTCTCAGGAGCATGTTGAATGAGTTCTATACATGTCGAGTTCTTTGGAGCTTTGCATCAGTGGGTGTAGCCTAATTACAGGGTAATAGAATAAAACACTAACACTGGCATCCCACATCTTGCTCGTTTGATGGTTCAGCTCTTTTCTGCAGCTGTAAAACAACTAAAGCGCATCCTACTAGATTTGTTACAGGCCTTGCACTCACCATGTGAAGTCTGAGGAAGAGCCTTGAGCTAGTCCCAAAGAACACCCTCATAGCCTAGCCCTAGGCAAAATTTACACTGATCCTTCACACTGTAATCAATCCTTGTTTAGTTTTGTAGTCTGCCTGACAGCATCTGCCTTCTGTCAGATTCAGAAAGCCATATGTGATACTGGGCACTGGAAAGCAGACAAGTTTTGCATTTTCATAGGTTACACCACATATTCAGGACATCACAAATGAAGAGACAGGTTTGCTTAATGTTAATCAGGGGTAGGACTGTGCTCTATAAAACCAGAAGTATAGATTTGATTTAAGCCAGTCACTACAAAACTATCTTGTAACAACTGACTCAACTCCTGCAGGAACAGTGCTTCTATTCAAGTACTAGTGACAACAAAGGATATTTTGAACGTACACCAGAGTCCACCAAAGTGACTCACGCTTTCCTGTTTTAGGCTTTTCTGTGAACCTTGGCTTTCCTCCATCTCTCCCCAGTCTACGGCAGAAGGAGAGAGCAAACATTTTTGTCACAATGGCAAAATTATGGGACATTCATTCACACTTGCTGAGCTGGGAAGGAGTTAATAAAGATAGAAAGCATTTTGGAAGGCCTGCAAGACCAAAGTCCTTGCAGTGACCACATTAAATGTGAACAGCGCAAACGGTCTCATCAACTTTAGGGTAATCCTTCTTAGCATTTGCTCTTGCCTCCATTTCTCTAGGAAAGTGAGGTTTTGGTAAGACACCTTGTCAGCTTTGCAAGCTAGTTCAAAAATGGTGTAGGGAGATCACTTCCAGTCAAGTTCAGTGTGCTCATATTGGCTCTGCTTCTTGACATCATTACCTTACACAGGCAGTTCTTCCATCACCATGAATTTTTAGCTCCAATACCTGGCCAGCAATACATGGGCATAATGCCTCCTTTCATGATGTTGTCCTTTCTAGTGCAGTCATACTTGTAGCACTGTTTTCTCTGATCCACAACATGACTGTGTTTGCATTTTTTTATTTGCATGTTAAAAGGCATTTTGGCTTCTTCTGCTAACTGGTCTAGCAGCTTGGAAAGGAATTTTTAAACTTGTTTTGTTATTTTTATTTTTTTTTCCCAGGCATCTCAATTCTCTAAGTCAATTTACAAGAACAATCCCTTGTAAATGTTGCCTCTCACATTTATTGTGCTGTCCTAATTATACCATACTTTGCAGTATTTCAGGCACCCTGTATACCTTGCCTAGCAGCTACATGCTGTTGCTGACATCAGCATAATGTCCTTGGTGGGAAATGATGCTAGTTAGAAATATAAAGCAACAATAATAAATTCAAGGGAAGAAATGCAAAAATGCTCCATGACCTCCCTGACAAACTGCTGTAATGGTCTGAAAACTGCAGATGTTTTTCCACTAAGTTTTTACAATGTTTGTTTTGAAAGGATTCTTTTTTAAATCATGTTGTTTTCCTGTTGTAATTTCTGCAAAGCAGATGTGACATCTTGGGCTTAAGGGCTTTAAGCTGATTTTGATGGCTCAGTCTTGCTGCTATTCAGGCAGCACAGAAAGTTCTCCTGCAGTGGAATGGGATTCGCTGTGTAAAGAACAAAGAATCACCTGGGAGGAAAGGAGTTGTCCTCGCTGTCGGTGATGGGACTTGGCTGTTTGATTTAGGGAAAAGGTCCATCTACTGCCTAGTCCCACATGGCTTGTTCTCAGAAACTGGAAGAACACAATGGGCCATATCAACTGGCCTAACACATCTCTATTTCGAGCAGGCTAAGGTCACTCACATGCACACAGACCAGTGTTACAGCAAAATTGGGTCTGAGAACAGCAGGAACATTGATTGTACCCTTGGAAGCATTTACAAGATAATTATTTCTCTTAAAATTAAAAAAATCTGCAGGACTGTTAGGAACTGGATCAAATAGATTACCCTCTTATATAACCAAGTAACAGTCAGAGCAGAACAAAAGCTTTCTGCCATAATATGTTCTAAGAACAACTACGAGATAAGCTATGAATGTCCAGCTGGTGAGAGCGACCAGGAATCATAAATGCCTTGTCTGCCTGCCAGGTAAGCTGCAAATGGTTTCAGTGAAGTGCAGAACAAACTTGTGTAGTTTTTTCCCAGTCTACAGTCTTAGTTTTCACTGAAATCTACAAAACAGGCAGGTTTATACCCACAAAACCAGGTGGTTCTTATGTAGTACTACAGGAATAATAAAGATAATTTTTCTCCCTTCCACCTGACCCTGCTGCCCTCCTCATCCTCAAGGCCCTCCTACAGACTCCCACCTTTCAGAACAGTTCTCCCTGGGCAAGGAGTTCTACTTACTGTTGTCATTCAAAGCCTTTTGTGATGGGTGCAGGTGTTTTTCTAGTTAGCTAGAGAGGCTGTGGTTTGTACAGTGCAGTGAACTTGAACACACATCAAACACAGCTCCAAGACAGAGCAACATACCTTATGGAGGCAAAATAAAAGACAAATAATGATGTATATCTGTTTAGGCCCTCAAGTACTCAACATTAGAGCATCTTACCACATCTGAGATAGCCAACAGTGCAGAAACATTAAAGATGGGGATTTTAGAGCTGCCTGGATGATTTAGATATTCATTAATCTTCAAACATACTTGACAGGTCTAATGCTGCCCATAAATTTCCAGTGATGGTTTGAGGGCTATATAGTTAAGATTGAATGAAAATTATAGTCATAAGTAGACAGTAGGAAATTAAATAAGAAGCTAACCTAGGGTGGCAGGCAATAAAACCTAGAATGAATGCTTATTTTATTTTTCAGTGTAAAAATAGCAATGCTCTTTCTCTTTTTACACATGCTGAAAAGGAAGCTGCACAATGTGGGACAATGAGACCATGCCTTCACCAAATCCATGGTTCAGCAAAAAACTTACTGGTGTTACTCTAATTCAGACCTTTGTGTCAGTATTTTCTTTCATTTGCACCTTGAATCAGAGACAAGACAGCAAGCCGTGTAGTCCCATAAGGCATAAATAAGGCAGCTTTATGATCAAACTGAGCCCTCCACCTCCCTAAAGATTGTTCTTCCCAAGCTGTTCAAATATTGAATAACTCCAGAATATAATTATCCCTTGTATTCAATCATGTGCCAGAGTTACACTAACCAAGCACTGTAATATAATACAGTTCCTTGAACCAGCTAAACCTTCACATTGTTTATCTCTTTGCCATATGAAAAGGGACCACCCAAACAGACTGTCAGGTACAGGTCATTGTCTGTGCACAGAGAAAAGGAAGGTGCTGGCAGAAGAGGCTAAAGATGACACAGTAGGAAGGTGATTTAGTGACACGCAAAAGAGTTGGAAGATTTCTGCTTTTTTGCTGGTTATAGCCACCATCAGCCATGAGAAAAGCAGTCACATAACTTGTTTGGCCTTGACTCAGTAATTTCTTTGTAAATTGGAGGCAACCCCATTGAAATATATCTGTTGCCTAAAGGCTTTTTGAGCCAGACAAAAATGCACCACTTTATTAGAATAAAACTAGATTTTCATTTCAGAAAGTGGTGAGGGGTTTTTTCTCAGTGTTAAGCATAAAAAAAGTAGAACACACTACTTTCAAGCAATCACAGAAGATTCATTATTTTAAAATGTAATATTATATTTTGGTTTAAGGTCAAAAAGCATAACATTCCATTCACTAAATCTGATGCTAGTAAATATCCTTCTATTTTACATCAATGAACAAAGTTTCAAATGAAGAGATGCTATCTGAACCTGGGACTATAACCAGCTACGAAAGATTTTTTCCTTTCCAGATAAACATACAACTCTGAGACATGTAAAAGTAAGAAAACACCAAATAATCTGTTGAGACCCAAAAAGTTACATTCATAGATACCTTTCTGGAGAGTGTTTTAAAGACCATATGGAGAAAAGCTGATGAATTTAACAGGATATTTTCTTAATGTGGGTCATATTAAAGACTAGAGTGCTTTAAAAAAAATAAAATTGTCAGTGCCCACTAAGCTTAGAATATGGTATTTCCTGTCTGTTTCAGTTCAGATCAGTATCAGAACCTAATTTTCCTGAATTTTCGGCACTGAAGGCCTTCCACAGCAGTTGCTGGAATACAAGGCAAGACAAAGCATGAAACAGGTTTTCCATATGCAGTGAAGAAGTCACCACCACTACTCAGATTAAACAAGGAGCAAGACATTTTTGTTTACTGTTGATAGACAAGGGTGAACCAGACTCTCCCACCTTCTGATCCTAGTGCTGTATAGCACCATCTTCAGACAGGTCACTCACTGATCACTTCAGTGATCCTCAAAAGATGTCTGAGTACCAAGCTTTTAGTGGGTTTGAGGACTCACATCCCAGCCCAGAGAAGCACTGTAGAGTATCATGTGACTTTCTAGACCCGGATTTCACCTCATGTGCTTTCCTTTCAGTCTGTAAAAATGGAGAGAAAGCTGTAAGAAAAGGTCAGAAGAAATTCATACAAGACTGGAAATAAGATTTCCCAAAATCTCACATTGTCGTCTTAAGTGAAGTGCCTGAATACCTTCTGTGCAACTCCAGCCTTACTATCTTTTTAAGCTTATAGAGACAGAATTTCAAATGGCTCTGACATACCATTAGCTTCTTTCCTGGCCATTCATTTCATTGCACTGAAAAACACAGTTATGAGGCTTTCTACAGATATTTGAACTTTTGGAAAGAGAACAGAGATCCAAATGGGTAAAAGAAAATTATGTGAACCAGCAGCAAAAATCACCCTCTAGAAGAAGGGGGTGATGGAGTCTCAACTTGATTCAAGAACCATAGAATGGTTGAGACTTGCACATGTCAGCACTTGCCCATATCAGGAGATCATACATTTGAAAAGTTGTAAACTGGTGTGACAAAACTGGGGGAGAAGTGAGGAGAATTCTTGTGTCACTGTGTATAAACAAATGGCTTCAACACGCTGGTACTCGCAGGTAAGCATCAGAAAGATCCCACAAATTCTTCTGATTTCAACCTTCTAGAGACAAGAGTAAGATGAAAAATAAGAAACATTTGTCAGAACAAGCCTCAACCCATCTGCAAGCCTGAGCACATCCACAGTGGAGAAGGTATTTTGCCACGGTAAGGAGCTATACCACTAGGAGAGCTGATGAAGGTGTACTGGACTGTGTTAAAGAAGGAGAGGGATTATCCTACACTTTGCAGGCTTTTAAGCTGCTAAAAGCACTTTATAAATTCCTCTGGCACCAGGAGCTACATAAGGAAAATATAAGTTGTTCTATATGAGCTTAAGAGTTATTAAAGCTTTCAAGGAAAGCTCAAACTCAGTGCTTATAATAGGTTTCCAATAAAAGGAGAGATAAAAAGAGGAAGAGAGAATTTTGTGTGCAACAATCCACATTTCAAGCCATCTGTACCCTCAGAAAGGGCTTGCTATACTTACACAGGCTGTTTTCCAAATGCCATGCAACCCAGTTCCAGGTGATGGGATTGTCACTACAATTTTGCATCAAAGCACTAAAGAAAATGACAAAAAACAAAATCAACAACCAAGTAAAATGAAAAAGGCTCACACCTATCTTTGTCCACTTACTTTGTGGCACTCAAGCATATGAAAGAACCTCAATTTTTAAACCTACTTTTTATACAGCCTCCCCTCAGTTCATTGCACAATCTTGATTACGCCATCAAAGCTGACATACGCATTTCTGAAGAGAAGAAATTTATGGGGAAAAAAAATCCAAATAAAAAATTAACTAGCTTTTTTGGATTTCTACAGTACAGTTCTAATATGATGCTTAGTTTGTCAGCATTGTGTCATACGAAAAGGTCTCAGCTGCTGTCATTGGCTGCCTGTAATAAGGAGAGGCTGCATTTTGCTCTGTTTAGACACAGGTACACCAAGCTGCTTTAAGCCACTGTAGAATTTAATGTCAATGTGCCTCTTGGAAACACAATAACACCATAATTAGGGCTGGCAAATCACTTGCTACTCATTAGCTAACAGAAACAGAAGCAAACTTAAGTTGTATTTAGACTGACTGTTTGTTGTGTATTGAAGGTAAAGCAGCTATTCTCACCAGTGGGAGACAAAGTCTATAGATATAAATAAATATGCATTAAAATGTTTATTTCTGAACAAATGCATGGACTTCAAAACAAAGATACCTCAGAGAACATTGCTGACAGGCACTACACATCCTTCTAACCTTGAAATAATCAAATGCTTAATGCTGTGGCCACATGCTATTTTTAATACCTAAAATACAACATTGACCACAATTAATACATATGTGTATAGATGTGACTAAAGTTTTAAATTCAAGAAGAAAAAAAAATTAAGAATAAACAAGATGTGTTTCCATGAGAGTGAGGTCCCAAAATATTCTTAAGCAAGAACTGTAGGTGACCTGGGACAATATGGCTTTTCAAAACAATGGGAAGTGTGTATAAACAGCAGTAACTAAGTAGCAGTGCTACTAACACATCAGCGTCAATTGTTTTGATACAAACATATTCTTCTTAAATAATTATTTGCTTTCTTCTTGGAAAATGTCTATTTGTGGTACACAAAGACCTTTTAGACAATGTGTGATTAAATTAAAATCAACTTCTAAACTGGAATATCTTCATTAAGCACACTGAAAAAAAATTAAGATGCAAGTAGGTCACCCTTTACTCTTAGAAATTTCTCAAGCTGTCATCCAAGCAGCACATAATCAGCAGTGCCGTGTTTCAGAAAACTAGACTACAAGAGGGAGGACATTCGAACTTTCAGGAAACTGGCCAAGGCTTGCAAATATGGGATTGATTTCTTGCTCTCACAAGGATTTCCAGTGTATTTTGGCTTACGTTACCAAAGGGATTCCAAAAATCTAAAAATCAAACTTGGTAACAAATTTAGCGTCAAATATTCATCAAAGAGTATTTGCTTAACTTGGAAGCACCCAAGACCATCAACACGTATGCTTCCTGGCTTCCCAATTAACAAAACCCTCTGGTTTAGAGTAAAACAGTCCAATCTTAGCCTCACTACAGATTAACAAATATCTTCTAGGGGCACCCCCAAGGGATGCCCTCAGGGAGCCCGGGCAGCAGGCTTCCATCACCCTCTCCAAACGATGCTCCCATTCCTGCTCTTCTTCCGTGTGCTGGGGGTAGGACACACAGACAGGCTCCCTGCACACACGCAACAGAAGTCAGCTGTACCAAGGCTTGAGCTGCAGTAGCCACCCCAGCTCTGTGTGGTCTGTCTCATGCTTTCACCCCACTGCCTTTGAGAGAGCAGAAAGGTCCAGGTGAGGTGCCAGGCACTGCAGGAATGGGCCCACAGCACGCTGATGGAAAATATCCCCATTTAGGATATAGTCATGGAGGGAAAGGAGTGGGGAGTCTTGTGCAGCAACCATTTAGAAACTTTTCTAGGTCAAGGTCAAAGGGGAGAACAAACCCTGGGGATTGCAGGATTTTCTAGCAGAGGAAAATCCATCAGTTGTATAAAAATATCCTGACAGTTTGGCACACCTAGTCAAGTACTTTAGTGAATAACACCACTACACAGTAAAATGTGTTTTCTATTGTGTTGCATGAAGCCAATATTTAGATTAATTTTACTTGACATTCTTCACTTCATATCATTACTTTTTTCATCAAAATGGGAAAAAAGTAATAAGGTGCATTCCCCTGAGTAACATTTTTCCAGTGTGAAGAATTTGTGTAAGGGATTCTGGCCAAGGTACAAATTTCATATAATACAATCAAATGCAATTTTACCTGCAGCTTTCTACCCTCTCCATCCTCAGCAAGCTGAAGGTAGTCCCGGTTTTCTATTTCCTTCTCCTCTGTCCAATTTGAGGTACTACCATGACCCATTGTAATATGAAAACAAATGAACTCCTCATTTGTTTGATTATTTTTTATCTGTCCTTCAGCTCTTGTGAGGTTTTAACTGCAGCTCACATTAACAGAGAACATAAATCCCTATCACTACCATATTCCATTTTCACAAATAAAGCACAGAATTAATAAACAAGAAGATAAAACACTACAATGAAATAAATAGTCTTATCTTCAACTTTTATTTTAGGACTCCCTAGTTTCATTGTAGTCTCTCGCTGCTTTATTGCCAGATGGACTATTGGAGCCCCTGTAGGACAATAAGTAGTCAAAAGATTTTTCCAAAAGAAAATGGCCTTTCAAATCTTTCTCTGCCTCCTGATAACCATGAAAGGTGAATCAATTTTGCTAGGTTATTTTGAAAGTCCTAACATGGATGTGCAAGAGTAGTCAGGGATTCTAGCAGGCTAACAACAGAAATGCTTGTTAGTAACTAACATTTATTTTCATAATCACTAGAAGTTCAAAACAACTGGCATTTTAAAAATTATTGTTCAGTTATCAATTACACAAATACCACGTGCTGAAAGGAATATTCTTTTTTCCTGACTAGACCAAACCTGGACATACTTTGTATTTCTGTCCCATATGCCTGGACTCCTTTGGATGCAAAGGAGGAAGGAAGAATTCTACCATGTCCCATTCTAGCCCAAACAGGCTTGAAATCAGTCAACTACATAGTGTGGGTTGGAAGTTTGAAGGCCTTCCAAAGACATGCAGTTTAGACATATTTTAGCATTACAGAAGTATAATTTCACTGAGGAAAAAAAATCTATAGCCTTAGCCAGATATTCAGGAGTGGCTATGGATGCTACAGGTACAGTTCTTCCTCAGCTGTTCATCCAGAGAAGTGAAGAGACATAGGTAAAAGCTGATGAAATCCTCACCTCAGTGCTTTGATTCTTCAACTGAAGTGCTGCTGGGAATTCCTTTCCTACATGATCAATTCCTGCCAGTTTTAAGCAGTGAAGTTCTGTTCTTTAAGACAAGTTGGTCTAATTTTTCCTTATAAAATGGTGATGCAACTTTGTGCAAAATACCAGTATTATATCTTGAAATAATACAATATATTTAGAATAGGTTTCAATAAAAGGACATACTACTGGAAATTGAAACTGCCCTACTTTAACATCCACTAAAATTTTGTGTATCTCCCTCTCAGTTCAGTAGTAGTCACAAGTGAAGACAGAATACAAGAATAAAGAGAGTCAAGGTCAATTTCTAACCCAAGTGGCCATTTCTAAGCGCTCCTGTGTGAGAACTTTTAACAGCAGAAAAAGGCAATTGGCCATAGTTTTGTACATATACAAATCACAAAGATTTTTACTTGTAATTTATATATATTAATTAGTCACTAACAGTCCCAACAAAAGTCATGATCAGGAACAGAATTCTCACACTTGAAAAAGAAGTTTCTCCTTTGAGCTATCAGCAACTCAAGGACATACCAGGAAGTGGTTATTTAAAAGACTTTTCTGATCTCTACCAAGAACTTTGCTGCTAAATGAAAAAGAATGTACAAGCACAAAAGCAGTAGTGCTTTGTGTTACTGTTACTGAGGAACAACAAGAGGTCCTACTCCTCCCTTTTCAGTGAAGCATCTTCTACACTATGTGCAGTCCAGGAACATCTCTGGCACTGACATTTTAATGATCCTATCCCACAAATTATTCCCTTAACCGATTAACCTTATTACTGTAACACTATGCTAGTCTAATTTCACTTCTAATTTGGCAGAATTTTTCTGTCTGCCAAGACCACTCGTTACTTTGAAGCACTGTTTGAAACTCCAACTATACAAAGAGAGTTCTTAAAATAGCCCATGAACTGTGTGAGTTAATGCCAGAATGAAATCAGATATTTGCCTGTGCTCTTCCAGATACTTTATTTGATGTCTCCTGAGAAAAACCCAAAATCTGCATTTATTTACTATACCTCATATAATGCCTAGCTATGGAGAGATGGGCTTGATGGGTGTATATATCTCTGTTAATGTCACCTCTGAATTCATAGAGGACAAGATTTTGAGCACTCATTCATGTGAATATTCCTTTTATGAATTGCTAACCAAGGGATTATCTCTCAGGCCAGACCCCTGTGTAACGGGAGAAAGCGAATACACACAGCAGCGAATATGAACGAAATAAATCCAGTGATTTAGAGCACAGTATTCAAGGGTGCAGAGACCAACTCTTCCTATGTAGAGATGAGTCTCCACTGTTATAGTTGTGTCAGCTGTTACGCCAGCAGGGAGCTAGAAAAGGATCCTTTTGGCTGTGTACTCTCAGAGGGAACAAAAAAAATTAATTGTCTTAACTGAATGATATCAGAAACATTTTTTTTGTTTGGGCGGGTTTTTTTAAACTGTGAAGGCATCTGGAAGCAAAGGATTTGGTAAGAAACTGGAATTTGCTGTAAATTAATTCACATTTTACTCAAGCAGTCTAAAGCCCACATTTCAAAGAAGTTTACACAAACAAAGCTTTAATAGGGTGTATTTTCAGTGCGTTACTAGCATTCAGTAACACTGCAGGATGAATAAATAAAATGTAAGCAGAGATGTAAGCCTGATGGGGAAAGTGTGATTTATGATTAGTAGGTAGACACTAATCACAATGATTTAGAGAGGTCATGCAACCATAAAAAGGATTCAGAAAGTGTGAATTTTTGAAAGATGCAACATCTGGTAGAATTTTCTGAAGCCACAAGGCCCTTCTAACCTCTAGAATAATCTGCAGAACAAATAATGCCAAAAAAATAAAAACTGGGAAAATATTTGTTTAAAAGAAAAGAAGTAACTCTATATGAAGACATGAGTTCAGCTATTCAAAATCTACATTATTAGATGTTAAGCTGGAACAATTTTTATTTCTTCAAATCAAAACTTCTGGAATTCTCCTAAAGATACATTTTGGGTAGATAGCAATACTCTATCACCACATCATTACACTACTAAATTAAAGTAAGCTGTATAATGTCAAGTTTCAGTTAATTACTTTACCAAAAGTTTGCAAATGTACCTTTTAAATTAATGGGAAATTACTTTTAAGGTCTTCACTTGAACTCTTGCTGCCTTTTTGATTCTCCAAAGATTTAAGAAAGGGGGCTTTGGGTCAGAAATTGGAGGTAGAACTTATAGTGATGCATTTTGTCCCAGCTAGGAATGCTGCCTGGTGAATCTTTCAGCAATATCAGAATATTGGCAAAAGACTTTACTATCCTCTGAGAATGTCATCTGAATTACATCCTCTCTAGCAGTGGGATTAAACCACTTGTAAAAAAAGAAATCCTCTTTCATTAGTTTTTTATTTATTTATAAAAACAACTATAAAACTAAACCCATTTAAAAAAAAAAGAGGAACATTTGTGTGGATTTCTCAAGACTCAGTCTGAACTTCACAAGCTCTTCAGAAAGAGTAAGTGTTTGGTTTGTATTTTCAATGTGTTGCAAGAGTCTCACTTATCCATGGGTCTGATCATGACATTCCTGTGGGGCAAAGCTACTAAATGGTGACAACACAACACCAATAACTCTGCAAGTATGAGGATGGGAATGGGGGGTCCAACACCTACAGATAGGAACCTATAAACTCCCCCCCACCCCTAAGAAAAAGTTCTTTTGTTGAACCTATTGAGAAAGGGTGTTAGCTGTAATCAATAATTGCCCACTACAGGAATTTTGGAGACAGATGTTAAATATAGTAAGTAAATCACTAGACTCTGTATTTCTTCAACACCGACCCTTTAACGGTATCAAGAGAAAGATTTGGGGTTTTTTTCACCTCTGCAACTCAAACTGAAAAGCGATGATTTTGGCTGCAGTATAAGCACACCTTTGAGTAGGATTTGGGATGTCCATAACCATGGAAGACAGAAGTTTATAGCTCCAGCTCTGATCTTAATGTTGGCTTTCACAAGGGCCTGTGGGAGACCCTCTGACAGCAAGCAGGTTGGAAAGCAGCTGTGATTACAGTCACTCTGAGGC
Source organism: Polioptila caerulea (assembly GCA_013397295.1). Lineage (NCBI taxonomy): Eukaryota > Metazoa > Chordata > Aves > Passeriformes > Certhiidae > Polioptila > Polioptila caerulea. The sequence goes on from VYXF01002082.1 coordinate 342,237, forward strand.
TGCCAAACACTGCATGTGGGGTGAGACAATGCACCGTTCAAATTTTCAGCATGTTTTCTTCCAGCAGAGATTTTACGTTTTGATAACGAAAGCGCGCAGGATTAAGACACCACACAGAAGTAGCATGGTCGGAGGAGGAAATCAAGAGAAAAAGCAGCATGAACAGCCATATGAAATGATACAAGACATTTTAGGTACAAAAAACAGAGCAGTTATGGTGATGGCTGGGAATTGAGTAGGAATATGAGTATCCAAATATGCTGAGTATTATAACTGAGTTTTACAGCAACCTTTTCAGAGGGCTCAAATGCTTCCTCTTTCGAAACTGAGTTTTCACATCACTGCCTTCTCTAGTATCCAGGTCACAGCACACCCTCTCTGCCAGCATGCCATTCACACCAGCTAGTGCTTTGGAAGAAGTACATCACCTCACACTAGCACCAGCTGCTCAACAATCTGTCCAGATCTCCCACACATCGCTTAAAACTGAGCCACAGGGGCACTCTGAAATAAGCTGAGCTCTTTGCTGTCCACAGAGACTGCTGTAAACTACATTTGGCACAGTTCTCTGAATACATGCAAACCATCTTCCCCACTCCTCTAGACAGGATCCTGACATTTGATTAATTCATAGCACAAATGCTCTTTATTAATCTCTTATTTAATTATTTTGCAGTCATCACATATCTGTGTGTAAGGTGATGCAACACTCTTAAGAGTTCCTGGTGGATTTAATCCAAAATAATAATAATAATAATAATGAAATAATAAAAAATTATTCCTCTCATTTGAGCACATTCTGTCTATTCTTATTGAGGAAAATCTTTACATCAGTGTCAATGAGTTTGAATTTGAACAGAGAATGTTCAAATAGAAGGATAGTTGTTTTGATTTGCTCCTTGTTTATCAAGATTGCATTTTTTTGTCAAATGATGGTGATTTAGTTTGGAAATCCTAAAGTAGTATAACACATGCACAGTGTTACAAGAACTACATAAATTAGCCCCTGTCGTTTAGTATTATTTTAATTTATCTCAAAGTTTTATAAATTAATTGATGACAAATTATGAGAACTGTGAGGATGAATACTACCAAGACAAGGAATGAATCCAAAGAATCTGTGCTAAAAATTAAATTACTGCACCCTAAGTCCATGTCAGACCCCTCATAGCATCTGAGAATGAAGTAAAGGATATCTGCCCAGGAGTTTCTATTATCTGAACAACTATATTTTAAGTCCTATACACCTATGGTAAAAGCAGAAATGAGGAAGACATGTCTCAGTTCCATCAAGGGCTGCTTTGGATGACAGTCTTTGGCCAAGACCTAGGCTCTACTCTGTCTGCCCATGCTCACATGTATTAATCAGGCTTCAGTCTTTGTACAGCTGGCTACATTTTTACCTTAATACTATTTACCTTATATTTGCTATACATTTAGAACTACAAATAAAATGGATAAGATGACAACTCAGAGAGAGAGCTCAGTGTTCAACATTGCATCTTCCAGTATCACTCCCCACTGTCAGTATAATACTGCAATTCATGATGATGTCATGTAAGGGAACTGGAGGCTACATTCAAGTTGCTATATATAGTTGTTTCAAATGATCATATGCTGTTTCTCAAACAATGACAATAGAATGTGACCTGCAAATTAAAAAAGCTGCATTATAAATGCAACACACTTCAAATAAAAATAAAATACCCAAGCCAAGTTTAACCATGTTACCTAGGCATGTCTTTATTATAATATTCATCTGGAACAATGAACATGGATAGTATTTCATTTTCTACTGTTTGTTTGGCAAAATCCTTCACTCTTTTAACTTAGTCATGAATGCTTTTGACTTGGCTGAGAGGCTGAAAATCAAACTGTAAGTACTACTGTAATAGGTAACAGACAGCTTCATAATCTTTCAACTAAAAAGGATTCCAGCTTTACAGTGCAACACCAGACCTGTCTCTGAGGTCACTTCTCATTCTTTGTGCTGGTCACTGTATTGTACTGTTTCAGGACCACTCATTCCTTCCTGAAGCCAAATTAGAATCATAAAATCATTTCGGTTGGAAAAATCTTCCAGATCATCTAGAACAACTGTTCACTGAGTACTGCCAAGTCCCCAGGTGCTGCCTTTAAACATCTTTGAAATATGTGCTCAGATGGTGACTCCACCGTTCCCTGGGCAGCCTGTTCCAATGTCTGTTCCTGTTTTGGGAAAGAAATGTTTCCTAGTATCCAGTCTAAGCACTCCCTAATGCAACTTGAGGCAATTTCCCCTCCTTCTGTCACTTATTTGTGGAAAGAGGCCAACCCCCACCTGGCTACACCCTCCTCTCAGGTGGTTGTAGAGAGCCATAATGTCTCACCTGAGTGTCCTTTGTTCCAGGCTGAACCCCCCAGCTGCCTCAGCTGTTCCTCACAGGATTTGTGCTCCAGACCCTTCCCCAGCTCCACTGCCCTGCTCTGGACATGCTCCAGCCCCTCAGTGTCCTTCTTGTAGTGAGGGGCTCAGAACTGGACACAGCTCTCAGGGTGTGGCTTCACCAGTGCAGAGTACAGGGGGACAATCCCTGCCCTACTCCTGCTGGCCACACCACTGCTGATCCAGGATGGCCTTGGGCCTTGCCTACTGCTACAATTCTCTACAGATGAAACAAAACTATTGTCTGTAAAGTAAAACCAACAGAGATCTTGGTCCTTTGTCATTCAGTATAATGGAAGTATCCATTTAAGTCACCAGGACAGACCTTACTTTTCCTCTGCCACTAAAAGATAGCACGCTACTTGGTGGCTGTGTTGCCAGCACCCATTTTAGTACAGGCACATACAAAAATGAAACTGGGGAAATGATAGATCAGATTTCTAAAGTTGCCAAATAAAGCTGTGCTTTCTACTTGATGCGAAAGCAAGAACAAAACAGTCATGCACCTTATATTCCAAATAATTCTGCTAGTCAAATGACTGCCTTTCTTCTCATTTCACTTCCAAAGTTGTTCCCAGAATACATCCTGTTGCACACAAGCAAGCAAACAGATTTTGTAACAATTGCCACTGATTGTCAAGAAGCTGCTTCTTGCCGTTTTAAGAATGTCAGTTCTCCAGTGTTTGCAAGGGTTTTTAAAAATGTGGTTAAAACACCAACATTTTTGTCACTGAAGCAATCAGATCTAAGTACAAAAAACCCCCAAATCTCTATGATGTGACAGGAGTGAATTTCAGAAGCCCTGAACTCTGAGAGAATCTGTTGAATTCTGGGACAGACACAGTGACGCCCTTGTCTGTGCTTCCCCCTTCAGGCAAGTTGTGAATAAATCTTTGTAAGCACTTTTCATGACTAGCCCAGGTTTACCAATGGCAGAAAATGGTCTCTGATGCTTAAGTGTCCCACATCATCCCAAGATTAGATGGCTATGCAATAAATTCAAGTCATTACTACTGCCCACTGATGGGTAACTCTGTTAGCAAAACCCTGGTGGAGGCATCCATCATAGCAACATGTACCTGAAAGAAGACCTTGAAGTGGTACTAAAGCACTTGTTTGATGCTCATTCCATGGCAATCCTCCCTTTTTCACTTTGCAAGATGCATTACAGCTCACTGCTGTTCTCCCTTTAGTATTTAGGTTGTCTTACAATCTATTCACAGCAAGTTTGTCTGGTGAAGTATCCAGTTACTCTTAGACCCAATTACAAGGTATGCCCACTATACAGAAAAACAACATAATATTTATTTATTCTTTGCTATAATCTGAGAGTGAAAATGCTCAAATACTTTCTAGACATCACAGGGATGTAATACCTTCTTCAGAAATAAAAGACGCCAAATAGGTCAATTCAAAATAAAAGAGCCACAATCAACACTTTCACAACAACTTTGCTTGAACTTTGCAGTTATTCCTGACATATTTAGTTCATTTTTCACTTGATATATAATATATACTGCTCTTTCAGGCTGTCATGCTGTGCTGGCTCTTTGAGTACTGTATATATTGTATACAGCCAGCTATGAAGTCACGCTAAGATTGTGAAATACATCAAAGCAAGGACATTCAAAGTTTCTTCAGGCATTCTCATCTAATTTCCTCCTTTCCTGCTTTAGCTGCAGTTTATGTTGCACTGCATTGAGACATGAGCCTGAGATTCTGGTAATCCATCAAAAGAGCAAGATGCAGACTTTAAAGACATTTTTCAGAACTACTGTTAGTGGGTGAACCTCAAAGGCATGACTGAAAACACCCAGTACATTCGCTAAACCTCAAGTCTTTGTGACAGTCTTTTTGGAATCAGCTGGCATCTCGCTTTTTTCTTCTCCTGAGTAGTATGAAATATTTCATGCTTTTGGAAATCAAAATGTAGTTTTAGTGGTTATTTTGTTTGTTGGTTGATTGTTGGGTTCACTTTTTTCAAACTCAGATGAAACTCCTAGAGGCTGCATCTCCTTTGTTTTGCACTACTTGCGACAAACATTACTTGGGAAACTTGGATATGAGTAGATACGGTAATTTAAGAATTTGCAACAGCGTTTTGGTCACTACTTCAATCTTTTTCACTTGCACATAATATACTGCCAAAGCAGATCTTTTGGTCATACTGGTGCCTTAAGTTTTAGATTTTATGTTTTTTAGATTCTGCACTGTTTTAGTGGGTAGTTTTAGGTTTCGTATTAAGTGCTACTAAGCTGTCTTCACAGAGTAGATAGATAAAACAATTCCTTCTCTATTTTGATACCAAGGACAATTTTCAGGCCCAGGAACAAAAGTAAAGATTAAGTGAGAAGAAAATAAAAGAGGATGGAGCTTCATAACCTAAAGCCGTGGTTGGACAGTTGTTTCTAATATGCTAATGGACCAGAACTTATAAAAGTGTGGGACCTCATGATCAAGAGTCCATTTTGTGACCATTTTGGGGCATCTTGGGTGTAGTCCAGCTGGGCTGTTGTGCTGCCTAGGTGTACCCACTGAGGCCTTTTAATAAATACCTACTTTATCCTTTTGCTCTGTCTAGTTCCAGGTCAGCCTCCAAAAGGCATCAATACCACTAAACAGCTTAAATGAGCTGTGGTTGACGGTGTCCAACTACCACAGTTGAATTCTATGTTAATTTTTAAACCTGTCTCACTATCAATGTAAAGAAAAAAAATATTATCCCCAACAATGATGTTTGGGGTTTTTTTTATAGTAAACATTTAAGCTGACACCAAGTTGCTTTAACTGCATGATAAATCTCATTGATTTTTCTAATTAACAACTTGTGTTAGCATCAGAGGAAAATGAGAGGTCACAGAGATCTTGTATTTGAAGTAGAGTTCATCTATGCACTTGACCAGTTTACTGAAACAGCATTGGTCATTGTTTTCATTTCTACAGTAACTCCAAACATGCCCTTCACAGACTGTTATCCTTTTCTTCTAGGACCTACCCTTCCTTCTGTCAAGAAACCCCACCTGTGGCTCAATGTAACCAATGCAAATGGACAAGGTCAATCAGCACCGAAGCCATGACTGTTCCTATTTTTTATCTCACTATTTTCACAATCAAGGCTTTGTCCAAAGCCCATGAAGTGACATGAAGTGTTTGCTAGAGGCAATGACCAAGGATTCAGTGGAAGTTAAGGTATTATTCCTGTCATATAGCAACACAACTCTCTTCTGTCTTTTAGACAGATCAAGCAGTAACTCTCTATTCCACTGTAGCTCCTAACACTGCCACAAAAACAAGGATACTGGAAGAACTCATGCATTTGCTATTTTGAGTTTTCCAGATGAAAGAGACATTAAAATACTAAGATATATCTGTACTTAGGCTATGCTCTTGCAAACTGGTTCCTATGCCAACCTAGCTAAATGACTACTAGCTTTATGGGATGCTGCTTTCTACTGCCTGTTCAGTTTGCTACCCTAAACGTTGTTTCATTGGCTGGCAGTGCTTTGCTGAGCCAGCATACATCAGCTAAATCCATCTCTCTTAATAAAAGAAATAAAATTAAACATAAAAGCATTTTTTACTGTGATAAAAATCTAATTAATCTATTCATAACAAAACTATCATTATACGCCAGCTAACACAAGAAATTTACAAGCAACTTTTCCTCAGAAGACACTTAGCAGCCTATTGTATCCATGCTAAGAACACACTTTTACAAGACTTTTCCATTGCTTTAAAAATGTATATATATGAAACTACATAAGATATTTCAGGTTGGCAGCTATACTGGTGAGACAACTTCATACTGCAGCTGATGTAGTATAGAAGCTCTTTTTTATTTGAAATTCAGTGACTTAAAAGACACAATGGTGGCCAGACTTTGATTCACCAATCACTCATCAAATTTAAGAACGACCAGCCTCTTTTTCTTCCAATTACATAAAATTCTTTAGGAACTCAGCTTTCAGAAACTGGATGCATGTACATTTCTGGGGGGGAGGTTTGGCTGCTTCAGTAGTTCCACAAATAAAATACAAAAGAAAGAAGAGAGTAAGGGCTTGGGGCTTTCTCCCCCCTTCTAAATTATAACTGAACAGATGTAATTTGTGGTCTGAGATGGGGTGGATGGAACTCTTACCCACACTCCCCCTAGGACAGGCTAACACTTCTGCTAATGCATTTTTGTCTGACAGGATTTTCAATCTACCACATATTAAACCCCAAAGTGCTCTGGAGCCAGACTAGCCAGCAAGCAAATCAGAGTCCCTCTCCTGTGTCTTGTTTGTGGCAGCACCAACTCTATAATTCTCAGTCTCACATTGGATTCATGAGGCTGTCACAGTCCTGTTCTACTTCCCAGCTTTATGGAACCCTGCTGTTTAGTGAATCCAAAATCTACAAAAATCCTCACTCTCTTTTGTTCAGCAAGTGACTGCATCTGTCCTCTGTGGTAAGAGGGGACTGACCTTTTGTTTGCTTTCCAAGAGTAACTTTGTATTTCAGCCATTCTTAAGGCATTTCTCAACATGCTCAAAGGCAAATTATCATATTATTCATTGATTGCCCTCCTAATTTCCTATAAAAAGCCAACATTCTGTTTTTATTATACAATACAAACAAAAGCATGGGCAGTTCAGAAGAGCATGGGGATGGTGATGGTCAGTGTTTTCTACTTTTTTCTACCCCACTCCAACCAACATTTTTTTAATTAAGATAACCAGACAAATATCTTAAAATTTCTCCTGTGTATGTTTAGACATTAAAAAAAAAAACCAAAAAACAACACAACAAAAAAACTATGATCTAATAGAATTTGTTATTGTAAAAGAGCATAAGGAAAATGTTATTGTACAGTCTGCTGAAGTGCAGAATTGTCATTTTCAGAGCTGGGAAAAATGTTTAGACTCCACTTTTTCTGAATACTAATGATAATAAGGATAAATAATACACTTTTTCTAACACTAATACTGTTAACCTTTCCCATTACGTTTTCCCTCTCTAAACACCAACTATCTCCTTGGATCGCTATAAAACCATGTCAAGTGGAGACAAAGGCAATCCAGTGAACATCAGATTTTGACATGGGGCAATTTTTCCCAGCATTCTGAAAGCCAATTTAGAGAGCCATTGGAGTTCTTTAGCTATTCATAGAGCAGGGACATGCATGAATTAAGTATTAATTAGCGCTTTCATGAACCAAGCATTAACAGATAGCTCACAGGAAACTCTCCCTTATCTGGACTAATCTGCTATGGTGCATCTAAAGTAGTAATAGCAGCCACTTCCAAAACTAAGCCGCCATACAAAGCACTTGTTTCCAAGAAGGTGTAAGAAGAAATACACTCTCTACCATTGTAAAAGGCTGTAAGTCACTCTAAATACCAATTCATAAAAGAAAAGTAAAAAACCGAAATGACTGCCACAATTCTATCTGCAGTACCCTGCAAAAATTTACTTTTTAAGGGACAAAGGCAGCCAAAGCTATAATCTAGCAACAGATTCTTTCAAAAGGAATATATTTTCTGTTGATAAAGGTATCCTTCAACTTGTATCACAGACATGAAGTATCTATATAGATGTCTTGTTCATAAAGACTCAGGATACATTTTCACTATGAAGAAGCCTTCAATACAAGAAAAACAGCCTTCTATTGCCAGGGTAACCATTGAGCTAAACTGTCCCCTCTACCACAAGCGCCAGCAGTAGGACCACTTGTTATGTCTCACTAAATCAAAACCACCTAGAGCAAAACATGGGGTTAGAGAGGAAAAGAAAAGAGGAAGAACAGGTTTGGGAAATTAGTCTCAGATTCATATGCAGAGAGAACCAGAAGTCAATTACCTTTGATGAATACACTTTAATAAATACTCAAGAACCTGAAAATTGCAGGGCCTATGATTTTATCAAACCTGGGCCTTCTGTGAAACCTCAAAAAGAGACATTTTTGTAATGCTTTTTACTTTTTAATTAAAAAAAGTCCTTGAAGGAGTCAGTTTTCCATATGCATTATATCTAGACACTTTTTCAGTGGCACAAACTGGGCACTGCAGCTCATAAGCTGCCCTCAATACTACAAGAAAGGAACCAACCAAAGAGAATACATATTTAAAATTGTCTTTCTTGTTTCAAAGAAATTGAATATGATCAAGCACTGTTTCACAGGCAGTATGTTCCTCTAAAAAACTATGAGCCCTCACCACCTCAATATTTCTCTACAGTCATACACAAAAAGTAAAAGTCAGAAAGCCTCCTGGGTTTTCCTGGAGAATTAGCTTATGCCTGTCCCTCAGTATGAAGAGCTAATCAAGAAATATGTATTAGAATATGCATTAAAGATATTCCTAAAAGAGACAGGAGGATAAAATAGCATAGTTTTTGTGTTATTTAAAAACAAAGTGGAAGAAAAGAAAACCCCAAACTATTTCCGCAATTACAGCATCTCTGGACGTATGTGGCAAAAAAAAATTAAAAAAAGGATGTCTACATTTTGATGACATTTCTACTTCACTTGGTGGGCATCACACACTGTACCCTGCAGCAACACAAATTGTGAAGCTCATCATGTATAGCTTAGTAATCTTTATGCATAGAACAGGTCATAGGATATAGTATAATATTATGTATATATGACTATATAGAATAACTAATACATAATTGTTAACCTACATACTGATCCTAGGATTAATTAAGCTCTTATTTATTTTTTTATTCAGTGCAAGTATGTGTCCTTTCATGATCAATTTTGGTGAGTAATGCTGTATTCAAATGAAAATTTTAATTGCATTAGCTAAGATGCCGAGAATCCCATAACAATGAGCCTTGGAAAAATGACAGTAAAATAGAAACATAAAATCAAAAGCTTCTAAGTAAGTTGAAACACCTCAGTGTGATATTACTTTATCAGGGTTACTCCTGATCAAGAGCTATTCATTGAAAACTAAGAAAAACAGTTACTACTGAAAGTAGCATTGGAGACACCAGTCAAATAGATCTTGCATATTTGTTTTCCATTTAGAAAGTTTCAGAGCATTCCCCAAGATTATCTGGACTTTATTCATGATTTCTCAGGTCTAGACTACACTACACTTTTGGTGGTGGACATGGCACCTTTTTGACCAGCATGCAGCAGCAATCCTTTACAGCCAGTTACAATCAGAGGAAGGTGGTGGACTAATAATGCAAATCACAGTTCTGTTGGGGGAGTTAGAGCAGGAACTTCATCTCTCAAGAAACCTGGTTCTCTTCTCACAAGTAGAGAGCTGTACAGGCCCTGTGAGTGAGCAGTCCCACCACAAAGTCTCTGGGGTCTTGGTGGACAGGAGTCTAAATTCTAGTGACTTGTGACCTGGCAACAACTAAGGCTAACATCATATGTGGCTGTACCAACTGAAGCATCATCAATTCTAATGAAATTGTAAGGTTTCCTTAATTAAGGAACTTCAGACTGTCTCTGTATTCATTGTTGGGCAACCTCCTAAGACCCCTTCCAACCTGAATGATTGATATGAGTGTCGCCAGTTTGTCAGGATCACGATTGTAATTACAGAGATCACTTGTCCCAGCAAACATCACCCAAAATAAAAAGCATCTGCTTCTGCAAACTATAGTGTCTAGAAAGTTTCATGTCCAAGATTTAGCCTTGCTTGGCCCTACCTCACTTTGAGATCAGACAAGATCTCTTTATTATCATTAGGTATGTTTCTGAAGAATAGCACCTATCACACTAGCCAATTCAATTGGCCTTAACAAAATCCATGCCAGCATATTTGAAAGATTACATGTATGAATCATTCCTTTAAAGCAATTACTGTGATGTTTTTATTGGAAAACTCTTGCATTCCTCACATTCTCGATGCTGTTCCTTGCAACGAGACCTACGAGCACGGAACATTTTCTTTTGTTTCACATCACCAAAATGAGTACAATCAACTGAGTGAGATTTTAAGACTGTTCTCAAGGGTCAAGCCAGATTGTCTTGTGAAAGAAAGCCTTTACCATGTTTATCATAATTCTTGCAGAAAGGGGGGGAAAAAAGAAAAAGGAGGGGAAAAAAAAAAAAAAGAAAATACTAAAGAAAGGAAAAAAGGAAAGAAAAAGAGAAAAGGAAGTTTCCACCCCTGTAGTAATGCTTTTCCTAAAACCTACAGCTGAACTGGGGAAAAAGTTCTCACTCTACTGCTATAGTAGACCATTGATTTATATTGTCTAAACACACACATTCAGTTAAAACATTCTACTCAACCACCATTCACCACCAACTCAACCATACGTGATGCAGCTGTATCTATGCCAGGATTGCTGCAGGAGCAGTAACATCCCTGGCCCTGGAAAGACAGGGAGGGAGCAGAACAAGGAGGAAAAATGACATTCCAATATTCAATAGCAGTCAAAAAATTTGTTAAGTGAGATTAGTACCTTCCAGCTAATAGATTAAAACTACTTCAGAATTCAAGCATCTCAGAATTTTTAAGGGCTTACAATAGGTAAGAATGACTTTAAGGAAGCACCACATGGGATCACTTATTATGAAATCAGACTGTAAATTAAACACATGGAAAAGAGAACCGCTTTGGTAATTTACTCTGCGCCTACCTCTAAAACTGCCTGTTTCATCTTCCGTGCTGCCTGCTCGGTTCTGTGTCAAATTGTCTCTTAATGTGCTCCCAAGGCCTGCCTGTCTCTCGTTACTGCACAGGCGTGTGCCAGGCAGCAAGCCAGCCAGAGGCATGTGTCCTGATGGCTAACTGATACCAGCTGATCCCTGCCTCCTGCAGTTAGTGTGATCCACCGAGGCTTCACCTCCACACGTTAATCCCCAGCACACCTGCATTAAGGCAGTTGCAGGCACTGGCCTTCAAGCTGGTGCAACTTCATCCGGAAAAAAGACTGTTTCAATAGCTAGACTAATTGACTCCAGCCTCAGGTTCTCCATACAAGCTTCCCTTTTTCCTTTAAAGTTGGTGAAACTCTTTCTTCTTTGTGAGAAGGAACAAGAAAATGAAACTACTTATGGGGTTGGCCTATTTGCATAAATTAAAAATGAAGTGAATACAGGTGTTTAAAAATACAGTACTTTAATCATTTCACATTCTCATGTGGCATTCTAAGACGAGCATCAATAGACAAAGAGTAGTTCTTTGAAAAGCACCGACTTTCACTCACACCAGTAGAGGTTCCTTTTTGTTTGTGAGCTGCATCACCTCCATCACCAGAGATGTCCATGGTGAACAGTGAGGAGTATAGTGGCAGACATTAACTACTTTCCTCTAACAACTCAACCACAGCATCACTGGCTTTCTCTTCCCTACACATCAGCAGAGCTTCACATACCTGTAAACACAAAACCCTTTCAACTCAGTATCTCTAGGACTGGATTCATCTCTGCGCCACCAAGGCTCAAGGGGAGGCATTTAGCTATATTGGGAAGATGATTTTCTGACATTCTGACAGTCCACATACCAAAACATATGACTTAAAGCTATGCTGCACATACAATTTACCTTAGAGTGGAGCTTGCAAAACAAACCACTATTCCCCATGCAGATCTAAACCAATCTCCGCCAGGTTTCACTTCAATATTGTGGCAGCCAGGACCCCACACTACCCAGCCTTTCAAGAAAGAAGGCATGTGTCAAGAAGCAGTGAGGCTGCAAATTTCCTCCCCTCTAGATTTCCCCCAGAACACAGGGCACATGTACACTGGATCCATATCCCAAAGACATCCATCTCTCCATAACAGCCCAACTGAATACTGAGTAGTCAACTGCTTCCCCAGAAAGCTGACAAGTTAGAGAAAATCTCTAGAGACTGAAGCTATTTGGTAGCAATCAGAGAGTGGATTAATTTCTTAGACATGCACAGAAACAGCTTAATTGAACCTCTCCCAAGCCTGGACCCAAAAAGCTTTTCTAATCAGATTTAGGGTGTCAGACACTCCTGAAAAAGGGAGTGAGCCCTCTAAATTTCAATTCATCCAACAGAGAAACAAAAAGGCACTGACATATTAAGATAAACAGGGACAAATGCCTCTTCCACAGGCAACAAGTACCACAAAATACCAAGATATTCATAGGGATCCACATCCTTTTGTGTACCTATAAGCAGCAAACAGGATTTCATTCACATATCCTCCATTTAACCTATGAAACTCCACCACTTCTCCACTATGCTGGTCTATCTTCTCTTCTTCCCCAGCTTACATCTAGAACACTCCTTCATTCTGTACTTTAATAAATAATTTCCACACCCCAACAGCAGCTTTGCTTCAGCACACAGCCACTCACCTCCATTATTCAATACAGAAAACCAGAGGCTGCTGCTCATCAGAAGTCAGCTTCTCTTACGGTTTTGCAGTGTAAAGGAATTAAAATAACTAACTGTACATCAAGCACTACTGGTGTTCCTTAGAAAAAAAACAACCTGCACAGAGCAGATCCCTGCTCACATACACCCATCCTCAAAAACCTTCCCATGGCACATCAACAGCAACCCCATTTGGATTCCATCACCTGCGTAACACAGGTGGTAAGGATCAAAGCCTACATCATCACTCAGCCACATTTTTGCTGGTTCAAAAGATAACAGCATCATATCAAGAATGCTTTACAGCTGCCATAAATGCTTCTGTGCATGTCTTGAAACAAACCACGTATTTTCTTTCTATTGTTTTATTTGCTAGAGTATTTCTAAAACCTTTTATTTCAAAAATGAAGAGAGGGGGACTTCCCTCACAGATTTGTTTACTCTAGCACATTTCCTTGAGACCACTTGGTGTGTAATCTAAAAAACCCAAACATTGCAAGAAGGCTATAGATTTCCTTTTGGGCTTCAGGTTCCTTTCTCCAGCAAATCTTTCTCTTTTATTGTCTCTCCACTGTTCAGTCTTTCAGATTACTGCAAGAGAGCAAAGTTATTTAGCCCTCTTCTTCTTGCACTCTAATTCCTATTCAGCTTAATCTGAGCAACTTTTCTTATACTCTTCCTTACTTTCTGATGTGGAAAACTGTGGTCAAGTAAGAATCTGACAATTCCTTAAAATGCATGTTTTGTTGTCAGTGATGCTTTTAACAACAGGGTGAAGATTTCATGTTTTAATATTCTTTGCTGCTGTCTGATGATCATGAAAACACTGCCAAAGCAGCAGCACTAGAGAAGGATGTGTCATGGAGCAGCATGTGCCCATTCCTCTGCTGTTCCTATTAGAAAGGCTTGGCACTTCTCCCTGCTTACATGTGTTAAGCTTGATGGATTTTTTGCTGGAAATTGTCTCCTAGAGTGACTGAGAAGGGGCATCTTTAAGATAATTTGGAACAGTCAGTGTTTTCCAATAGAAATTAATACAGTCCATTTGGAGTCAGCAAAGATATTTCCATTGGCAGTCAGGAATGCCATTAAAAACATTTCTAAAACTACAAGTAGAATCCCATCTTCATTACCTCAGTAATCCTGGAAGGAAGAGAAGCCAATAAACTTGTATGTTTAAAATTCTAGTTACGCGTTCTCCTTCATGTTTCACAAGAGACAAATCTGCCTGCCTTTTTCTGTGTAGTATGAGAGCCAAAGTTTTCCCAGGCATTTCATTCCAACTTTGTTCTCTATCTTATACCTTCATTAGTATATATATAACCTTTGTGGTTTTATGTGCTTGTACACTACAGTTCATTGCACTGAACTATGCATTCTCACTTTTAAGAATGTCATATGAAAAAAAGGATCGGTCTTAAAATAAATTTTAGAGTAAGCTGTTCATATAGACACATGCTATGCAGCTTGAATAGCAGGCATATTATGCTTTGTCAGCAAAACTTATCTTTGTAGCAGTTCTGCTCCTTAAAACTGAATTTCTAGAGTTACCTCTTAGCATCTGCTTCTCTTTTCTTGCTCTCGATATGCTGATGTCATTAATATATAGGTTATATGGTTGTACGTTAATTCTGTTGTTCCTACTTTTTTTTTTTTAAGTAAGTTTCTGATAGATCATAGGGTAGGAAACATGGTGGAAAGTACCTGTGGTTAGGCTGAAAAAGAGAGATATTTGGACTGGCTTCATTTTTATGCAGAGCATCATGGAAACACACTCAGGAAAATGCCTCAGGAGCTGAAGCCTCTCAAGGCCTCTCCTCTTCTTCATAGCCTGAGCTCCTCTTACAATGTTGCTCCTTATGAAATAGGAACAGGCCTGTATCTGAAGGATAGCCACCCATAGAGGGAACAAGGCCAGCAGCTGGAATGCAGCAATTCCCAGTAGGTAGAAATTGTTGGAACAAACCCTCCTGTACTAGCAGTTTGCACATGCTGAAGTTCAACAAAACAATAGATTTCATGCAGACAAGTCTCAGTTTTGATTTATAAGTAACGTATTACCTTGACAACAGTGGCAATTATTTTGTCCTTGACTCACACCTTTCTGTTTTGCCTGATTTCCTCTACTCTTTTCTACTTCCACTGAGTCTTGCTTAACCAATGCCCAATTTGCCAACAGAGGTCAGGTCTGTTTGCATCTCCTGGGTGTCCATTTGTCTGACACGACAAGGATTCCTATAAACTGCATCAGTGTTCTTTACCAAGTAACCTGCTTCTCGCTATCTCATGGCTTGTAGTTCTGAAAGTTCACCTTTTATTTCAGCTGATTGAAATGAGAGAATTTACTCTTGCCATGCCTGTGCCACTTCTTTCTAGAATTCATCTCACTCTTGAAGAATCACTTCGTTCTGTGAGCTGAAACAGCAACTGGTTCAGTTACAAGACGTTTCTCTACAATCGAATGAAATTCAAGTTTTCTCGTACCACCAGATAAAGTATTTACATTCCTTTAAAAACCACTTCGTAATGAGCTTTGTCCATCCCATTAGTGGCTTCCAGTTGCCCCCAAATTATAGTTCAAGCTAATATATGGACTATTTCTTTTGTTTAAAGCACTGCACAAAAACAGGATGTCTTACAAGAACTGGCAGTGAAACCTGTGATCATTAAAAATCCAGTAATACATTTTGCAACATTTTTGATGAATCACTGGATAAATATTTGGCAAGAGCCTGAGTTCTGCAAGCTTGAATTGACTTTTCTCACCCTATTTTCTTGTCCCTTGATGCTTTGATCTTGTGTAAAAGGAAGAATGGACAATAAAAACACTTACACAGATATTCTGGTTTCACAGAACATGCTTTTTTAATTTTGACAGTTTTTAATAAGGTTTCTGATTTCTTAAAGAATTGTAAAAAGAGAAACTGTGATTTTCCAGAGAAGAAAATAAAGACTAAAAACAAAAGAAAGATATCCAAAAGAGTTATAAAAGAGATTTTAGAATATTCCAGTTAAAATTCACAAAATGAAGTATCTCAAGATGTATGTTATGAAATGGATATAGGCTTTATAAAAAATAGCTACAATTGTACACAGAAAACAAAGGCTTTTTATCCTGTCATAAAACTACGCTTAGATAAAAATGTCTACAATGAATGCAGAAAGATTTGCTGAGGGTTGGGAGCAAAAATATGAAATATATTAAACAGATGTAAAATAAGATAAACCAAGAAATTAATTTTAAAGTTAGAAAAATAAAAAGACAACTAAAACTGAGTGAGAAAGCACTGCACTGCCTACAAAGGGTAGAACTGCCTTTTATTTTTCTACTTAACTAAGTTTTATTCTTATTTCTCTCTATAGAATATCACAATAGTCCTTAGATTTTATTGCTGACTAAGCTATCAAAAACAAGTAGTTGCTGTACCAAGAACTAAATTATTTGTTGCACACTAGGAAGAAAACGACCAAGAAGAGAAAAATAAATATTGACACATATGAGAAATATGCATATGCCTTTTTAAAAACCCAAAACTTCTCTACAGATATTCCAAACTTTCTGATTTCCAGGGTAATAGCTTTGATGAGAACCAGCGAGCCAGTGAAGAAAATGTAGTATGAGGTTTCCTCAGTTAATTCTTTTCTTCCTGAGATACATGAAAAGGCACATTTTCACCAACTCTTATAAACTACTCACACATCTGTACACTTTTCCCTGATGAGAATTAATATAGTCAAATGGTCATTAGAGTCTTGGGAAAAGTTCATACTCAGCACTTGCAGACAGTTTTAGTTTTCAGTTCCACAGGTTATGTTTGTCAAAACATTTCTAATTTTCTTAATGAAATAGTTTGGCCTCCAAGTTTTCTATGGGTCTTGATTTCTGATACTTGTCCTTGCAAAAGAATCTTTAGAGGGAAGAATTAGACACACATAGTGTTTCATGGTTTTTAAAATGGCAGCATTTTTGTTTTGGCACCTACACATAAAAAACATTTTAAAAGCAGTATAGATACTATCACAAAATGAACAGCATGAGGCTAACTCTTCTTATCCAGCAAGTGATGTTCCTGTGTCCTGGCAGGTAAGAATCCATGGATTTCTTAGTTGGAACTGTCTGTCAAGCAAGCCAGAAAGGCCAGTGATTTTCCCCAGTGCATATCCAAGATGAAGCTTCTGTGATGTGAACTGTTTTCTTTGGGTCTCAGTGTACAACACCTAAAGTTATTTCAAAAAAAGAGCAAATTATCATTTGTTGCAGGGCGTAACTCAACCTCACCAATTGCATTAATCTTAATGAGATATGAGGTAGGGATTGGAGGGGCCAGTAGTTGACAGAAGCAACTTCTATTTGCGTTGGGAGAAAAAACAATATTCATCAACAAACAGAGGTCTCATGACATGAAAGCAACATTTGCTTTTGGTCAATACTGACTGCAACTTTCAGATAGCAAAGTAGGAACATGGGAGAAATCCTTTCCTTGGGACCACCAACCAAAACTGAACCCTTGAGCGGGGAAGTCATGAAATGAGAACTTAATAAAAAAAAGACAAAATGTTCTTTCTTTGAAAGCCATTAAATTTATCTTTCTTGTCTGCTATTCTCAGTTACAGAATACCAATACTCCTCGTTCTTTTGCAGGCAGAATATATGACCTAAGAGAAATGCGAACCAAGGAAGGGAAAAAGGCACTTAAAGATAGTGTCTTTTTATCAGTGACAAAATATTTGTCTCCCCTTTCTTGAGAAGTTTAGAAGAGTGCTGCTTTTTATCCTTTCAAGAAATATTTTTCTCTCTCTCTATTCAGACTATTAAAAATAAGAGGAATAGAATACAACTTTAAATGAGAGTTTATATATCACATGCTTTATGACAGCTGCTTTTATTTCACTTTAGATTAACGAAGCCTTTATGTTGAGGCTTTGGAGCTGACCTTACAAAGAAGCAATACCATTGGCCCTGAAGCACATGTTTCCCATTTAAAGTTTCTGAGGTAACATTCTTTGTGAAAGTGAGAGAAATGAGAACGCAAACTTGCAGGAAAAATAAAAGTCTGACTGTCCTCCTTTTGAACAGAATTAAATTCAGTTTGGACACTTGAAAATATGAAGTGAGAGGCCATGGCCTTACAAAGAGTTTCTCAATGTGATCCCAAGGGTTACAATGCTCAGCCTTCCTTTAGTATGCCATAGCTCTTTGTCATTTCCTCTCAAGAGGCTGAACATATTTTGCCATCTCAATTTGTAGTGAAAGGTGTCACCTACATCAATGTTGTTTCAGTTTTAACCAGCACTACTCAAATGATTTACAAGCGCACCCAACCAAGAGAGCACTATAATAGTTAAAGGAAATGAACCCAACAAAGTTATTTGGAGACACAGCAGAAAGGAATTGGATCTGCCATACCTGAAAGAGCCCCAAGTTACTGTTATGCATGAAAATCAAACTAATCTTAATGATGCTTTACCATTGCCATGCTCTACTGGTTCAGTGCAAGAGCAACACCGGTTGCTTTTCCATCAGTAAACTTGACAGTGCCTACCCACAAGTCTTCCATCCTTTAGTTCCATGCCTTCATGCATTAAAGCCTGTTCTTCAGCTACTGTCACAGCCAAAATTTTATGCTTGTAACCCTTCTCAAGCTCTTTTCAGTCAGTGGATGTGAAAACCAACAGACTAGAGTCTAAAGGTTCAAAACAAACTCAAGAGAATCTGAAAAACACAGGAAAGAGGTGAACCAGGGCCTTGTCAAAGAAAAGAAAAACCTGTATGCACAAAGAAAAGGAGAAAACCTGTGTGATTCGGAGGAGAAGCTGACAAATTCAGCACTAAAATTGTCATCTATGCCAGTGGAATCTGGATCAAAATTCCTCTAAACACATGGCCTTACACTCAAAGCAAGCCTCACCTTTGAAATACACTTCTGAAATGCCTTCCAACAGGAATGCTGCAGGATTTGCTGGAGGTGCATCCAGGTTCCGAGAGACCGTCCCTGCACAGGTAACTGGCACCAGTTTAGAATAGAGACATGAGACTTCCTTTACTTTTTCTATTCTTCTTTTTTAAAAAGAAAGAGACAAAACCATTTTTTTCTTAAATCCATGTTTAAGCACTTAAATTTAAAATTCTAATTGAAAGCTGCTACTTTCCTCTCTTCCTACAGACACAAGTAAGAATTCTTGGAGGCTGAGCACTTCTGCAAATTAGAGATGTCATTTAGCACAAAAGACAATGAAGAAGCAGACTGCTTGGAGCATCCTTGTAACGCTCCTGTCCTAAGCCTCAGGGATTTCAGCTGCTTTTTGCCCAGGACCAATATTCTTTTCAGAGAGCCTACCGTAATCTGCAAAATACCTTTTCCTAATCTTGCACTGAATATGAATTTACATTCCTGATATCAGATGCAAACAGATACACAGGTTTTCTAAGGCTTCCAAAAAAAGGTCATTTTAACTTCCACTGAGCAAATCTGTACAATCTTGCTATTTGCTTCACCAAGCCCATTCCCTCACATGTACCTATTCTTTAGACTGAGGTTAGACTCCTCCAACCAATAAACCAACCAATGTTCATGAAGTTCCTTCTGCCCTACTTTGGTGCCTTTTCCTCACCAGTGGAACACTTTGTTCTGCACTTTGCCTGTGTGCTGTATGTCTGAACCCTTCCCCTTCAGTTTGGGCAACCACCCCTTTTTTTTGTTTGTTTGTTTGTTTGTTTTGGGTTTTGTTTTATGCTGCGCAAATCAAGCATTGGGGAAGAAGAAATAAGAGAAGTGTGCTCACATGACATTTTTGCCATCAGGTGTCTGGTATTCCTTGGCAATACTCCAGGTAAGAAACTACACTCAGCCTGTTCAATCCTCCAGTTTCCTCTGATGTATTTAACTTCTGACTCTAAACTGTTGGTTTCCTGTGTTACACTGATGACATAGCTGCAGTTAAGGGACTCCTACATCTTAATTTGTATTTCGGTAAGGTTAGGTATGTTCAGATACAAGAAATCTGAAAGGTGAAACATTAGAAATAAAAATCACTCACGTGCAAGTGCACACTTAAGTACCCAATATGTCTTACTGAAATGACAGTCTGAATTACCACATTATCCTTGTACTAAGGGCCAAATAGGATATTTTCACCACATTACAGTCCAAATTACAATTTACTTTTGTCCATGATTAAATAGGAACTCTGGGGAAATCTTCCTTTTCTTTTTTCCTTTCTCTAATAGCTGGTCTTGATATCATTAAATGGCACAGAAGAAGTCAAGATTTAGATTTCTGTTCAATTTTTTGTGTTTGGTCATGTTGACTTTATTCTCTTTGATGTTTAGAAAATAACTTTTCTTCATGCTCTTTGTATTCAAGGGTAAAATAAAACCCTGCAACTCTTTTGGTGTGCTAAGAATAGGCACGGATATGTTGGGACAGGAAGTACATACATGCCACTACAATTAAAAGAGACTAATTTGTTAGCAATTCCATAATATCCCCCAAATGCAGAAATTCTAAACAGTGTGTAATGATCTGGGTAACTCCTCTTTTCCACTGCCAGGCTCCACAAGCCGAGTCTTCCATAACAGGGAGTATCACAGGGAGAGACAGCATGCCAAATTTTGTGGGCTAATATTGAACACTGCAGCACCAGTGGGTATGATACAGTGCATATTTCAGACAGTCCCTGAATCTCCCACTTACTAAAGCTGACTCCTTTTTTGCAAGCTCCTTCCATTTTATGATTTCTCCAGCTCTCTCTGCATGCTCTCATGCATGGCTGCCTTTCCTGACACATTCGCTGGATAATTTAACCACTGAATTCCAGTTGTATGCATGGTAAATAGAGAGCACTCTCTTAAATCAGGCTGGATTTGTCCTCTTGATAGAATAAGAATCCTCAAAACCAGCCTGAATTCCCCAACTATCCAGAAAATAACAGCAAAAAGATGATCACGGAAAGGAATTTAAGATGCAGACCTCTGATAGATGTTAAAACCATGCAAATGCAAATGTAAATTTATATATATAAACCTTCCATTATTCAGGTCTAAAACAAGAAAAACAAACCCATTTTTTCTCTTTACACCAAGACTATACATTAAGACATGAAATTAGGGTCTTGTGAGATTACGGAAATGCTAACAGCTGAAAGTTTTTGTTCCTGCATTAGTTTCCATATCTTATTTTTTTTTAAATGAAGCCTTTCTCTCATTTGAGACAAATGCTATTTCTGAAGAAAGAAATGTGGGTGTAAAAGGCAGTTACTTGTTTTTTCTCTTCATGGCCCTCTGATGATTTTATGCTGACTCAAAAGAGAGTTTTTGTACAATCTTTGCTGTGACAATGAACAAACACTGTTTGAGCTACAGGGGAGATAATATAAGAATATAAATCCACTACATAATTTTATTTTTCCAATTCAAAACTGAACTTCACTTGCAGCCCTGAATTATTCTTGTTGGTTCACTTAACTGGGAGACAGAACTTCTTGAAAGTCTGTCTGTCTGACATTTTGGTCTCTGCAACTCTACTGTCCCCTGTACACCTCTGTTCTGAGAAAAGGCCTCTGGAACATTGCATGACAGTAATTTATAGCTGTATTTCCACCAGCAGTGCTGCTTTTGCATTGCACTACAGATGGAATACTCTCATCTCTGCCACAGAAGTTATTTCACAGTGTGATGCCACGTTTTAAACTCGTCTCATGGTTTTGTGCATTTTTACTGTAAAATACATCAGAAGCTTAGCTATTCAGATAAAAAACACAGCTGAGAACAGGAAGGGAACACAACACTTTCACTTGCTTTATCAGAGTCCACGAACATGATAGCTGGTTAGTGAGGCCATGTAATCAGTCTTCCCTTCTGACCCTTGATCCCAGTCTGTACAGGGAGCCCAGATTTGCATCAGGACTGAAAGCACCAGAAAGAAAATATTTTCCAGGATGCCAGATGTCTGATAGTAGGCAAAAAAAGGAAAAAAAAAAACAACTCTAAAACTTTCTTTTGAGGCAGAGAGGCTGCTGTCAACTGAAGAATCAAAGGAACAAAAGTTGCACCCATCTCTTTCTGACATGAAAGACTGTCACATCAAGAAGGAAACAAGTCAAGTCTAGATGTGAAGGGAAGCAGGTGAAAGGAGAAGGTGACCACAGCAAGACTTTGAGGACCTGAATCCATTTAATTTGTAGTGACAAACTGGTTTGTAGACCTCAAGGAGAAAAAAGAAAAAAAATATCAATTGACTTCTGAAAACTTTCTTCTACTCCATATTTGTTTCTTTGTGTATCATTATTACCTTTAAAATTTCAAGTCTAAGTTTTGGTGACTTAAGCAAAGGTGTATGACATCAGGAGGATCTGGGTTCACATTTTCTGTGTGCCATGTGGAGTGCTAGACCTGGGCTGCTTTATCTGAGGATACTCAGCAAAAGGCTGCCACTGCATGCAGATGATGAGGGCTTCAAAGCACTGATATAAAATCATGGAGGAACTCAGGGAAAAGTCAAATCATCCTGAAACTTCTGAGCCCTCGCTGTAACTGAAGCTCAAGTGTGACTTCCATTGCTCCTAGTTGTGTCAGTGCTCTCTGTACGAAGGCTTCAGGTCTGCAGCATTTGCACAGACTCATTTTATTTTTCTGTACCTACAAAATTTTAATTTCAGGAGAGTGAGTAGTGATCCAGCTCTGTGTTTTCCATCAACAGCAAATTCCAGCCACTGAATAAGGTAATGTGTCTGTCACACTTCAAGGACTGAAAGATCCTAGACACATTCCACAATTTATAGAGGTAACACATTCCTGAATGCAGCACATTACAGATGCTACAAGACACACAGCATTGAAGAGAGGAAACATTCTGATTCCTTATATTCTTTCCACTGTGAAAGGCAGGTAGGGATTTTTGTTCCTTTTGTCCCTTCAGTCAGAAAAGGCATCAATTTGAAAAGCTCCAACTTCACAATATTTTGTGACTGCTAATATCAGAAAGTTACAAGCACTGAAATCAATTACCAAGCGTGGCACTCTCAGTCCCAAGCCACATACCAGCTCTGTAGCCATATATTTTGTGTCCCTTCCTGATTATAGTTTTGATAAACTATCCACAGTAATTTCACTTTTCCAAACAAGTCTGTTGCCAAAGCAAGCCACACTGTCGTTTAAGACAACTTTTACAGGATAATTCTGACATTACATGTTCAGTGGCTTGACAGCACAAAATATATTGAAAGCTGATTCAGCTTGTTTGAAATGTTTCAAAATAGGAAAAGCATCTGTGCAGGTTTTATGTCCACAAGTATCATGATTATAAAACCCAAGAAGTGTATTATTTCTAATTAATAGTTGACTTCCTTAAACTTGTATTTCTAAGAAATGCTCTTTGCAATTCACCACGTTGTCTCTAAGGGCTAGGTATACAAAGAGAAGACAGGAGAGATTTGGAATCAGACTAAAATATAAAAAATATCAAGTTGCTAGCTATTGTGTATTTTAAGAGAAGTCTTCAACATATGTTTAATCTATACTAATAATGAACACCCTAGAAAACCTGGAAAATAAGAAAATAAAGGAACTGAGTAATACATCTGTGCTGAATACACACAGATATCCATGTTATTGAGTAAAAATATGTCATTTTTACACATCCTTGAGTTGAAACTGTATTACTGGCACTCTATGAAATATCTCTTATGGATTAGAGCGCATAAGAGTAACAGTGTGATCAGCTCAACTCTGTGCACCAGTGCAACTTCTGTGCATACTAGTGTTACAATGATTATAGCCTTTCCAGGCATTTTGGGAATATTTTTGGAAAGTGTGTCTTCAGTCATTTGGGTCCCTATAGAGCATCATACAATATGATAAAAACACTTTTTTCCCCCTTTTTTTTTTAATGCAAGCAATGCTGTTATTACTGTACAGAAATCTGTTTCCTTCAGCTAAATCACTCCCACTACACATCTTCAAAAGAGGTGGATACTCCCTGTATTATTTAGATGAGGAAACAGAGAAACTGTGCAGCTTCTCAGAATTAGAGAATGAGTGTTATAGAAATAACAGCCAGATCTCAGTTTCCTAAGCTTCTAAATATGTTCACCATTCACAAGACTTTTGTCTCAGGGGCAAAATGTTTTTACACATGGACACATTTTGAGGCTAAGCACAAGAAAGTGAATGAGTATGTTATCCTGACTCATGTGATCACAACACAAGATGTGTGGGGCAAGTCACAGAATTCATCCAACTAAGTAAAAGGGAAGAAGGAGAAAAAAGATTCCTAAGTTTGTATTTTCATTCTGTCTGATTAGTGTTTCTTTCCCAAATATGTTCCTTTGAAATCAACTGTTTATCAACTCGGTTTGTTGGTGGTGATTTTATTGTTGATGCTTTTAAATATTATTTATATGTGTACAGTCTTCCTCACAATATCACCCTAATTTCTTGACCTATTTTCCATTTTTCACATGAAGCTGTGAACAAACACAAACACACCAGCCTCGTGCACAGTCTTATAGCCAGACCTGTGCACTAGTGACTTATGTCCAACCTTTATATCGTGGAAAGCATTTCATGGCAACACAGGTGAAAACACAGTAGTTGAAATATCTCTAAGTAATCTGCTCAAGAGACAGTATAGCACAATATGGTGTATTAAAAACATTCCTTGCATATTAAAAAACAAATTGATATTGTGCCATGGGGAACATCACTTAAACAATGGAGAAGGTGGGGGTTAGTAAGAGAGTTGAGAAACTGGCAGCCTGCAGCAGTAAGAGACATGCCCTACTTGGCATTCCCCCATGCTTTAAAAAGTCATGTCACACCAAACCATACTAACAAGAAGAGACTCCGTTCCTGTGGCTTGTTACAGTGCTGTTCTAAGCACATGGAGAAGCAGAGTGCTTAGAGGATTATCATTCCTGCCAATGCATTGAATTCCTGTGCTTCTTCCACAGCAGAGCCTTACCAGATGAGCATGGCAAACACGCTGCTTTCTAATCTGAAGTTGCCTATTATTTGCAACAAAAAGACAAAGTTATCTTGTGGCTCCTAGTGATTTCTTTGGAGAATAGAGAGGGGGAAAAAAGTCCAGGTGATGTTCTCACTGGTCTGATAGTTCTGTTTGATTTTCTTTCAAACACAGAGTCTTTCTGCCAGCAGTATTTGTCCTGAACCCATAATTCACTGTGGGAAGTACAGTGGGAACTTGAGGAGCTGCTTCCACAGTTGTACAAACTGACAGTGCCCAAAAGCTGGGGCAAATTCAGCATTAGTCTGCAGCTACATCCTGCCTCCTTTCCCCTTAGCAATGCCAATGGAGTAGCACACAACCTACATAGCCACCTATACTGCAAAAAAATCATGATCCTGTAGACTGCTGATAATTGATTACTTATGTTTAAAAATACTAAGGATACTAAGGACTGCATTAAACAAGGGGAAAAAAAATATCTGTTTTAAGGAAACTTCAGTGTACTTTGTATGTGTCTTCCTTTGGAATCAGAAGATTTTTGTAAGACTGAAGTCCAAAACAAGAACACTGCTAAATCTGTCCTGTTTCTCTCTCAGCAGTGACGTGCCTGCTGTTTCTTAGAAATTACACATCTAACAGAACTGAAGCCACACTGACTATGTGGACTGCATACCTTCCTGGATTTCTCATGTTATTTGGGCAGGCTAAGAGCCTGTCTTTGTGTGTGGCAATCCATAAAATGGCCTCACTGTGTTTCCTCTAAATAAGAGAAATTCATCAAAGCACATCTTAAATTACTTATTATGGCATCATCTTGGGCTAAAATGAGAGCCCACATCAGGAAAGAAGCTGTAAGGGATGGGAAGGCGTGGGAACTGAAAGATGACAGATGGTAAGAGATACCATGTGCCTAAAGAGAAACTGCTATTTCAGTTTTACAAGATCTAGCCTGCTTGGTATACCCTAACAAGCATCATGGAGAGCTTGTTTAGGGTGTGTGCAAACCAACTGGGTGATCACAGGGACTACAAATAGAATAGCAGCTGACACACTAATGTGACTAAAATGCAACTCTAGTTAGCTCTATAGATAGATACAAAACTAATGGCTGCTTGCAAAGTATTTTAGCCTTGTTTTATTCAAAGACAAAAAAAAATAAAGATGCTAGACACACATATGACCCTTACGTTCAATTAGGTTAAGGATTTTACTTCCTTAGATTCCTGAAAATTCCTCATTAGACTTGCTTGGTATTTCCACAGGAGCAGTACAAGGCTTCCTTTATCAGTTACAAGAACACTTTCTGCCTGCCAGTCTGAAATAAGCTCAGTTTTTATTTTTTCTTTGCCATTTTAAAAATAAAGAAATACAAAAACAAAGTAAACAAAAAAGATAGGTCACTCACTTGAAGCAATTAGTGCTAAAAACATCCTAGGCAACTTTATTGTACTCCATACAAGATGAGGTTCTGATAGTAGATTTTAAGATCTTGTATCTAAAGCCTCATAATACTTGTCACTTACTCAATTTAAAAGCTAGTGAAAACAAAAGACCTTGCTTTTCAAGAATCATGTAAGGAACAGTGAAAAATACTTCAGTTTCTTAACTGCTACCTTGCCATTACTGATGTTCAAATTGGTTAATTAGGGTGCTACTGTTTGTATTTTGTATGCAAACTAAAAACGTTTCTTGTGACAGAAGACAAATGCTTTTCACATTTCTTATCTCAGGAGATGCTTGAAGAGTCCTGTAATTATCCTGTGTTTTCTAATGCTGTAGCTCATTTCTGATCTGGCATTTTATTTCAGCGTAGATTGTAGAGCAAGGGGACCCCAGCTGAGTTTTACCGTACCTGTGGAGCAGGCTGATACTGCCACCTTGGGGAGGACTTCTTCCACGTTTCAGGAGCCCATGCAAGTGTCACATAAATCTGTTTGATTTTTCCCCCTGCCATATCCTCCCAGGAAGACAACTTTCTAAAATCCTCTGCCCAGTTGTAAGTGCAAGTGTAAGACCTTCCAGATGTGTTCCAACTTGGACTGTACTCCATTCACAATAATACTGGGAAGAAATGCACTTTTTAATTTAAGTTTGTTTAGCCAAGTTTTAGAGCTCATTCAGGTAGTGCCTCATTGAAATTACTCCTAATTTTACAGCTATCCTGCCATTATAAAAGCCCTGTTCTGCATCCAGCTGGGCAACCTGTACTTTGCATACAAGACTCCCCTGCTTCTGATATTTTAGGGTTTTTTGGTAGTTTAAATCGTTGTCCATGCCAGCTTAATTTATCTAGTTGGATGGGACTGCCAGGACATGTATGACCTCAGATGTCATAAGGGGCACTACTGTGCAAAGGAACAGTCCAATGAAAAACACAGATCTAGACTGGCAATTTAACCAAAGTCAAGATGCATAAATTAATGAGACTGACCTACCCTTCTGCTTTGCAACTGAGTGGGTCTTCACCCAGTCTTTGAGTTTGTATTCACCAGCACGTGAAGGACCTTGCCATACACTTCATATATAAATGTGCCTTGAGATACAAAGGCTGTGCACAGCACAGATCTCTAAGGCAGCAGGAATTATGAGAAGTTGCCTCAGAAAAACACACAATACAGGGAAAGATTTCATGCCTGACTTCTCACTAGATGAGGCAGGCCCAAGAGCACTTGTCTCTGTGCTCTTAAAAACATTCAGTAACAAAATTTTTTATGCTGCCACCTTCAGCCAAGTAACACAAACGACAAACTCATTCATGATGAATAATGTGAATTTACACGAGGAGCTCCTATCTTCTGCCAGAGCACTGGCTGTGCTTGTGGCTCCCTAACAGGAGAAAACAAGTGGGCTTCTAGAGGAACTGCAGTCTCCCTTCACGGCTGTGGCTGGCAGGAGCAGTCCTGGCACTGTGGTAAGCCAACACTTTTGGGCTCCCACACAGAGCTACACCTCAGTTGACAGCGTCCCCAGCAGGACTGGGCTCTGGAAAGCACATTCCTCTTTTCCTGCCACTACGTGCAACTTACACATCAGATTCGTGTTCTTACTGACAAGTATCTTAATACCCTTGGAGTAAACTTGTGCCTGCAATCCTTGGGATTTACAGAGGGAAGGCTGATCCTTGTGAATAGACAGGACAGGCTCATCCACTCTTCCATTCTCTAATTACAATCTGGTCATTAATGCCCAAATTTGTATTTATATTTTAACCAGTTACTTTCCCATCTGTGGAAAATTGTCAAAAAAGCAAGTGATAGGTCCTTTCTGGACAATCTTCTATCTCTGGTTTTAATGTTACATGTTAGCATGGCAAATAATGATGCTTGCAACATAAATGTATTAGGCTAACAGCCAATAGTTAATGCACATGACTGTCAGTTCTGCAAGAAGTCTCCAGTTTTCTTCTTGGTTAACAAATAATTTCTGTATTTTAGTATGTTTGTTATTATTACAATCCATCTTTGTTAAGCAAACATCATTATATCTGCAGATGACTTACACACAGTGCTACGAAAATATTGCAATTAATAATTCATTCTAATAATAAAAGAGAGTGCATTTGCTATTCACATGCACATCTGAAGACACATTCAAGAACATGCAATACAAAGGAATCCCACTACATTTATTATTTACATGTTTAACTGCTGGTGGAATTAATTTACTTTTAAAAATACCAACGTCATGAAATCACTTAAGTGACTTCAAAACCAGTATTTGCAGCAAAGTTACAAAAATTCAACAGTGCCAATTACTGACGAAACAGATGCAATTGAATGAGGATCTATCAGTAATAGATTAACCAGATGAATGTGTACGTAACAGTCTCAGCATGGTACGGTGCTGCTGGGAGTTTCAAAGTTCACATATGAACTTCTTTTTACACTGCACATGTGGTTTATGAATGAAGCCTCAATGAAAGAAGAAATTAAGGGAAAATAAGGTAAGTGACCCAAAATGAAATTTATCTAAGTTTTTAAGGGTAGACTGTTTGCAGGGAAAAAAACCCAAATCTTTGATTATGATTTAAAAAAGGAATGGATGAACCCATGTCCACTACTTTCTATTATTATGCTACAAAGTGTACAATGCATATCCAGACTGAAGAATAACTGAAGACAACAATTTCGTAAGATGTCTTTCCTAAAATGAAATTGATCATTGAAAAATCCACAAAAATCTCACTGTGAATTCAGTAAGGAAGATTATCATGTACATATTCAATGTTGCCTGGAACAAAATTAGTATATTACTAGCTCTTGCATCTTTGGTGTTGTATTGAAGTTATTTCAAAAGATTAATTTAGGCATGGAATTAATGAGCGAGAAAGCTTAAATTGCACAGTCAGAATCTAAATAAATTAATCACAGGAAATCCCAGTCTAAAATTATCCATGATCTCTCTATGAGAGATACTACCTAAACATAGTATCTTACAAATAAAAAATAAAAATTCTTTCTGAAGTTCACATGTCACTGAAACTTAAAATCCACTATTTGCCACTATGGTTTTATCTCCTGAAACACATCTCAATCTATTTAAATAACAAGCTTTCTGTTAGATGATCAGCACCCATGAAAACCCCTTTGGATATCGAGTTACAGAAAAGTACAAAGAGAATGAGCAGTCTTGTTTATGAACAAATAGAGCAACTGGAACTGTTGCCAACCAACTCCCTCTCTCTATCCACCAGCCTATGCTTTCCTTTTCCACTTACTGTCCTAATAAGTTGGTTTAGGATACATTTCCAAAATCTCATTCTCATGAGATTGGCTATTTCAGCTTTTCTTTTTTTTAATTGAGATATTTTTCTACATCAGAAAGCCCTTTCAGACTACTGTCTATTTCAACATAAGTGGTAACTGGTGAAAGACATATTTTAAGTTGTTCTCTGCTTGAAAAAGTGCTCCCTTAAAATTGACTTCTCCTTGATTATTCTTTATCCTAAAACAAGTAAATATTTACATCCTGAAACATTATCACTTAATAACAGCAGCACCTATTCGTCACCATTCTCTTCTTCCTTCCCTAGTTTGCCTCCTTTTCCTAACCTACTACTCCCCCAGAATGGCAACAGTGTTTTCCACAGTTTTTTCCCCAACTCCTCCCTTTTCTGTTGCCTCTCCACAACTCTATTTTGTTTCTTCCTAAAACTCTTCACATTTCAGGCAGGGGAAAACACTCCAAAGACATTGAATACTGCAAATTCTTGCCCTTCCCCTCTGAAGTTACCTTATGCTATTTGTACTTAGTGACAGGTTTGTGGACAAATGTGCAATGGCGGACAGCAATGACATGACCATCAACCTTGTTGTCCTTGGAAAAACTCAGACTGGCAAAAGTGCTGCAGGGAACAGCCTGCTGGGCAGCTCAGACTTTGCGAGCCGTCTCTCCCCCAGCTCTGTGACTACGTGCTGCAGCCTCGGACACAGCGGCCGCATTGTGGGGCTCATCCGGAGAAATGGCCGCGAGTCAGCTCTCCGTGTGCGAGTACTGGACACCCCAGGATACCCCCACAGTGCTCTGAGCAAAGAGCAAGTGAGAGACATGGTGAGAGCAGCCCTGGCTCAGCACTTCGGGGAGGAAGGCCTGCACTTGGCTCTCTTGGTCCTCAGGGCTGACCTGCCTCTGTGTCCAGATGACAGCAATGACACCGTTCTGCTCATCCAGGTAACCAAAAAATAAACACTCTGCCCTAATGGCAACTCTTTCCTCTTCAGGTGACAATAGCTATGGAAGAGTTGACTGCAAAAGTGAAATATTTTTTTCTCAACAACAGCCTAATGAATTGCGAGTGGCAGATAATAATTTCAGAAGAAAGATTATTATGGATTTTGAGTCCTTTCTTTCTGAAACTGGTAACGCAGGAGTTTCTCGGGCAGCTTAAGGGAAAATTCTGTATGCGTTTGATATTTTTCATCCACAGTGTCTAAAACAGATTAACCACTATCAATACACCAGGTCTTCTTAACACCCCACTTACCTTAGAAGTAGACAGACATCCTTTAAAGTAGTTTTATATACCTTAGCATTTAAGTTACAGAGTCAAGACCACTGCAGTGTCCTTTATCACCAAGGTAGGCTTCATGTCATATACAGGAGTCAGCACCAAAGTTGTAATTTCATTTGCACCTGTAAATTAAAGCCCAACCTCTCTTATTCCTATTAAAATTTACCATACTTACTGAAAGAAACGCAGCTTGTTCTCTCAATTCTCCTCCATTAGATAAATCACAGAAGTTGAAGAAAAACTCCCTGGCCCATTATTCAACGTGTTGCATTTGATTTGTGTTTTTCCTGAATTGCTGAGAATAGTTCAGCTTTATGGATCACAGCTGGAACTGAAGTTGGTTTTACATAGAAACTCATCATTTATTTTTTCAACAAAAGGTGATGTGGTGTTTTTCAAAAAGTTTTTCGAAGAGCTGTAAACAGCATGGCAATACGGGTATGTGGTAACTACTGTTTTCAAACTAATGTGAGACATGGCTAAGCAACCATTTTTCCTTATTTACATGAACATTTTTTAACTGGAGACATTCTGTTAACATCTGTAGCCAGGGAAAAGAGAACTGCTAGTACTGCATGACCACATATTTCCACTGGAAGTGGATATCAATGTCTTGGAAAGGTGAAAAAAAGACCCAGAAATTTCAGCAACTCGGATAGCATGAACTGGATTACTGCCAGGAAAAAAAAAACCCCACCATACATGTAACTGGTCTGTTAATGTACTAAGTATATGAAATGGGAGTGGGGTAAAGAAATAAGAGATAACTAAGATTTGCTTTTCATTACAGGAACTTCTGGGTCCCACATGGAAGGATTTCACTGCAGTTCTACTTACTCATGCAGACAAAGCAGAAGAGGCTGGATACAGTGAGGAAACATACTTGCACAGTGCCTCAAGTACCCTGTTGTCACTTTTGAGCTCAGTACAGCATAAATACATTTTCCTAGACAACCACAACAGCATAATTAAAGAAGAAAGAAATATTGTCTTAAGAAAGCTCTTGAATTTTATACAGAAAAATAACTACCAAGTACTACATAAACACAGTAAGGAATAAAATGAGCTTTAAGGTGCTCACTTGTCTATTTTCTACAGTAGGTAACATCTAATAGAAATAAAGGAGTAAAAGCCTTCAACTGGAAAACTCCATATCCATACCAAATACCTTTGAATACACAATTAGAAATACCTCTTTAGCTTATCAAAGTATTTGCCTTCTAGAGAGTACCTCACACTACTGCATTCAGAATCCTAGGTTCAGCCACAAAAGCAGAACAAGCCAGTGCTCAAAAATCATGCTCCTGATATGTGTGTAGATACAAATGAGATTTTGCACTACACCAGACTATAAATTCCAGTTCACACAGAATACAGATCTGGAAGATTAAAATAAAATTTTAAAAGAAAAAAACAAAACGTAAAAGAAGTATAAAATGCATGAGTTCAGACTTGTGGCCTCTTTGCTCAATTCTTCAAGCTTTCAGAAGTTCCTCTGAACTTCCATTTCTAAAAAGAGCGCTCTGGTACTAAAACCTAAGATTTATTTATTGTAAAAGCATATTCCTACCATGATTCAAGATTAGTTATAACTGAGTTCTTGAACTACAAGGATTTTATTTAATAAGACATTATTGGATATACAGTTTACAAGGCAGATAAAATGGCTTCCATGTGCTTAATGCTATTCAGCACATTTAAAAGAACTAATTACTATTGCATATTGCCAGATGCATGAAAAACTAACAGTTTACAGGCACAAACAAAATTAATTCAAAAAGAAAATCTGTTCACCTCCTCTTTACGCATGTCCCTTTTAATTTGATGTCATTGTCATTTTGTTTTCTCTCCACTTACTGGATGAAGTTCAAAGCCTGCAAAATTTAGAAAGGCTCAAGTTTGTTTTTAATTTCAGTTGTTAAAACAGTATTTACTGTTTCAATGGTTATACAGCAACAATTTAATATTATATGCAAATATATCTGAAGTATCTCTAAATAGCTACTTAAAAGAGTTACTTTAAATTGATCCAAAATATTTATTTCCATGTTACTCAAAGTAAGGAATTAAAAGAATTAGTTTGAGGCTAATAGCCTAGCAACATAACTATTTGTACAACAATACTATGAAATAATCCTAACTGTAAAAATTGAAGAAGCTATTTCTGGTAAAAACAAAGCACTTTTTGTATAAAACGTCATTGCATAAAAGCACATTAAAACAAAAAAAATCAATTAATTTCATACCTGTTTGAGCACTGGAAACGGATTTTTTTTGTTTGGTTGCTTTCTGGGTTTTCTTGGGGGTTGTTTTTTTGGGATTTGAGGGGTTTTTTAGTTCCAGGAATCTGTTATTAATTATTTCTTAGTCCTATCTATTGGTTTGGAAGGATATACTTAGGTGGACTAGATAAAGAACTATTCCAGCAAAGTGGCAGCTTTGATCTTAATCAAGTTATAATGGCTTAGTTGTGGAGACATGAAAGTGTCTCCACTTGTACATCCCAGGGTGTAAACCACCACAGTTTAATCTTCCAGTTACAACTGACTGCAGACTACAGAGAGAACACAGGCAAGAACACTGCAGAGGCTTGTGATATATCTGAAAATTGCTGGAAGAAGAGGAGAAAAACTATTACAAAGTGACAAGAAGAATAAGGACAATTGTGCTCTTCACTAACCAGCTGCTTGTCCTGCAGTTAGTACACAAGGAACATGGCAGAACATTTTCCTTATTTCCTTTAGCTCTTGCTAAATAGAAGCTCTCCACCTTCAAGCTGTCCAGAAAATTTACTTGCCTGCCTGTGGTCTCACCACAAACAAGCGTTGGCAATTAAGTTATGAGCACTGAGTGGTTAATAACTGCTGACAACACACAACCTCAAGGACAATAAGCCCAGTGAATGAGTGAATTGTCAAA
The DNA here is from genome assembly GCA_013397295.1 of Polioptila caerulea. Taxonomy (NCBI): domain Eukaryota; kingdom Metazoa; phylum Chordata; class Aves; order Passeriformes; family Certhiidae; genus Polioptila; species Polioptila caerulea. The sequence goes on from VYXF01002082.1 coordinate 375,859, forward strand.
ATGCTGGAGATGTAACAAATTCTGGAAAAGAAGTCAAACAAAACAGGTCTTAGCCATGCATTTCATGTTTTTTATTGTGCTTGCATCACTTTCCATTTCAACATCTGTAAAAGTTTCTAATAAGCATTTATTTATTTAATTCCGCTGTTTGCCATGGTCTCTGCCCTGCACACTCCTTTCCCTTTCACTTCAAATGGAACTCCTTTGTATGTAGCAATACACTGGTCATTGGTATGAAGATCAGGTTGGATTTGCTCCCAGATCTTCTTCTTTGGATTAAGTTCTTTCTCAGGATCTCCTGTTTCAAAACAAAGAATATTCTCATAGCACACAACTCACAGCAGAGCTCTATGTACTTACACACATCTATGACAGTCCACAAAGCATCATTGCACATACTTTTAAGGGAAGAAAACCTCAACATTCCTTTTGATTCTCAAAATGAAAACTTTGGAATTAGGAATTGTCTAGGAAATATCTCCAGAACCTCTCTGAAAATGAGGATCTTTCAAGGTGAAAAGGTTGTATCAGGCAACAGGCACTGTCAAAAGGAAGAAATAAAACCATTGCTGTTAGTTTATACTACAGACCAAAAGAATTCCCAAGAATTAAGTACATATGGACCACAGAAGCACATTGCTCATCAAGACAGGTTTGTCAGCATCTTAAATTTTGAAATTAATGATGTTTTTATAAGCAATTAAGTGCATTTAGCAGATGCTGTTACATTTGAGGAATACTGAACTTAGACAAGAATAGTTCAGAGGTAGAATACTGACATTTAATTTTAGCCCCAAGTTTTAACACTCTACTGCTATGCTTGGTACTGTTTGATGACAAGCTCTGGTGCCCAAAACAACAGAAGCAGTAGAGATTAGCTGGAGTTTCAGCAATTATGGCCTCAGTCTCGATAATCCTCAATTTCCTGTTTCTACGGATACATCATGATAAAACACCTACACCCTAGAGGTATTGACAGTAACTAACTACATTAGCAAATCTGATTATTTAAAGATCTCTAATGACCACAAAATGCAGGCTTTTTCTATTAATGTTTTGAAATACTGTCAACAAATTAGAGAGCATAGTGAAGGATATTTTCCCTATTTTTAAATACGCACGAAATGCAAAGTACAGACACAAAATAAGCTAAATTACCTTGCTGCAAAGATTAACTGCTGCCTACTGACATAATCTAGATAAAAAAAGACAGCCAATTTACTGTACTATTATTTTCTGTTCAAAGGTAAAGTAAGTTTAATCTCTTAATTCTAATACAACACAGATTATATTAAAAATTACTTAAAAATAGTTTAATCATAAGACTGTTGGGTGCTTTTTTTTTTTGACTTCTTGTGTGTAACAGAGGCAAGACAAATGAAAAACCCCACAAGAATTTCCCATTTAAATGCTCAAAGGAATCTCATGCTATTTCATTGTTGTTACACTACATGTTTTTACTTGCTTGTAGTGCCATATTGGCATCATTCTGCCCAAACTATCAAAACCAGAAGTTCCAGAATCAAACAAGAAACAAAAACTAAATCCTAGGAATCATATTCTCCTCGAGAGCTCACCAAGTGAGCAAAACATCAACTACTCCCATGTTGCACTACAAAGTGTTCTCAAAGGTTCAGGAAAAAAACCTGAAGACTACAGGGATTTTAACACACCTCTTTCTGGCAGCTAGTTGAAATTCATCACTGCTTGCTAAGTCCTGGTGGACCAACAAGTGGTTAAATCAACTACTGTCATTCCAGCCTGCCCCATGTCTTATTCGGTAATCTCCTTTACATGTTTTCAATAGTTCAGTCTGCTCACATTCTCAATGCCTGCAAACCTGGGTTATTTCTGCCTGTAGATGGGTCTAATTCTGTAGTTTCTATTCATGCAAGAGAAGCAGACTAGGCCAGATCTCTCTGTGAAGTAAGCTAGCCTTACCAGAGCAGTATTTAATAATGCAGTCAAATTATTTCATAACCAGACTGCATTTAGTATTTCAAAGAAAAATCAGTCATAACATTAATAATTATCTTTATATTATATTTATAATTAATATTAAGCAGAGAAAGAAATTAAAATAATTTAATTACTTAAATAATTACACTATTAAATAAAAATTGTTAAATGTTTAAAGCTAATTGTGCATTTCCCCAAAAATAAATTAACTTAATGCTCAGATTCATGAACAAAGGCAAACTTGGATTTAGACCACAGCGAATGCATACAAACTAATAAAATCATTAAACAGAATGTTGAGTGATCCATTGTATGTTTTCCTTTCCCTCCTCAGATATAAAAAGCACATTTTAAAATTTTTTCTTTAGTAAGAAAACCTCCTGACTTTTATTATAAAAAACATGCTTTGGATGTTAATAAGTTTCTTTGGAATCCTGCGTCAAGCTCCCTTGGGATCTGTGGTGAGCTCATATTAGATTAGCATAGGCACCAATTTTAAATACTACCAGAGCTTTAGGCTGTGCATTTTCCTATGCCTTCTTCTCACTGCATTCCTTCGTCCCAGAAAATATTCTTTAGAAGTGTTTCTATAAATAAAATAAATTGAAGCTTTTAATGGTTTAATCAGCTTTCCACTCTCTTTACCAAAAATGGACCAAATAAGAGGTCCAAAATTTTGTTAAACATGTCACTCCATCTTGAAGCTTTAATATTACAAAAAAATTTCATAATAAGCAAGAAATCTCTCCACTTTATAACAGCTCAACAACGACTGATGGAACATATATGAGCACAGCAAGGGGAAAAAAGCAAAAGGACACACTGATGCTGCTTACCCCACGGTGGATCGTAACCATGCAGCTGAAGGAAAGCNGGCAAAAGGACACACTGATGTGTGACTTTACTAAATGCTGCTTACCCCATGGTGGATTGTAACCATGCAGCTGAAGGAAAGCATCCATACCCTCCAGCTTTGATTAAAGAAACCTGCTAACTACAGGCTAACCACTGCACCCCAGCTTTATCACTTTTTATTCTTTTAAAGAGATAGTAAATTACTAAATTGCTAGTGATTCTTAGACCTGAATGATAATTTAATTATATAATTTAAGCAACAGATTTTTTGTTCCTGCGGCATCAAAGCATCTGATACTGCTATCAGAAAAGTAATTTCACAGCCAGCTATAAATCTTCAAGTATTATTGCTGTCTTAAGGCAATTACTCTGTAGGGGGTTATAGAATTTACACACTCATGATAGAACAACTCTTCTACGGTTTAAAAATCAGACCTTTTCCAGTGAATATGGATAAAAATTTGACAAAGTTCTGAATGCAAAAAAGGCTCAAGAGACCTTGAAGATTCATACACTGCAGTATAAAACAGAGTTAAAAATCCCACTGAGGGTAAAGACATTGAATAAATAAACAAAACAGACCAGTACTCCAGGCAACAGAATTCCTTATCAAATCACTCCTCTATAGCACTCAAGATGGTTCTAGGTAAATATTCCCAATTGCTACAGAAAAAATTTAATTGGTTTGAGACAAGATACCATTTGTTTACTTTGACTAAAACTGCCAAAGAAAATTAGTCTGTATCTCATGAATATCTTGTATAATGGAGAGAGAATACTTAAAAATAGCTCAATTCCAACCTGCTTGATAGACAGCTGTGTGCATTTTAGAGTTGTTTTACTGTTGCTGGTGTTGCTTCTGTTGCTTCACAGACTTTCATACTTCAAACGTAAATAAGACCCAGCTGTCCTTTCTATTTTAACTTCAAGGACTCCAACTGAATCGTTATGCTTTACAATGACTTTTTAAAACAAAAAACTGATCAGAACATAAATGGTTACAATTAAGCAGTGAAATTAAATGACATCTGACAGAACAAGGAGTCTATCCTCCTGGTAACAGCATCAGGCAAGTGCCAGATGGTCTTTGAGGAGACAGCAGCAGCTAAGAAGCAGAAGGTTCCAGCACAAAAAAGGTGAGTAGAAGATACATGTTCAACCCCATTAAAAACTGAGAAACAGTTTTCTAGTCTCACAGTGAGTTTCCCCCTTAGTTTACAACAGCAACATTGAAAAGACAAGTGCCCAACAAATAAATTTACAGAAGCAGATGTCACCATGATTTTGTAGGTCTCCATCTACCAATGCTTTTTCTTGCATCTTCCTACTCAAGATAGTAAAATCAAAAGTCGGAGAATTCTTTGAAATAAGTTTTATGTAAGAAGAAAGAGAAGATCATTCCACATTGTACTATTAAGCATTAGGTAAAATTTCAAAGTCAATGATTAGCTTGAATCTCATACCTACAAAATTTTCCAAGCAGCTCTTTATGAAGCATTAGAAAACAGTGTCACATTTCAGACTATAATCTATAGCCCTGGATATATACACCTTGCAAAGGGGTTGTAAAATCCTTCATTTGGCACTATCAGAGCCCCAGGTCTTTGGCTCTCCACCAGAAGAAAACTGATATAATCCACACAAAACCTTGCTCACTGGCTTCAAGTCATAACTTCTGAACTTGAACAACTTACACACTACGTTCAGCTTATTCTATATCTTTAAAGGATCAAAATGTCAACACGGTGTCTGCATACCATAACACCTGGGAATAATTTTAGAACAAATATTTCTATAACTGATTTGCTCTAGGAAAAGCTTTTTGCCACTCTAAAACAGCCAAACAACTACAGTAAAATAGTTCAATTATTTTGACAGAACTCACTTCATTAGTCATGAGCAAGAACAGATATGCTTGTGAACAGAAAACAGCGCCTACTACCAGCACTGCTCACATTTCTAATGCCAGGTATAAGAAGCTACTTGAGATGTAAGTTTGGAGGAAGGCTGTATCTTAGACAAAAGCAAACAAAAACAGACCCTCAGCCTGGGCACAGGGTGTTTTTGAGGGGTGAACTTGTACGTCATTTTCCAGGGCTTATGCGCTAGAAGTGTTTCTTCTGCAACTTGATGATCTCTTGCACATCCCTTTCCACAGCAACAGAAAGCAGTATGAGCGTATTCGTTACCTCATAGGTAAAAAGATCCAACATTTAATCCATCTTTACTGACTATAATGACTAGAAGCCACAAGTGAGTATTCCTACAATTCAGTCAATGCAACTGCTGAAGCATTTAAGATTTCAGTTTAGCTAATGAATTCTGCATCTCAACTAGCAAGCTTGGTATATTTTTAACACAGGAAACTAAAACTGAAAAAAAAAAATGCTGCTAGACTGATTTCCTTTTAAAATACAGTATTATTTTAAAGTATTTTTAATTGGAGCATTAAATCACAGCAAGGTGAACTATTTTTCTATTTCATAAAGCACTTCAATAGAGCATTGATTTTTTTATCATATTCTGACCAAAATATATATTTTTTTTAAAGCATCACAATTTCACTCTTGAGAAATATAAAAAAATATATATACATACATATGTATTTCTGAAAGGTATTTCATGCAAATACGTTTAAGTATAGAGCTTGCCAAGAGGTTCATAAATCCAAACTCTGCTGTACAGCTAGAAACTGTCAGAAGTGCAATAGTTTAAAAAGGTTCATATGGCTCTATGCAGAAAAAAAAGTTACACCATTTTTTCACATGTGAAAGCCAACATTTGAGCAATAAATTCATCTTGAAGATGAATACTTCCTTGATAAATACACACACACTACACTTTCACCCAGTATGGGAAATGCTGGGAGTTGGACCATGTTTTTTCAAGTTAAAGTGGTGGGAGTGATCCTGACCAGAAGAGCACTGTTCACCAAGACCTCTGTGATCCACTTAACAGCTGACCCAAGCAGATCTGGGCTTGAGCTGTGCTGCACAAGTTCCTAAATTCCTAGGGTGCAGGATAAACCTAGGCAGCTGACTGTAAGAGAAGAGCCTGCAGGCAGCTCCTGTGTGGCACCAGCAACTGAGCCACCTGCGTGTCCCCACCTTTATGGAGCAGGGCAGCACCAAGCTCTCACACACACTGCCTTTATGATTGACAGCCACAATGAGTGTAAAAATATGGCTGTATAATAACTGAATAACTCAAACACTGGAAAAGGAAGAAACTCTCCTTATGGACAGGGAGTACACAGCATGCTGGAGGTGCATTCCCATCATCTGTGCCATGTAAGATTATTTACACTAGTCTCCCTTTTCAGCCTCAGCTCTAATAAACCGCATTTTAAATGACACTTTGGAGTATGAGTGCCTTTTTTACTGGGATCATAATGAACCAGCATTTCCTGATGAAAAACCTCATAACCATTATAAAAATAACAAAATAACAGTGCTAACAAATACAGCAACAAAGAAGTTGATCTGACTGTATCCCTTTAAGACTGAGAATAATGAACTGGCATTTGGGTGGGAGGGAAGCATTCATCAACATGATGCTTTATTTGAGTTCCCAATACCAAGTCAAAAATGAATCATTTTCATAGAGGTGGAAGAAATGGAAAAATGCATGAAAAATCATCTTTTGATAAGTTTAAATTTGGTAAAATTCTCATTTATGTTCTGAAAAAAGATGGATTTATTGATTTAATTAACTGGGGAAAAGTCCAATGTCTCTCTTTGGAAACCTAAAAAGACACTTTGTCCAAGGCAAACAAACAAAAACCCCTAATATTTTGAATATTATGGGTTCCTCTCATGAATAAGAGATTTCCTTCTATCCCCTCCACCACTTCTGCCTCAAAAAAAAAAAAAAAATCTACCCAAAGTTCTGACACTTTCATTACAGGGAGGAGCTGGAATTAGGAATTTAATACTTCATCACTTACACTGAGACACTGTGAAAGATGCTCTACATTTGCTTGTTGTAATTTGCCAAGTACAAATATATTTATCCACATATTTTAAAACTGAAATACTTCCTGAGAATTAAAGGCATGGGGTACTTTACATGAAAGTCCTATACAACTTCTTCAAGTTACAATTCTTTGACAGATGATGAAGTATTTTCAATCCTTTACTTACAAAATATTAGCATGGTATTAAAAAAATAATAGAATTAAATCAGAAACTTTCAACAAAAAACTCAACCAGCTTTAAAAAAAGCTGTTTTATGTGCTTCAACACTGAGGTTGCCTTGGCATACCTGTTTCTATCATTTTCCCAAATGCCTACTTACCAGGAAAACCTTCAAAAGTGATTCTGTCCCCAGGTACTGCTCCAGGCGGGGGAGCCAGAATTTCCACTTTTTCTGGGGAGCTGGCACACATCACCATTGCTTGAGAAACGACTCCTCTCATCTTTGCAGGCTTCAAGTTACAGAGTAGTATTGCCATCCGATTCTGCATCTTTGGGGAGGAAAACAGAAGGAAGTGAGTATTTAAAATGCCATGTGGTTTTGGGGACTCCCATTATTTCATGACAATGAAAGAATTGCAGTGATGAGACCTTACCAAGACAAGTGAAGCCTAAGAGAAGCATGTAGCAACAGATTCACAATTTTAATGCCTGACACCAGTAAGATAACTTTTAAACCCCTTAAGAGCTGACCAGTGAATAAGGGATTAAATGCTGATATGTGGCATATTTATCATGGAAATATAAAATATGCAATTTAATACCAGGTGAGGCATTTCACTTGCATTCCATCTTTATTTGTTACAGACCACCACTTTAGTCCACATTCAATACAGCACGATTAACCAAACAATTTCTATTTAATGACAATAATAATGTAATGATGATAATAACTAAAAATAACCACAACAAAACCAGTCTACAAATTAGCCCCATAGGTAAAAAATTCCAAACTGTATCCTGGAAGTTAAGAGGTGTTTCACATAATGAGCTCACTTGAATCTTAAATTTTTTCTTAGTTAACCCAAATGCCTTGAGTCTTTTTTAAAATGGCTCTATCTACTGTACACTGAATTTGTTAGCTCAAACCTGTAAAACCACATCTCTCCATTTGTTGTTTTATTTTAATAATTACAACAGTGAACCAGAGAAAATATTTGTTCAGAAAAACTGCCACAATTTAGACTCTAAAACAAACCACACTATCAAATGGAATAGAAATTAAACCCTGAACATTCTTAAGAGACAAAGTAAGGACATCTTAATTCCCATACTACTAGTGCACATTATATATAAGTATTTCATATCTCTCGATTTTGGTGTTTGTGCATCACAGCGCAAACTTTGAACAAAACCTGCAGGATTAATCATTAATAAAACTCATATGATCAACTATTTCAAACACTGCATATTTTCCAAGAACACCTTAAAAAGCAAAAATATAAATAGTCAAAATGAAGTAGCTGATAAGAAAAAGTTATCTTGCATAAATTTCAAGCCAGCCCATTGACTGAAAATTTCTGAAGTTACTGCTATGGAAATAAGTAGCTCAAAACACAAAAAATGGTTGCAACATGTCAGGGATAAAATGCAAGTTGTAGCATTATCTAGCACTGAATAGGAATTGATGAATGGAACGCTAATTACTGGGTGGACATCACAATTATCTAGAAAGAAAAGATTTCAAGGCATCTAGTGGAAGAAAAAGTTTCTGCTACAAAAATCAGAGTATATACCTCATAACAGATATAACTGTAATGTATCCTCTCACAATTCATGGTTGTAGAAGAGCATTTCTGGAGGATAATGGTGGCCTTTTCTCTTCTTGTTAAGTTTAAGATACATTCCCTGCATTCCTGTTCTTCATTTCTGATCACTGACATGAGGTTCTCTTCGTTAAAGAGGAGGAAGTGACAAAAAGTGACACGGGCTAATTGCCTGAATTTCAAGAACAATTGCCTGAAACGGGTCTTGATGCTAGGAACACACAGAGATCCACTTCAAAAGGCCAAAGGCAGTGGTAGAAAAGCTGTCAATTCTTTTTGACATTTCAGAAATTTCCCCAATTGTCCCCAGCTGCCAAAAGAGCTCAGCAATGGCATGGTCCACCTCATGACAAGATCCTTCCATATCTCTGTTACTTGTGACACAACTGCTCACAACAATAGAGGGTGCAACTTCTGACATGGTTTCACCACCATGTGAACAAAAACACAGCATTTCACATATAAAGTGGGCATGCCAGAAGTTTTCACACCCATAAATAACTTGCACTGCATGCTGAAATGTTACTGAAGATACATACTGTGTTTCCTAACCAAAAGTAAAATCAGATGATACAAATACTACAGCCTCAAACACTGCTAAATTACCACATCAAACACCAAAATCATGAACAGCTGAATTTTTTGTGAAGAAATTTATGGCTATGGTCCTTGATCTGATGTATGTATTTTTATTTCAATATATGGCAGTAGACACATGCCAGGCCTTCACATTTTTGAGCACTTCAAAAAACACAAAAAGATGGAAGCTTGCCCCTAAGAATTTACTGTCTTAATAGAGACTTGCCAAAACTGAAAACAGACACGCAAACAAAAATGTTCTCAAAGAATGTGCAAGGATGATCCCTAATTCTCTGTTAATGAGTTCTTCAGATTATCTTTCCACTCAGAAAGAAGGTTAAAGAGAATAGACTCCTACTGCCATTTCATTCTATACACTTCAGTTTGTAAGTCTATTTAGAATGGCTTTTAAGATGTTTTCTTCAACATGCTGTCCTGAAAGCAGACTGCTAAAAGCAAGCAAGTTAAGATTTTGCCCAGTGCAAATCCAGTAAGAGGACACCATCAGTAGATCAGTGCAGTATAGTTACTGTATTCAGTTGTTTTTTGGTTTTTTTTGGTCCAGTAACTTTCTGCAGCATAAAAACAACAATCACAATTTAAATTGCTTCCTGTCCTTGCAGTCTTACCATGGGGACAGTGTGCAAATAAGGACTGGAAAGATATTTAAGAAAGTGGAGCTTCTTCCAGACCAAGATCAACTCCTTCACGATCCATTCTGCAGCTTCTCTAGACAACACTGTTTTAAATGCCAAGCTTGCATTTGAATTTAGGAGCAGCCTTCAGTCAATTCCTCTCACTCTTTAGAAGAGGTGCGAAAGGAAAACTAAATCTTGAAGTCTTAGGTTGTTCAAAGGCACCCATAAACCATCTGTGTCAAATACCAAAGTATATCAACTAAAAAAAAGCATAGACACAGGTTCGATTCTGCACAAGGAAGTAAAAATATGCATATTGAATTTCACTGTAGTTTAAGCTATTCATTGCCAGCTAAGTTGAATTTACATGCTCTCTGCTTTACTTCATGCCAAATATTTCAACAGGCTATAAAAGAGAATTGGAAGGCAAAGATTTCAAAAGTTTGGATCATACAAAAAAAAATTACTAGGATTTCTCCCCTACATAGCAAGAAACCTAAAGGAAGAGTAACATCTGTTTAGTTTAGGAGTCTGGTGTGTACCAATGACAGAGGAATTGGAATAAGATTCCAGGATAGAAGCACAGCAATCAGAAACTGATTTGGGGTAAGGGTACTTCTCTGGTTTCTGGCAAATGCTGTTAAGCATTACTTCCATCTGCATTTTATTTTTGTTTTCATGACTGTACAAATCTTTTAGCAGAATAAAAACATATCCTATAAACAGATGAATGCCTTAAGATACTTTAGGAAAGGAAAAGCTATCAGTAAATAATTTTGTCAATACCTTATCCAGAGGAACATGTTTCACTAAACCGCTGACAACAGTCCTTGGGCTTGCTTCACCAACATCCACTTGTTCAACATACAGAGTGTCTGCATCTGGATGCTTTTCAGCAGTAATAATGCAGCCAACACGAAGATCCAGACGAGAAACATCTACAGGTTTTGCATCACTACTCCCAGCACCTGGCTGCTGTTTCTTCTCCTTCTTTTCACCTATTAGAGAACATTTTGTTCACGAAATAAACATTAAAAAAAGCACAACTGATGTATATGACTACTTCAAGGGAAAAGCAAGCTACACTCTCAGAAATAAGCATAAATTCTGTGCAAAACACAAAAGAAAGGTCTGTTACCATCATACATACTTCAATTTACATCATTACCTCAACTAATCACCACCTCCTGTTTGTAAAGACACCTGAATTGAAGTGCAGCTAACATGTGTAAGTGACACACATACTCTGACAAAGGCCACATCAACAGGCCTGATCATCCCATTTGAAAAATTAGTGATTACCAGTAAGCCTTGCCATGGTGTTTCACCAGCAAAAGGAAACTAGGAAATCACAGTCCATCAGGTTACGAGTGCTTATCAACACTGTACAGTCAGGAGCTGTGAAGTCACTGCAGCTGCACTGCCACAGCTGCAATGCAACCCTTCAAGATGACCTTAGCCAACATTCTGCACTTCCCAAACACATGCATGAATTCCCAAACATGAATGCTCATGGCTTACGAGATTCCCATGGTGTGGTGTCTTTAGCCCATCATCATCACACATACAGACTGCATAGTATAAAACAACAGTGAAGCAACACTCCTCGTGCTCAGCTTCTTATTTAAATCATAGAATCATAAAATATGCAATATTCCTTTCAAGATGAGCAAGTTACATCCAGTTTGTAGATAAGACTGTGCTGTTTAGGAGACATTCAAGAGTTGTTTAACAGCTATCATCTGTGGGAGATTAAAAAACTCTAAGATGTGCTTACTTTAAATAAGCGTATTTTGTTACTCTTTCATCCAAGATAACTTATATATTAATGTAAACTAAACTCCCTTCTTAAGGAAGCAAAGAAAGGAAAAGTGGACACAACATGCAATTTTATTTCATTCATCATTGTTTTGCACAGGCCTGAAATTACATGACAGATTCAATAATAAAAAGGCAGTATTTTTTAAATATAAGCAACAGCTCTTCAAAAATATTTGTTCATTTATGATGAATGAAAAGCTCTGAGTGATTATGACTGTGTTTTTTTAATGTAATTGACAATTTGATTAATAAAATCAGTTGTATATACAATAATATAAGAGAAACTGGAAAAAAATCCCAAACAAAATAGCTAACATATAAGATAATTTGAAAGACCTGCAAAGTTTATCCTTGGTATAATTCCACACTGTTCTCCATGACAATCCTCTACAAAAGAAACTAAGTATTTCCTCAAAAGAGAACACAGCAAATGTGTACATGGTGTGTATATATACAGATACATAGAAAATACCCATTTCAATGCTATAGGCTAAGGAGAAAAATGCATTCCTCTGTGTCAGTCAGTCCAGAATCACTATCCAGAGAAATCACACAGATGAGGGTTGCAAGAAGTAGAATAAAAAATACAGACAGGAAAGAGATGACATAGGTGACAGAAAGCAAAAGGATTTGAGGTAGTCCATAATTTCATCAATTTCCAGACTGAAAAACAAATTTTACATATCGGTTACTTTGACTGTTAAATGCAGTACCTTCAACAGATGCTGAACTCCACAGAAATAACCTGTGCAGGGCTACTATTTTTTTCGAGCTACATTTGAACAGAAGGCAAAAGTGTTAACACTGCTTTCCACATGAGATGAGCTGAGGTGGTCAGAGCATGGTGCTAATAACACCAAATTTGTGTGTTCAACCCCCATATGGGCCATTTCCTTAAGAGGTGGACTTGAGATCCTTGTGGGCCCCTTTGAACTCAGAATATTCTGTGATTTGTGTTTGACTGAATTTAAGCTACTTGTATTGTACTTCCCTATATCATACATAGAAAGTTTTATTTTTTCCTTACCAACTGAATGCTTGCTCTGTAGCCACTGAATACTTGAGGGAAAAAATTATTTGCCTGATATGAAATGTGGCCTCTACTTTTGTGTTTACAGCTCTGTGGAATATTAACGTGTCAAAGGCTGAAATACATCAAAAAATATAAAACAGCTTATAAGTCTCTGCACAGCTCACCAGAAAAATGAGACAGTGCACTATCATAATACTCAAATTCTGAAAATCTGTACGAATTTAATCATAGCAAATTAATAATAATCTCCCTAAGAGAATGACTGGAAAACGTAGGTTTAAGTTACAAGATAAACTTGCACAAAGCACAGGTGTCGAACAGATATGCCTTGTTTTTTGTTGGAGGTGGTTTTTTAAATGAGGAGGTGCAGTCACATTAAACAGAATTTGGCATGTATCCCAAGCAAGGAAGAATTTCTAGCTTACCTGACAGCCTTCATTAGCTACAAGCACTTCCATGATTTAAGAGGTAGTACATGACTCTTCCTACTGCAGCTGTATGAAAGCCCTTTCTTTGCGCTCAAAATCATGCAAAAGCATTTGCATAAATTAAATACCTCAGTTGTCTATTAGAGATAAGAAGAGTAAAATACCTTTTTTTTCTACTTTTTCCTTCTTTTTCTTTTCTTCATCTTCACCTTTAATTTGATCTTTGGAACCAGAAGATGCTGTAACTGCTGTAGGTTGCGGAACATCCTCTGAAAATGAAGCTGTGGAAAGGGTTGTACCAGGAGGAACTGCAACCTGCTTTACTAAAATAAAAACCACAAAAGTTAGGAGCAGTACCAGAACTTTGAACACTGCCATTTTTAAGTGTACAACATAAATGAAAAAGCAAGGAGAACAGAAAATATTGCTTAAAATACTAAACCACAACTCCTGGGTAGTGAACCACATTACAAAACATGTTTCAGAACTCAATCTACACATGATTATTATGATCAATTAAAATCAAATAAACACTATGTTTGACTACACAGTTTTTAAATGCAAAAAAGTGCTAAATAGAAGAAAATATATAAGCCAACAACATCTCTTTTTGTAGTTGATTTCAACTTCTGCTTGTTTTTTCTACCAATTCCCTATTTCCCATTTGTTTAGTTTCAGTTTATATCTACTAGCTCTTGTCATCCTGGAGACTACTCCATAAATGAGTTATGAACAAAATCATTTTTACAGTGTATTCAGATCATCCCTCAACTTTTACGATTAATTTAAGAAACTGAACCTGAACAAACCAAAACTACCTGCAGCCCTAACATGATCTGCTTATTTCTCACTTCCCTTCCCTAAATTCTCCACATGATCCTCAACAGCTCTTTTTAAACTGTTGATACAGAATTCTGCACATTGCACTATCAGTCTTACCAGATTAAAGTGCAAGAATCACCTCTCTTCTACGTTCTGCCCTTCAAGAGTCTCATCAAGGCTTTTAACCCAGTAATTGTACTGGGTAAGCATCAGTGCACTAGACAGTATCACCAAGGCTTTCTTTCCCAAGAAAGGATAGATGAGATAATCTTTTGAAGTTCCTTTCAATCCAGGCTGTTTTATCATTAACAACTGATAAACCCTTCTGGTGTCACTATTATAGAATTCCCCATTCTGCATAAATGTTTTGGGGTTTTTTTCAGATATTTACTAACTTTCCTGAAGAATTGCACTTGGTTAGTTTATGACTGTCCTCTTCGACACAGAAGCGATTTACACAAACTATATTCTTATAAATTACTTTCTAAAGTCACTGGAATATGAGATTTGTTGTACCAACAGCCACTTGCTTGCTATCTGGGGAAAGTCTTTGTTTCTCAGGTTTTTGAAAAAATATCTTGTGATATTTTTGATCTTCTGTGTCCATCTAATTTCTGTGCTCAACTACTTAGTCCTTTCAAAGCTAACAAACATCTATTTCCTTCAAAAGAAAAGATCTGAATTTAGTCCTACTACCACTTAGATGAACTAGCTAACGAAAGGAAGATGCACATCAAGCATTTCCTTTGCCACCCTGGACGAATATACCTTGAGACCTCTCTCAAGCACGACAGATTCTGTGAAATATCCTACTGTCAAGAACTGCTGCAGATTAACAGACAACAGAAAAATATAACTAATGGTTTGGTTTAGTGCATGAAAAGGCTTTATTGGCATCCAAAGGAGAAAAAGAATTCTCTGTATTCAACATGTACTTGTGTATAACATGTTACTCTTTTTGAAGACTGAATGAGCTTTTTATACCAGTAAAACATTCAGTACAGTTTAATGCTAGCATCCAGATACCCTGGATACTATTTTAAACAATTTACAATACTGATAGCATGGGTTAATAGCAATAACTGTTGAGGGCAGAAGAGGATTTTTTGGCAATAATTTTTAAGACAACACAGAATAATTTTAAAAGACAACAAAGAAACACTTTGGTTTTGTGGGTTTTTTTCCTCTTTTCTTTTTTTAATGTGAAGTATATAATGATGGTACAAGCTGAATAGAACTACACAGAGGAGAGCAAAGAAAGAAGTCCAATGGACGGCTGGTTTAAAGCATGGAATCATAAATTCAGAACACATTGTTTCTGAATTTACATTACCACAGCTTTCCTAGTAAGTCCCTGAACATCTGTACTTTGCACCATGGCTTGATTTTTCCATAGTGATTTTTCAGTCATGCTAGAAAAAGTACTCAAAGTAGCAAGAAATGCTAGACATGCAGCAATTTCTACAGTATTACAAGGAGTCATTGTCATCAGTGAGGTTCACAGCTTATTATGAAAGGCACTGAACAAAAAAAGACAAAGAACAAGTTCCATGTCTGATTAAATTTAGTATATGGATCTGTCAGGCCTGCAGCTTATTAAAATGTTGGAATCAAGTAACTTGTCATAGGCATGGAACCGGGGAAAATCCAGAATTTGTAAGAAATACTACAAAGTCACATACAGAACAATAAAAATAAAGAAGAATTAAGATAGTTTTGTGCAAACTACATCTATGTTGTATGAGAACAGCACTTTTTTTTCCCCACCTCCATTTCGAATTTCAGCCTGAATCAGCTCCTGTTTCAGCCCTTCAATTTCTTTCTTCAGTTTAGCATTTTCTACACGGAGCTTCTTCTCTTCTCGGAGAGATGCTTGCAAGACTAGAGTTGACACATTTAAAAAACCAGGTTTCAGAAACTAGCATTCATGACTGGACACAGGGGTTTGTTTTTTAAAGAAAAGTGAAACATGGTAAGCTGAACAGCACAAAAGTGAAAACTTTCAAGGAGTATATAATCTGAAATATTTAGCAATAATTTTCTTTATTGTTGAAATAGTAATTTTTACAATACTTATATAACCAAGTTGCATCTCAATATACTATCTTCTCAGTCCCCTAAACAGAAACATAAGAAAAAAACTCCAAGAAACCTACAGAAAAACTCTGACAATGTTCGTAATACAAAGCATCTTTATTCACTGATTCAGTTAAGTACCAAATATCAAAGTTGAAGGTATGATAGTCTTGAGAGAATGCCATAGTTGTGAAAAAAGCAGTAATAAATTCAGGATAAGGCATAGTCTCGTATTTGCAGCTCCCTTACTCCCTTCAAATGGAATCATGTCATATCAAATTTCCATAATTTGTGTATTAATTCTTCCTCACCCATACCTCTTCTATTTCAGAATAAGCATCTTCAAAAAACAGAACAAAACAAAACCCCCACAAACCACAGGACAATGAAGTGGTGATTCTATTACAAGGTTTATCTTGGAGAACCCGAAAAACGCTTTAAATATTCTATGATAGCACCAAACATTCTCATTTTCTCCTATGTGCATTTACTATTAGCCATCTGGTTAATAGTTTTAGCATAACATAGGTAAATCCTTACTGGCTTTTTCCTTGAGCAGGGCAATTTGTTGCTTGAGGTATTGAATAACTTGATCGGCCTCTGCACCCTTCTGCTCCAGTCTGTTCAGCACTGCGTTGTTGGCTGCCATCTTTACCAAAAAACGGGGTAAAAACCTGGACAAAAAACAACCTAAAATTAATGACTTCTTAATGCAATAACACGATTATCTCTTACCACATCAAGCAGTTCTCAAAGCAGTTGCTGAATAAGAAAATTTGCTAAGTGAAAAGCTGGGCTGCCACCTCCAAACGCAAAGCCCAAACAAAAAGCAACATTAAACAGTCTGATGTTTGACAGCTGCTTTTAAGTACTTTGGAAAAAAAACTATTTTTCTTCCCAGCGGCAGAAAATGTATTTCTCCTTCACGAAACACAAAAAAAAAATAAATCTACCTTCTCAGAAAGAAAGGTATGTGGGAGGGGGGGAAGGAGTGGGACATGGAAGGAAATAAAAGGGAAAAGATTGGACAGGAAAACACTGTATCCTCGGCTTAATTAAATATATATATATGTGTATATATATAGTGTATATCAAATTTTATTGAGACTAATAGAATTATCCCACAAAGATTTCCAAACTTTTCTAATACATTTATTTAGAATATACTGAATACTTCATATATTGTGCTTGTGCATATTTAAAGAATTTACTGTTGTTTTAATACTTATAATTCATGAGTATTTTTACTTATCTCAGATTAAAAACAACTTTTCTTACAGGATTACACCTTCAGTTATTTTAGCACCAATTTTGATTGTTCGATTTTGCATCCACTGAAATGGAAGGGCCAGCACATAGATAACAAAGAAGGAGGGAACACAAAAGAGCAGCAAAGAACACAAATAAATGCTGTCTAACCTTCTTTTATGGTACTCACCATCTACTAATGTTTCACTAATGCTCCAGAACGTAGCTATGCCTTGTGTACAGTCTTTATTTTTTGAAAGCTACCAAATCTGGCCTACCTTCCTTCTCAGTAACATTTGTGTCTAAACACAAGAGCTCAAATAGTGGCAACAGAACAATGAAAAACAGCTACAATCATTCATATCAGCAGCAGACAGTGCTTTTTCCCTCCCACTCAGTATCTAAATGAGGAAAGAATCTGTACTAATAGTTGCCTCATCTGTAAATCAAGAAAACTGGTTATGGGTGGGAAGAAAAGATCTTTACAAGCAATGGTGACTTAATTCCTGTGAGGTGATTTAATTCCAGTGACTTTGTCCAAGAACTGCAACAAATGAAAGAATCGGTAACAAAATGGCAACCCAGGCACATGTATTGGCTCCTCAACTTCATCAAAATCCAAAAATGCCTTTGCTCATATCAAACTGGCAGAAAACTTCGTATTTTGTTCCAAGACTATTGTAACACTATGATCTAAATCTGGTTTTAACACAAATATTCCATGTTGGGATATGCAACAAAAGTCATGCTGAAGACAAATGAGATTAGAAATAACTGAAAGGTGAACAGCTCACCACACTCATGCCAGTGTTAACATACGGCCTCTTGCACTCTAAAATTTAATCAACACACATTTTATATCTGATCTTATGTTATAAATAACTCAAGTCTCCACAGGAATATATTTAAATAAATTTTTAAAAACAGTAGTGAAACCCCCCAGAAAACTAACTACAATTATTCAGGAATATATCTAAAAGGAATAGTGTATTTGAAAGTTCCCAAAGTAAAATTCACTAAGCCAGAGAGAGGCATAATAGTCAGATGATGAATGGGGTATCTTGCAAATGTGATGCATGAACCAACATTCTGCCTTCTTTGCAATGCAATACAAGCAAACCGTGTGTTTTACACACACTGTTTCACTTAAAGATGTGAGAGTATTATGGCCATCACACCTTCCACTCATCACAATAGATTTTTCTTTTAAAAGAAAGAAACTCGCTTGGAGCAAAGAGCAGAAAAATCTCTCCAGGACAACTAAATAATTTTTATATTCAAATTAATGTCTGCTAACAAGAAAATAATTTTGTTTTCACAGGCAGACTGAAAATAAAGAGTTTCAAAAAAGGAAAGCAGTGATTCCGGTAAGTTACTAATTGAGATGTCAAGTGGAAACAGACATAAAACTATAATGGCACAACACAGCATAATACAAAGCCTGGGATATTACAGTCTGCATACCAGTAAGATTTCTAGTAAGCTACAAATTCTCTTAGGGGAACACAATACTAACAGTGGAAACTTTGCCAACAACAGAAATGCTACTAAAACTTCAAAGTGAATAGAATTGGTTCATTTTAAAGATTTTAGCCAAGTTGGCTAATGAACTGAAGATCTGGAAATGAAGTTACATGATTACAATTTTCCCACTTGTCAAATAAATTTCTGTAAAGCTTGTATTGTAACAATAACACAAAGGAATAGGTATTTCCAACGCTAATATAAAAAGGCAACAGGCTGAAGTGAACTGCTGCAGGAACAAGCACAGGAACCCTTACAGCAGAGTGATAAAACTGAATCCAAAAGGGGCACATTAAGAAAGAAAAGTAAGGCCCACCCTTTATTATAGAATACAAGACACACTAGAAATATGAGAACTGCAACAATCAAAGGTTACAGTCAGTTTTCTTTTTTAAATTTTTTTTTACCTTTACCCTATTTTCTTTGCCCTCTACTATCCTGTCACCGTAACAAAAAAAAATTCTAAAACAACCAACTCTTATTGGAGATACAAAAACTAAAAATTGGAAAGAAGACCAGAAATAATATAGCTTAAAAACCAGATCATAGCTCATTGCAGCTACATTCTGACCTGCTTAAGAGAAAATGTCCCATAGAGCAACTGAAAGTAACGTCACTTCATCCAATTGTGCCTAATGAGCTCCTTTCCCTTGTTTTGGAAAACACGTATGGCATAGTGACATTCTGGAAAAGTCCTCCTGAAGTTACCTACTTGCTCAGCGAAGGGAGACTCTTTCATCTCAGACCCCTAGGGACTGCTGTGTCATTTGCAAGACACTCAGAACTGCTCCAAAACCCATTTGCTCCACTCAATGGAACTCAATCTTGAGATGAAAGACTCAGGCCATACAGTTAGTTATTCAGTAGATTACACATCAACACATAAGAATTGTTTAATTTCTCATCATTCTACCTGCTGATTAAGAGTTGACCACCTTTTTTTTAAACTGGAAGAGCTGCCTGCTGCCATCTTCTAAATAGCTGCAGTACCCTCACAGGAGAAAACTACCCTAATTTGTTGCTCAAAAGCAAGTAGTGTGGAAGTGTCCCCAAAGTGGCAAACTCTCTATAATAAATCAAGACTTCTCATATAGTACAAATTACCCCCAAATTTTAACATGTTTCACAAATACTTTATCAACATTGGCCTCAATCTCAGAATATATCCAAATCAGAAACTGAACACACAAAAGACACTAAAAACATAAACCTGGTTGTAGCTTACTCTTCAATATTGTCGGTTGTTAAAAGTAAGAAAAATCCAAAATCCCCACAAAATTAACGACAAAATTTAAAACTTAGAACTCTAAAAATTAGTTTTGGAATCTATCCATAGTCCAAACATGGAACCAATTACTTTCCACTATTGGAAAAGCAGCCATTAAACAGAAAAACCAAAACAAAACCACAAACAAGCAAAGTAAAAAGCAACACCTGAAGCTGGAAAACAACTGACTCCAAAAGCCTAAAACAATTAGCTCTGAGCATTCCTTTTCCCAGCTGGAAGTTTTAAAAAGCTCAGTACTTTGAAGGTCTCAGCTCTTTCTTGCAATGCTTTGCTAATATCAACACACAAAGTAAGATTACAACTGGAGGAAATGTAACCACAAGTGCCTCCTTCTCCTCTCCCACATACACATTAATTCCTTCACAGTAAGAGGGTAAATTTTACAGCCCACCACAGCCAGATGGCATTCTCCTCTGCATGGAGCTTTGCTCTCACCCATCACTGCTCTCTGCTCTGTGCTGGCCATGGAGGAATCAAGTATTCCTACAGCAAAGCTAATTCTATTCATCTTTAACAAAGAGCAGGTAACAACCACACAATGGCCCAGGTGGCATTCTCTGTGAGGCATATGTTTATGGTATGTTAAGGAGTGGCTGCCAACCAAGACCTAAGATTTCATTTTCTCACTTGAGATAAAAAGAAAAAAGATCTACAAAATGACATGCTGGCTTTTCAATTGAGATGATCCATTCAAATTAAATAGAAGCAGCGGTTTATTCTAAAAGTTATCAACACCACAAGTAATTTCTCCAATGCTAACTAAAGCTCAATAATTTAAACTATATAAAAGTACTTAATGTTAATTCTTCTTTCTAAAAGCTTTTGGTCTTAAATCCTAAGTAGATCTCAAATTAAACTCTTTTTCTTCCTTTGCAGGATTGTGGCCAATTTGTATAGCAATGTATTCTACTTTCAGTAAAAGACCAAGCACCAACAATCATTTTGTTTCTGCAAGAATTGTGTTCAAAGCCTTCTATCTGAGCATCTTTCCTGAATACGGTCCTTTCTGGCTGACCATCTTACAAAAACCCATAAACATTACAGAACATGCCAGCTGTTTGCCAGATCCTGCTTTCCTGTGATTTGCACTTCTATGAACTGTGAGGATACAGTGAACCAGATTTGAGGATCTCACATCACACCTTTTTATTCTTCAAGGTAAGGAACAACAGCTAGCAGATGAAAACAGAAGAAAGCAGATGGGAAGTATGTTTTCTTTGGCTGAACCAAGTATCACTGCAACTAGGCAACTGTTTTAACTCATGCCACCTTTTCTCATCTTGGAGAACTGAGACCCATGCTTTATAAATAAAATTCTTTCTTAAAGGTTTCTCCTAACTTCTGATAAAATGTTCTAGGCCCGATGCTGTCAGCATCTTTGGCTAAGACTTAGAATAATTGATTTGACGATTTCACATTTCTGGTAGAAAAATTTAAGGTCTAGTTTTCAAACCTTTGAAAATTTAAACTATATTAAAAAAATCCAAGCCAAACCACAGGAGAGCTACAACTAATTAGTTTTGAGATCAAATCTTAGTTGTGATTTGATCAGCACCACACTTCACTCTTAAGTAATACAAAGAAAATCAGCAGCAGTTCCCCATTTGTCTTAGGGAAGCAATGGCCTGAAACACTTTGTTACAAATTTTCAATTAAACAGTTGTGTTGCTAGGACATTTTGGGAATCACATACATTTAGTAAGTTTCATGCACTTACACTACCACAAAACGTTGGGTATTCCACTGGCTTTGTACCTGTTATATGTTGTAAAACATAATCATGGCTTTATACCCATGTATTCCTTCTCAGGAAATGAAGTTCCAAAAGATCATGTGATTCCAGGCTTTAAGAGACAGAAAATAATCAGATTTATTTATTGGAAATATATGTTTTCCAAAGTTTTATGCGTGGAAAAATATTAATTTCTCAATTTAAAAAAAAAATTCTCAATCAAAAAAAGTCAAATATGGAGCTGCTCACAAACAGTTTCAAAAAATGTGCATTTTAAACCCACATACAAATAGGCAAAGGTATCAATAATGAACAATATAATGCTGAGAAAGAAAACAGAAGAATTTTAAGTATTAGGTACTCCTGCATTGCATTACTACCAAACCCATTGTTTCCTTGCTATAACGGAGCAAAAAAAGCCATAGTGCACTTACACTTCAATACCATTTCCAGCACACTTGAGGCATGCACAGATCAGTGAAGACTTAACTACCAGCTCATCCCTCTTTCAGAATTAAGTTTATTGTCAGCTCTGTAAGGGAAGAATGTATGTTTCCTGAAGAGCACGAAGTTCACACATCTAAAAATACAATCCTAGGCCTTAAGCAAATATGTGTAAGTATTCAAAATGTAGATGCTCACACTGGTCCTTCTCCACATACGGCAAAGGAGACCTACCAAAACGTTTTTTGCAGAATAATAGCAAACACTTGAAAAGCAACAGCAAAATTAAAAAAACCCCAAACAAACCCAGCCAAACAAAAAACCCACAACACAAAACAACCTCCAGAAAACATATAGACAAAAATCACCCCCAAAAAGAAATGAAAACAACCCAAGAAAAAATTTAAAAGGTAAAAATAATTAAGAAAAAAATCAACCTAACAAAACAAAACAACCCCTAAATCCCCAAACCCAAACCACAACTGGTTTGTTTGGGTTTTTTTTTTCAAAATCTGAGCAATATTGGTAGATTGCAGTATAAAAATTTGAAACCTAGAAATTATCAACTGAATCATCAAGGAACGTGATTTTTGACTCTCAGTACCAGCCTGGTGATTCCCTGTCAGGTACTATAGATTTGGGCACTATAAAAGTCCAAATGAAATTTTAACTACTACTCTGGTATTTTTTTTAAAAAAGAATGGTTGTTTTAATATGAACAAAATGAAATTACAGCATATTAAGACAGTGTTCCAAAGTATGGCAGCACAGCTTTAGAGATTCGTAATTGCAGAAAGCCATCAAATCTCTTGCCTTCCTCTCTCCCCAAACTGTGATTGCTATAACTGGGGCATTAAACAGTCAAACATCCCATTGCTTTTTCTTCTTTTAGCTCTTAAATACAATTTATTATATATTCCCTATCTATAAGCTTCTGTGTGGTCAGTATTGAAAGGAATTTGTCAAGCACCAAATTAGTAGGCAAAGTTGTACGTTTTTGCTGTATGTTATTTCAATTCACATTTTTGGCACGGAGGAAATCAGAATAACGGCTTTGCAGATTTTCAAACACCCAAAATGTTTAACAGAGTCCATCCAAGTAGGAATGTCAGCTCTGTGGAATGATTTGCTAGCTCTGGAGACTACAGTCCAACCCTTCTGGCTGCCAGATAAATCAGGCTCAATCCCAGCTGCAGACAGGTCCTTTTAGTAGTCCTAAGAGCCTACCCCTCCCTATTTTAAAGGGCTGTAAATAGTAAAAACTCAGAAAACTGAACTTTTTCATACTGAAAAACACTGTAGCATGAAAGAGATTTTTTAAACATATGATGGAACACCACACAACAAAAGGCCCATCCACTGGTACCAATTTTGAGGCAACAGAAGTTACTTAGTAATGACTATTTTTTAAACGTGAAGACAAGTCTGCCTTGAAAGGGAACGATGTACCAAAGTTACAAGCATTAATGAGACAGGCAAAAATCAACTCTATAAGAAGCAACGAATGAGGAAGTAAGGCATACATTACAACACAGACGGCAGAAGCATGAAATTGACTGGCCTAAGTTGCATTAAAATGGATGTCTTGGATTGATATGGTAGAGACCATTATAAACTCAATAGTAAGAAGTAAAAATCATTTTAGTACTTTGTTCAATTTGCCTTTCAAGACTTCAGTTGATGCCACACTGTATTAATTAACTGCATCATACCTTAACACGCTACAGCTGCAACACTCAAAAGGTTAACAGTACTTGCAGCTTCATTCACATCCCTGATGTAAACTTGTGCTAAATGTCTATTCAGGGAGAAATTTCAACTAATGCTTGCCTCAGTCCAGTTCTGAATCAACTTTGTGTTCTTTCCCACCTCTGCGCAGACACTCCGAGGACTAAACAAAGCAGAGACATGATCACACTTAAGGAGTTCTGTCCAGGTTAGGACAGCAGTCAAGCATTTGGATGCAGTCTGTAACAAAATTTACACCTTAATTTATTAATCTGAGCAGCCTTCCTGGTGATTGAACGGCCAAGGGTGGCTCACAAGACAGCTCAAGGAAAGCAGTTTCTTTGTGCCGCTCGACTGAAGTCTCCCCAGGTTCCACACCCACTGCATCCGCCAGGTCCCCACAAGTGCCGTAGGGATTCATCTGGCCGTGCTTTGTACTGCAGGCTGCAGTTTAAGTAGCAGCTCACGTGCCAAAACAGTTGGACAGCCTTATGTATTTTCTAGCAATGTTTATCTTTCAAATCCCGCTGCATTAATATTTTAATAATACTATCAAAATCTTTCAGTAAATGATCACCATGTGCACAAGAAATTCCCACAATAAATCCCATGATGGAAAAGATGCAACACCCAGAACACACTGCCTCATTTCTTTGACTGTAATCACTGATTTCCAAACCCAAAATACATCCAGGTCTTTGGAACAGAAAGCTTACATCAAAAACTGACAAGGTTTTTTGTTCATTTTGGTTTTCTTTCATTCTGTTTGAGTTTTTGTGATTATATATAGATGTGTGTACACATACAAATAAAAATATATATATTAAAAAGTATTTGCTATTCATGTCTCAAACTATCCTCATAAAACTTCCCTGACAGGTGATGAACTTTACAATTACAGACACACATATATGCCTATAAATTCAGAAATTTAAGAGGACTCAGCTGCATCTGGACAAGTCTGCAAGGTCAGCATATGCCACAGGAACTCAAAGAATCTGTACTGTGGTTCACCCTCTAGGGTTTTACTGGGAAAGTAAAGTGAAAGCTTTAGATTACTGCTGTAACTACAGAGTAAAGTACTCATAAATCAGAGAGAAGAATCAGAACTGCACTGAAATCTACCTGTTGATGCCTTAGGCATTTTATTGATTTTTGCAACTTTATCCTAAAAAAAAAAAGTTAACATTAACACTACTTCCTTAATTTAGAGGAAGTATAGGAGTCATAGAAAGGAAAAGAAAGAGCTGTTTACACTCTCTCCCTAAGAGATGTCTCAATTGAAACAAAGATATATTTTTAAAATATCTCTCAAAATCTGGTATTTTTCTTTTGGGTCTGTCACAGCAATAAGGATAAAAATCCTTAACAAAAACCCTAGCTGCTAAGAAGACACTTCAAAAATATATTTTCCTTAGAAACTTGAGGTTTAGGAATAAGAATATCATTAAACAATGTTATTTTATGTCTGCAATAGTCTACAAAATAATGGTATTGGTTAGGTAGTTCACAGGAACATTGATCCCCCTGTTCCACTTCAGTTTTCAATGTTCTTAATATCTGAAACCTGTCTGCTAGTTATCTTACATAGTCCAAGTGTGTTAAAAAAGAATTTTGAAATTTACTACTTTTACATTACTATCAGCTTTTCTACATGTAAAAGTAGTATCTTGTAGCATAGCTAAAGGCAATCAAGATTTAATAATTCAATTAAAACACGTGCTCACGTTAAAAATAACCATTATTTACTCATAAAAGCACTCAGCAGACCTCATGCAGATACATTTCAAAA
The DNA here is from genome assembly GCA_013397295.1 of Polioptila caerulea. Lineage (NCBI taxonomy): Eukaryota > Metazoa > Chordata > Aves > Passeriformes > Certhiidae > Polioptila > Polioptila caerulea. The sequence continues at coordinate 401,566 of VYXF01002082.1, forward strand.
GAATCAGTGTCCTCTTAACTTCAGACACATTAGCAGATGCTGGTATTTACTGAGGCAGAAACTTTAGGCGTTCTTTATGTGGGCCAAATAAAACCTGAAGAAAAAACTGAAAATATGCATGTTTCTGTGCACATCTGTGTGTAACCAATGCAAGAATAATAAAAGGTAAACATCTTTTGATGGGGAGCAACAAAGCTGTCAAAAGAAAATTTTCAGGCTAAGAGTAGTCCTTGATGAACTTTGAGCCTGCAGCTGCAGCACTTTACACAAAAAAAACAAACCGTCTCCCACACATCACAAATAATTGTACTTTCCAATGCTGAATTTACCCATGTAACAGAACAGGATGATATTTTAATGAAAATCTACAAAGACACTAACTAACCCTATACAGAGAAAATTATTTATTCAGCAGTGGAATGAAAAGTCTAAATGAACTTTTCTACCCAAAGTGGGCTGACAACTAATCCTTAGCAGCCAGAAGCAGTTTCATGTCACTTCAAAACACGTGCCAGCAGTATCTACCACTTCTTTGTAGTCATATGCAGTGAGAAGCACCTGGGGTTCACAGCTTTTAAAACTTCTAGGATGAAATTTATTTCCCTCTTCTAATGCTGCTCTGTGCAGTGGGAAAAAAAATTCACAAAAGCAAACAAACTCCCTGTGCACTCATCTTGGATGTTGAGAGGGCTGATGTCAGCTATTAAAACTGATAGTCTCTGACAGAAGAATCCTCCAAGCAGCTTTTGGGGAATAGCCATTTTTCATTTATGGATTCAAACTATAGAAACAAAAGAAGTTTTAAGACAAGTTAGCTTAATTTTAATTTTGCTCTGTTCCAAGTTCTTCTATTAAAATTCAATAATTTTTAAACAGTTATTTTCAATTGACATATGTTGATTTAATGTCTTCAAAAGTGCTAGTTTGAAGGTAAGTTTTCAGTAAAAATGCAAAGGAAAAGATCTGTGTGTGCCTAGTTCTTATCATGAGCATTATTTTATAGAGGGTCATTTGGATGTGAAATTACTTACCCACTGTGATGCAGCAAGGGTAACTGAACCCCTAAGAAAAGATTAATTTCCCTGGGGTACAACTCAGTGTCATATCCTAGTTGGCAACAGTGACTTCCTTAGTATGCAACTGTTACAAATTATCAGAGCCCTTGACACAGGTTTCAAACCTTACAGTAGGACTAGCAGATGTGTTCACAGATGTGAACCTAGGGCCTTGCCTCCAGAGCAGCTGCCAGCAAGCCAAATGCAATGCCTCTCGCATGCCATGCAGCAGCCCCTGCACTCCTGGGGGAGCAGCAGGCCCCAGCTGCCCCGGACAAATGAGCTGCTGAAATGATCTGTCCACTTATCTTGAGAGCCTGAAACAAGATGCCACTACAAAGCTGTACATTAAACTGTAACTGAGAAACTCTCTGGGAGAGAAATCAGATCCAATAGCCATGGATAGTTTCTGAGAGAGGGTCCTGAAGTCACAGACTACGCCTTACACTATTAATTCATACTCAGCTACATTGGGAAAGCTCCTGATGAGAAGGAAATGGAAATCTTCCATAATTGGTAGTCTTATGCCAAAAGACTGAAGTAAATGACCTTAAGAAGACATGTGCTAACTTGAGTCAATTTTTGATGATGTTTAATGCATTACCAGCTGCCAGAAATTCAATTTTCCCCTAATCTAGAATAGAATTTCTGTCAGCATTTCAGAATTTTGAGGAAAGAATGAGTTCTACATGAATTGTGTTTAGCAGATGATGATTAAATAAAGAACATGTTGCTTTCTAATATGAATGCTCATTTACTCTTCCCTCTCGACAGTTCTGGAAGTCAAAGGATACTTTCTGGGCTGTTAATTTATACAAAGCGGCATAAGAACTTCAGAACTGTGTGGTGAGGCACTGGTTGAGGTTGCCCAGAGATCTGCATCATAAGCAACTGTTCCCTAGAAAGAACAGGAATCTGTATTGAACTTTGTAATCAAGACTGACAGGAATTGCCATGTCTATAACCAATAGGTTTCTGGGCAGCATAGTTTCTGACAGTTATAACTGCCCAAAAATTTCTAACAGTACTGAACTTAAAAGCATTTGCCAGAAGCACAGAGCATGCTCAGGCAAGAAACTTTTCCTATTTAAATGTAAATATGGATGTTTGGAAAATGTAGGAATACTCAAATGGACATGGTGACAACCTCAAAACACTTGGAGCCATCATGCTACCCAAGCAAACTAGCACATTTTTATAATGCTCAAAAACCCACTTTCTCATTTCATCTATCAAACCTATTCAACAGGGCCTGTATTTAAAGGAGGAAAATACATTCCAGCAATGTTTCATGCTTGTTATGGACTTCTCCATTAGAAAACTTTATAGCTTAAAAAGCATAAAAGCAACTAACTATTCCATCAATTAACACTACACCACAAAAACTACAGAGAATGACTTCTCACCTGGGAGTCTATTACCCTGCCACATTTGTCTGCTCCTGATTACAGAAAAAAAAAAGTTCAAACTTCTAATTTCTCTAGAAAGCAAGGGCGAGGGACACAGGATGGAATAAGTGAGAAGCAAGTCAGGAAAGGCCTGCCCAGCCACATTTTATTCTAGGTAAGCTGCCTCAGCTGCTCGAGAGGCTGCCCAAGCAATACTCATGTTGAACTCATACATACTCAAGACCCCCTACAACTGGCACAGAGATTTGCCTTTGTTCAGATTCCCCTTTCCTGTCTCTCAACTTTTTCAAGACACTTCAAAGAAGATCAAAAAGCTTGAAAGAAGTGCAGTTGTTTAGTCTACAGAAGAGAAGATAAATGGGAGACTTGGTCTTGTTCTTCAAAGACAATGCAAGTTGGTACGAGAATGGGACTAAACAGTTCACCAGGTCTGATGCAGACATGAAAAAGCAAGCAGGACTTAAGTTTTGGAAAACTTTCAAGTAAGAGTAATAGACTGAACAGGCTGCCTTTGGAGGCTGTGGAATATCCATCACTGGAAGGTTTTAAAAACAGGCCAGGCAAACATCTGTCAAAACTGATTAAGTTACAATGGACAAGAAGATCTTTTGCTCCTCTTCTGCTACGGTCCTTTTGTTATACCCAGTGTTACAAACCCAATCACGTTTCTGTCTTTTCCATGCCTGTGTTTTATTTAAGAACCATGCAGTAAAATCGACCCTTCTGTGATATTTCCACATATTCAGGAGTGTTTATTTGGGACAACATAACAGACATCAAAGATTTGTTAAGTGTGAAAGCAGGATAAAGAAACCACCTGTGAAGTAAAATACCAATGTATTAAATTGATACTCACTCTGAATAAATTGACCTCTAACATCATATACAGAGAGCACTGCATTTTTTGGTGCTCCAAGAGAAAAAAATTGTTCAACTGATGACTTACTGATCTGCAGTCACTTCAAGATTTTCCTTAAAGGAATTTTTTTTAAAGAAAGAACTTTTCTCCAAGCACAAAGAAACATAAAATTAAATATTATGAAATATTAATAGAAAAAAGACAGCAGAAGGCTGCTTTGAGAAGTAACCAAATTTTTTTTAAACTATATTAAATTATGAGTAAGGATGGCTTACATCACACTGGAGGCAAAAAAGCCATTGGAGACCTTTTTCCTCCCCCTGCTGTTTAATACTAATGTAACCACGGAAATGAAAAATAAACATTGATTTCCCCTCAGCCCCAGCACGACAGGAAATCTAAAAGCGGAAATGTTTCATGGTAAAGGTAAGAACCATCCAGGTAACTGTTCAGAAGAACACACAGGCTTCTGGGGATCTCTGCTGGGCTGACATCATATAACTCATAACACTACAAGAAGGAAGAGGTGCTGTTTGCTTTGCTCACATCTGATGTTCCTACCAGCTGCCCCCTGTGCTGACCCCTCACCTTTGTCTATGCTGGCTAGCATCCGACCTTCTTCAGGTTTTAGGTAATACTCCTTTAGAACAGACACACATGAATTATTAGCTGTGACATAAAGCAATTAAATCATAATCAGGAAAGTTAAAAAATGCTATGTTCAATAACAGATTTGTCTTTCTGCACACCTGACCAATCCTTCTAATGACAGCCGGTTTGCATTATTTTTATTATATAGGTATTTTCCAAGTATGTTCACAGGGACTTGTAAAGCATATGGGATTTGTAGCCACATAAGAACACAATTCTTCTTTTCATTCTTGGTCTAGACAGGTCTGGAATAACATTTGTCTCCTATTTTGCATCACAATATGTGTTTTTTCTTGTCAATTCAAGATCCACCCTTCAATCTGATGCCAAGCTTTTTCAAAGTAACATGACATCCATAAAATTATTTACTCTGCTTTAATGGGGAAAGGGCAGGGAAGCTGAGAAACTGACAGGATTAAGAAAAACCCATAGAGCGTTTAGCCCTCCTTCAATAAAGAGGCCCTAGGTTAGCTTTCCACTATTAAATTCATACTAAATTAGTTACAACAATATCAAAGCTATACCATCATACCTTTCTGCACTAAACTTATTTTTCTGGTTGTTTTATCACTCAAGTATGTTTCATTATCAGAAGCATCAAGTCTTCAAGGCTCTAGGCAACTCAAGTCCTATTATTCCAATTTGATGGCTACTTTAAGATTTGCACAAGTTTGTTTTTTTTTTAGCAAATATCCTTTTTCATTTGATACCATTTTCTTCACACAATCCACTGTTGTCAGTCTGGAGAATGACAAGTTGTTTATTTCTCTCTTTACATTTAAAGGTGTAAAAGAAACAAAGATACCTAGAGCAATGTATGAAAAATATGCATATAGTTACAACAGGAAAGAGACATTCTAGAGCACAAATTTACTGAAATTAGTTTTAAGAATAATTTCTGCCTTCAACATCTTGTGCCTTCAGGATTCAGTGCTGCTAAAACATCAAAGCAACTCACAAATATATTGCTTAAAGTTCTCATATGTCAAAAATACTGCAAAAGGAATATAATGGTAACGAGTGACAGGGTGGAGAGACTCTATTATGACGAAGCTGCATTGATAAGCAATGATTCTTGAGGCTACCTAAAAGCACACACCATTGCCCCCGTGCAAAAATAAAGTCAAAACACGCCAAAACTTAAACCCCCACTTTACTAACCATTTGTCAGAGTTCTTTCTGTTAGTCATTTCTAGGGCCTTACACCTTGGAGCAACAGCCAGTATTAAAAACTCAGGCCTCAGATTTAGTTTTGCTTAATTTTATAGAATTTGGGCTTCCTTTTCACCAGGTCTGCCAAAGGGTGTAATTAAATTTAAACATAACTAGGGAACGATATAACAAGTGAATGGTAAGGACATACTAGACCAGGAGGCTGTATTTAATCCCTACTGCCTTCTTACTGCAGATTTCATGTAAGTATCCTGAATCCCAGAAAAGCAATGTGAAATTTTTGAAAAGCAATTACTTCATTTTAAAGAAAATAAATATCTCACAGTTAAAGAAAGAGCAAGAAATGCAAGTATTACTCAGTTTGCAGTAGTATTGCCTTTATTTTGCCAGCTGCTACACCCAGCTCAAAACCACTTATTGATGAGTCTCAGGTATAGCACTATCTGATAAAATACAGTATCGATATATATTGATTTAAAACTGATAGATACCCAAGGTATACAGTGCTTCAGGAATGCTGCCACATGCTGGGGGCTGTTGACTGGCAGCATAACCATGAGCTCATCCCTGTCGATCCAATGCAAGCATCCCTGTACAGGGATCTCCTGCATGCTAAACCTCGTATTTCTTCTGAGGATGGACCAAATACCGGGTTATACTCTGCTCTTCACTCAAGGCTAAGCAAAAGTATAACGAACGTTGTACAATTAACCAAAAGCGAGGCAGCACCTACGTTCCCTTTAGTAAATAGCAAACGTCAGCGGATACTCCGTGCATGTACGTTCCAGGCTAATACAGCATCTTCCCGCACAGCCCACCACCCTACGCCGCTTCCAAACCCTCATTCCAGTGCCAGGACTGAATAAAGGGCCACACGCGCTTGGAGATGAACCACTCCACGTGCGGCCGCGTTCTCCACGCAAAGCGCGGGATCTGAATTTGCAACGCCGCCCTACAGCTCGAGCGCACGCCGAGCCCTGGATAAAACCCCTGGTATGAACTGAAGCAACGTGCGGCTCTGAGCCTGCCCCTCCGCCGCGGGGTACTCCCGCACAAGGGCGGCCTCCCTGCGGCCACCGCCACGGGGCACCCCCGCTCCACCCGACCCGCAGCAAACTCGGGGGGCCCCGCTGGCTCCCACCCATCCGCCCCATTGGCCCGGCCCGGCCCGCGGGGCAGCCCCCGGGCACCCATGGCGCCGTTCCCCAGCGGCTGGCGAGGGAGCACCGAGGCGAGGCCCGGCGGGGGCACCGGAGCGCGGCGAGGGCAGAGCCCGCCCGGCCGAGCCCGCGGCCCCGCCGGGCCACTCACATGAACCGAGGAGCCGCCGCCGCTGCCCGCACGGGAAGAAGGACCCGCGCCCGGGGCTGTCCCAGCGGGCGCCTGGCGTTTGCAAGCAGGCGCAGGGAAAGCCTCGCTGTCCGCAGTAAGCACAGGGCTTAGGCGCCCGGCGTCGTTCCCAGAGCGCCGGCAGAGCATGCACACACACGGGAGGAAGGGTGTTAAACTCTCTGTCTCGTTTGTTTGTTTATGTAGGGTTTTTGTTTGTTTTGTTTTAATAACCCGGAAAAAAAGGGAAGCTCAGGCACTGTACAGGCNCCCATCCCTATCCCCTTCCCCCGCCCCTGTGCTCTTCTCCATCCCCTTCCCCATCCCTGTCCTCTTCCCCATCCCTGTGCTTTTCTCCTTCCCGTTACTCCTTCCCCACGCACTTGCCCATTCCCATCCCCTGCCCATTCCCCTCCCTCTCCTCGGGGGGCTCTCCGCCCGGCGAGTCTGTAGCAGCGCAGGGCTGATCAGGGTCCCCAGCATTTCCGAGTCATTTAGAGACCCGGGGAAGAGAGATTTCTCTTGCGCCAGGTTTAGTTCCTGAACAGACGAGCGTATTGGATAAATCAAACCGTGACAAACCCCGTTGTAGGTCTTTGTCAGGACGCTGATGTAGCAGAACTCAACTTTTCTTCAATACCTATTCTGCATTTTAATAAACTCTGTGAAATCACTCAGTTTCAGGGTTTTTTGTGAAGTGGTGACACTAGTTAGATTTTTATATTCTATTTCCGTTATTTTATCAAATTAATAATTATTGTAGTTGTAGCAGGAATATTTTAAGGCTTAAGAGCAAAGTTATTTTGTGAAATAATTTCTTCCTATGAAATGGCCCACTTTGTTTAACATACCATGATTTAATGAAAAAGTGTAAGTATAGGGTGTTTAGCTCTGCTCTCCTGAAATTGCTCTCAATTGCTTTAAAAATAGTTTAATAGCAGTATAATTATGTTTTGATTCACAAAAGCTGTCTTAATTAGGTAGCAGATATTAACACCTGAGTACTCAGGAGGCATTTAACTAAGTACCCATTTCAAGTGACCAGTGGGGCTGCTTGCCATTATTTCTGCATGTGGGTGCTTTAGGAATTTATGAATGTGTTCCACTGGATTGACTCATTCAGTTTGGTCTCTTTGTACGTGCAATATTTGCTTCTGAGAATCAGATTTATTATGTTTTGGCTTTTTTTTNGTCTTAATTAGGTAGCAGATATTAACACCTGAGTACTCAGGAGGCATTTAACTAAGTACTCATTTCAAGTGACCAGTGGGGCTGCTTGCCATTATTTCTGCATGTGGGTGCTTTAGGAATTTATGAATGTGTTCCACTGGATTAACTCATTCGGTTTGGTCTCTTTGTACGTGCAATATTTGCTTCTGAGAATCAGATTTATTATGTTTTGGCTTTTTTTCCTAAGGTCTAACTTCTGAGTGTCCCTTAATCACCTTAGCATTGCTGCAGTGAAGAAGTTGTAATTGGTGGTTCTAGAAGAGGCTGGCTTCTGAAGAAGAAACATTTGTTCTCTGAGAGCAGTAGATATTTAGAGGGGCAAATAAATTGCTCACTACATGGAGTTCCACTTTGTATTTTATTTCTCATTATTGGAGATCAAAAAGCTACCTAGTGCAAGATTTTCTAAATTGTGCTCATCTAAATATTGACTGGGAATTTCTAAAGGTCTTTTTTTTTTTCTGATTTTGCTGAGAATGTTGTGAATGTTTTTGTGTACTATAGAGTTTTCTAAGGGGGATTTGGACAAAGGTAGGGAGCTAGGGAAGGTCAGAGGTAGGATGCAACAAATGCATTTCTGGACCTCTAATCTTTATGCCAGGCATGTTTCACAGATGTGGTAGACTGTCTCTCATATATTGAATAAATGGTGTTTTGGAAACAGTGACTCAGTAATTTTAGATGACACTAATAAGACAAGTCTTTGCTTCCTCTTCCATCCTTGCTGTTTTGGATTATCAGAATTGAATTTCCAGGATTCAATCCCAAAACTGAATTTGCTTTAACTGGTTCTGGTGTCAGTTTAAAATAACAAACCTTTCTTCTTCTCTTCCTGTTTTTATTTCAAAGTGACTGGGAAATTCTGCAGGATATAATTGATTCCTTCTAATCATAAAATTAATGCAGTATGTGTCTTTTCTGTATAGTAAAAGTGAGTTTGAGGTGTAAAATCCTGTGTGTTGAGGTAAGGACAATGTGTAGAACTCTTCTGTGTTTATAGTTCTGCCAGACTTTGATGTGGAGTGAAAAAAAGAAACCAAAAACAAACAAACCCCCTCAATTTAAAAATTGTTGGAGAAGAGCTTTTTTCAGATGAAATTCTAAAATATCTATAACCATTCTTTTTGAATTTAGAAATGTCAGTAAATTACTAGAGAAATGTTGAGACTGACGTTTGTTAAAAAAACTCCTTTTATTTAAACTGTTGTATGTGTCCCCTTCTAAAGGTGGTGGAGGGCTTGAGTTTGGGGTTAATTGTTTTATTTCTCAACTCAGTCTCTGGAATTGACATAAATTGAAAATTACTGAGAGATCAGTTTGATTGTGAGGGTAGCAATTGAGAGAACTGGCTGCTTTCTGTCATCAGAGAGAACATTTTTCATTGCTTCCATGGATTCCCTGTAATTAACTCTGTAGTAAGAGAATGCATTTTATTGCATACCTTTTAAAATTCTATATGGATTCTTTTAAGTGAGTGACAGGAAAGGTTGTTTGTTGATCTCATGCCTTGCTTTTTGCCCATCTGGTTTCCAGCCAAAGGAGGTGAGTGATAAGTGTACAGTTGCCTGCTTGAACACATTGCAGGCGCTGTAATTCCTCCCTGTAAGCCAAGTGATCTAGAGTGCAAGGAGAGTTCAATCATTTAAAATTCTTTTTTAATTGATGGGATTTAACAATTCTTTTTATTAAACTTCCTTTCTAAGTGTCAGCTGAATGCAGGTACAATATATTAGAGAAGTATTCTTTAACAATGTTTTTCTATAGTAAAAATGAGAACATTTTAGCTCAGTAAATGTATTGTACACTACATATTTGCCTTCTTAGAGACATAATGCATCTTGCTGCTGGGCATAATCTTACTCCCACTCCCCTCTGGTCATAATAACTTGGTTTGCTTTTATTTTAGAGCAAGCATTAGAGGACCATTGTGCCAAGCAAGATTATAACTGAATCTGTAAACGAAGCTGTTTTTTTCTAAGTGTTTAATATATATTTTCTTTCTGATGTTGAGTAGTTTATTTGGCAGCCTTGAACAAGAATGCAGGAATGGGGGGTTTTGTTATAAATATGCAGCTAAAGGTTTCCAGTTGGAACCTGCTGCATGCCAGTAAATCTTTGTGCTTGCACTCTGTCCAATTGATGGCTTTCCAGTGGAAAATTCTAACTGTAATGTGCATTGTTCACATCCTAAAATAAATCATCTGCAAAAAGTATGAAATATTCATGAGATAGGAAAGTATTGTATCTTTACAAATAAGGCTTTTAATACAAATGCTAATATAAATATTCCAATGCTCAAAGCTGCTTCGGATTTTTCTTCCTTTTTTAAGTTTGATTCCTTAACACTGCACATTCATATTCAATATGATTATATTTATTAAAAGTACATATGTCTATGTTTCTTCAGGGAAAAGAACCACAAATGAGATAAGTCTTTTATGTTTGCTTTGTATCCAAAATTGGACTGTATTAGTTAAAACAGAAGGTATCTTTCATAATATCCATTTGTATAGACTTAGTAAATATGTTTAGTGTATAAGGATCTTTGGGCAACCTGTATGGAGTTGCTCTCAGTTGGGATTCACAAATAAATTTAGTAGTTTTTTACTGGGAGTTTTGTGCTTTGAATAAGACTGTTCCCTTAGAGAAAGAATAATTTTGAAACACCAAATTGTTAAGTCTTCTGTTTCTCCTGTGTGACTTCCTGAGGAACAAAAAGCATCTTGATTGCATTATTTAGTAAACAACAAGTAACCTGAGTGTGCATCTTTTGCTGATAAGTTTTTACTCTGTGTTCTCTATTTAAGGAACACGAATTGCTCTGAAAGGGCTTAAGATTGTGTGAAAAAGATGTTTCCTCTAAAAGACACTGTGATGGGTGCCTCCACCTTCTTTGCCTCAGCTCTGCCACATGATGTCTGTGGAAGTAATGGCCTCCCTCTAACACCTAACTCCATAAAAATTCTGGGGAGATTTCAAATCCTTAAAACAATCACCCATCCCAGACTTTGCCAGTACGTTGACATTACCAGAGGTAAACATGGTGAGTATCTTTAATAAACAAATTTTTTGTATGATTATGGTTTTGGGTTTGGGGTTTTTTTGGTGACAATCTATTTTAAGGTGACTGAGCAGAGTACTGCCTTCATAGCACCAGAAAGTGGCCAGATTTTCTCAAAATTCCTGAATACCTTTGCTATGAATGGCGATATTGGCTCTTTTGCTTCTTCTCTGTAGACTCAAAGCAGAGATTAGTTGTCTGTCCTGTCTTGTGTTACACTAGCAGATAAAAGTTAAGAACTTCCTTCTTTTTATACCTCGCTGAAATTCCTGAGCTCAACTGCTCTGCCATGTTTTTGTGTGGAATATGGAAGTACGTGTATTTTTGATGGTGAACTCCTACACCAATGTTCTAATCTTGTGAACATTTTCATTGGATGGTTTGGTTTCTTGTACTTGAGTTGCAGCTTGTGTTGTCATCTTATGCCCTGGCTGCAAGCTTCCTGTATTATTATCTATTAATTTCTTTAAGATTTCTCCTGCTAGTGGTTACTTTATTCTAAAACAAGTTCTGGGGATTTTTTCAGTATCACACTTATTGTTAGCTCAAATAAAACTTCAGTTATTTCTTTCTGCTCTAGATATTCTGTTGCAAGCTCAGCAGGACTGCAGGACTTAATTTCCACAAAGAGGCTCCAACACCTGTGACAATTTAAGTCATTGCCACCTTTAACTTTTAAATCAACAGTGTTCTCGTACAAAACTCCATTGTATGTATTTGATTAGCTACAGGATCTCATAAAGTAGGGCAAGTCATTTTTTTCCGCTTTTGAATGCACTATGATGGAATGTTTCAGATTTTTACAAAATTAGGATGTTGCCAACTCCAGGTACTGACATATTTTGTGGGTCAGGGAGTTCTTTATTTGTTTTCCTTTGCCCTCAAACATGTAATATTTCACTTACAAAGTCAGGAGGTCTAGAAAATTTAATGGTTTTCATTTGTATTTACTAGTACTACTTGAAACAAAACCTAGGATTTTCTTACAATATTGTTTGGGATGAAAGGTTAGGAAGTATTAACTAACATAACGATAAATTAAGAAAATAGATAGTAAAACATGGACTTTTTGATTACAAAGAGTAAATGGCATGAAGATTTATGTGTGTGTATAAAAATGAAGAAAAAAATACCTTCTTGAAGTAACTTGAAGGATAGTAAGGAGAATGTCTAATCATGAAGTCAGGAGAGTGTTCTGTTTTAACAATAGTTAGAATGGCAGCTAATGATTTTGATATTATATGGGAAATTTGGCAGCAAATTTTATCATTTTGATACTGGCAGAACTTTCCATGTGTTAGTTCTATGCCTAATGATTTAATGTTTGTGGAGTTCTGTTTGTATATGTCAGTTTCTAGCCTTGCAGAGAAATGTGAGAGCAGACTAGGAAAACAATGCAAAAATAAATTAGGTGTATAAATCCCCCCACAAAAGACTTTCAAAGGGGGAATATAGAAATAAAAGAAAAACATTCAAATGGAACTTTTTTTGTAATATTAAACTTTTAAAAATCTATGCTAGCATTGTAGAAGGCAATCTCAAAAATTTTTCTTCCAAAGCAAGCTCAAATCAACCTAGCCATGTATTTCTGCAAATTTATGTATACTTATCTTTGAGACCTCTCTTCTTCAGTTGAATCTGACTGACATTTGCTGAGAGCTTTGGTATTTGTTAGGACATTACTGGATGCATGGATGGTTGGATTGACAGTGCTTTGCATAAGGGGAACTGGAAGGATAATTTGCTGTATCTCCTAAACAAAAAATCGTGGTGTTATCTGTAAGCTCTACATCTTGTAACATTTAATTATGTGTAATTTTCTGTACAATGTATGTCAAAATACCTCACCATCTGCCAAATAGGTAGAATGAGAAGTCTCTATTCTCAGGGTTTCATTTGCATTCCAGTCCTCTTATACTTTCTTATCGTTTCTTTCTTTTTTTTTAATTAGAGAGACTGGTTGTGGCAGCTGAACACTGTGAAAAGAGTCTGGAAGATTTGCTACGAGAAAGAAAACCTGTCAGGTGAGGGACCAAGCTCACTCAAATCCACTTATTATTTCACCTACTGTCTGTGGCAAAATCTTGGACTATCTTCTGACTTTACTGGTTTATCTGAATTTTACTCTGTAAAGTTTAACCTAAAGACATTGTTTAGCAGATAAAAGTATGCACCTGAGCAGGGAATACTCATTTCCATGAAATTTTATTATGGGGAACTTGCTTAAAATTGAAATACTTTGTAACTCAGAAAATACTGTAGTTTTGTGTTTTCCTTTTAAAAATTAAATCTGACCTATGACAGGATATGAAACTTTCTAAGAATTAATGTAAAGATTAAGTCTGCTAGGTGATGAAATACCACTTTCACTAGAACAGATAGAATTTGGTGTATATTTTCTATTTGTAGAAATCTATTAATTTATCATCTAGGAAGGGGACAGGATGCCAGATAGTATGCACTGTGTTTGTATTAGCATTTTGTGAACTTGAACTTCCATGACAGTGTGTGTTGCAGAGGGCGGTAGCTTCAGGAATGTTAGGGAAATACAGCTTCCATTTTTTCTGAAGATAAAGAGGTTTTAGGTGTAAAGGGTGTGATGTATGTTATAGTTCTTCACACAGTTTTGTCCGTCAGGTTCCTATTGTGCAAAGTTTCAGAAACAGTTAAAGCTCAGAAACATCAGAAGCTCTTCTCATTCCTTTTTAATTCAGTTCTCACACTGTTCTTTGAGCGTGTGTGTCGTGGTGTCAGATGAGAAGCAGCCCAGACTGCCTGCTTCCCCCTAGACTGTTTTGGAAAAAGCTTTCATGTAGCTATTTTAATTGCTTTGAATTGCTCCATGCAGTATACTTAACGTAGATTCTCTGGCAAAACTTCCTCAGAAAGCAGATGTGGTCTATATGCACATCCATTATGCCCTTTTATGCTAGCATGTCTTTTGTGGCCTCCAGAACGATTTTTTTAGATCTTTTTAGATGGATTGGTAAGGTATGCAACTTTGGGTTTTGGCGTGCTGAAAGAAGTTACTTACTTAGTTTGTGATTTTACCGCAGCTCTTTGGGCTGTGGCTCTGTTAAAAGTAGTTGCACAAAGCCTGGCTTTATTTTTTCCTCTTGTCTTCAGTACAATTTACTGTAGTAAATTTTTCTACTATCTGATCTTTCTTTTAATGAGCCAGTTGGGATTTCTTCTGGAAGTTGTAACACTTGAGGATAAGTGCTACAATATTGCCTGTATGTATATCCACAGTTTTAAGAAATATTAGTGATTCATCTACTGTAAATTACAGATTTTGCAGTAGTAGCTAAAGGATAAGTTATGTTCACTTCAAATGAAGTTTCTTGCAAGACTGATGTTTTCCTTTTATTTTTTTTATGAAAACAGAATTTTTTATTCCTATGGAGACCCAGAAACTTCCAGGAATAAGTTGGGTGGACCAATTCCCAGTTATTGGTTATATGATCTGTCTATATCAATTACCCTTGGAGGAAATAGTTGGCTTTTTTAATGAATTCTGGTCAGTGATAGCATAGCTGGCTACACATCCGGAGCTGATGCATGTGCTATTGCAATTAATTTTTTTAACTGTTTATGGAATGTGAGAAACTGCTCTTCAGATTTCTAGATTAATTTTCCTTATGCTTGCCAGTAACTTAAGTCTTTTGCACCTGTACAACAAGCTGATGTAAAATCAGCAGGAAATCTTCTATTATGTTAGTGCTGAAATTCAAGACATTACATTATGGACAGTCTATCTCTATACACATTTTGGAAAACAAGCCATACAGCTGTTTGGTAGTTATTTGCAGGTAATCTTCACTGAAGTCATGCATCACGTGTAGCATACATTCCTTAATATATGAATTATATTTTTAAAAAAGAAATGTAGCAGTATTCTTTCGTCAGTTGACTTCATGTTTTCCCCAGGTTTTCTAATTCTAATAAATCAGTTGCATGTAGGGGCCAAATACTGGAAATTAGAGCTTCAAGTGTTTATCTGCTGTGTTCTGTCGCAGTGCAGAAAGTCATTTTACTGAGCATACCACCAAACATTTGCTAGACATTGGAGTTGTGATGTATTCAAGAATTCATTCATTCATAACCTAAAAATACTGTGTCAACAGTCCCCAGGAATTGCAGAGATTGTTTGTCATTGTCCTCAAAGTTAACTTGCTTCATTTTCAAAGATTAATGCAAGTAAATGTTTGGTAATTTATGGCCAGATTATTTTCTTCTTTGAGTGTTGCATATCTGGGATCCTGGAATAAGCACCTTCAGCTCTAAGAACTCTTTATCAGGTACATTTCAAGAACTCTCATAGGGAGGAAATGAGCGTCAGCTTTTCACAATTCTTACCACAGGTAAGCAGGCACTGAAAAGGAATTTATTACAGCTCTCTAGTGTTTTGGGGTTTTTTTCAGAGGATAGCTGTGTGGACGTAGAAACTGCAGTTAATGCTTCTAAAAGTGACACTAATCCAAATTTTCTTTACTGTGTTTCCATTGGGCCTCACAGTAACAGCAGGGGAGCTCTTTTGGAGTTGTGTGCTACAGGAAATTCAGGCTGCAACCATAGATAAGAGGGTATGATAAGGGTACAATAAGAATTTTAGTCATTGATTAGGGCTAAGAGTTTTAGTCATTGATTAGGACTAAGAATTTTAGGCATTGATATCCCCATTTTTCACCAGACTGCTGTCTTCTCTGAGAGAGATTGTCGTCCAGATCATTGTTTCCTGTTTGCATATTCTCAATTTAATGTCCTGTTTGTTGTTGAGCTCACTGAAAGGATGCACTTAATTTCAGTTTATAACAGTCACACTGGTGCAAAATCCGCTCTTGGAAGTATGTTCAGGAGTCAGTTAAAAGTTTAAAAGGCTGGGAAATTATGTACAGTTGCACAAAATAAGTAAATACCTGATTTAAGATCACAATGGTTTATTGCTGTTCAGAGATTTGAAAATGTGTTTCAGTCTAGCTGGTTTCCTCTGTCTTCCTGTGCATACAAGGATTTTTTCTTGTGAATGAATTCAAAATAAGTCACAAAAAATTATGGTGGGTAGATGTTTAATACTTTAACAGTCTCACTAAAGTGGCAATCAAAATTTTAGTTTTTCCAAGTTGCTAGTTGTCAGTGTTGCTACCAAAGACCAGAATTAGGATGTACATTTATCTTTAAGGTTCTCCATCTTTTAAACACATTTCCAACTACTCCTTTGAGATACCTTTTCCAGACAGTGTTAAAGCAGTTATTTTCTCTGCTCCTGTGCTGTTATAAAAGGAGTTGTGAGCATTTCCTTTTCTGTCATGCTTCAAGTGTGTTTCTTCTTTGAAGAAGTTGGTCTGCACTTGTATTCATAACAATAAAAATGCCAGCAAATACTGACATTCACCAGACTTTTGGCACCTACAATACAGTTTTTGGATTGGTCTTCAATTTGTGGCTTGGACAGTCTAAGTCCATTCCTTTCTTCAATAAAATATAGTTGTCATATGTTTTGGAAGTCATGGTATTGAAAAATTACTAGTGAACCATCAGATACAAGGTATAGTTTGTTATACATGGAACATTTGATGGGAAGCAGACTGTGTCTGCAGCTGTTTACTAGTTTGGAGAAAACATGATCTGATGGATCTGGATGAGTACATTTTATTTGGCTACATTAAACAGTTGTCTGTTCACTGATTGGACTAGGGTTCTTCTTGCCATCATTGCTGTTAGTGTGCTTTTGGCAAACTTGAAGCGGGACTGTGGTACAGAAGTTATTAGATGGGGAGAAAAACAATTTCTGAGTAGCCAGGCATTCTTCAAAAATATTTGTAAAACAGGTGCAAGTCATCAAAAGGCTGAAGGTTATACATGATTTGACTTGAAGAGCTGCATATGAGCAGAGCTGCATAGGCTGAGTGTATTCTGCTTTGAATCAAGTCTGTGTTGGAATTTCACATGAGAAATCCATAATCCAAATAAGGCTGAATTTGGCAAGGATAAATTATGTAGTAGTAAAATAAAGTAGCATTAATAAACAAACTTAAAGTGGGTTGTTTTTTTTCCCCTAAGCATGTGTGAAGTTCTGTAGTTTGGGCATTTTTTGACTTTTCTTTACTTTCTTGGTAATGCTTTACTTGCAAAGGTACGATGAAAGATTATCTGTTAGTCTGGACTTGTTTATATATTGTCCAATTATGCTTTTCTTCATATAGAAGTACTGGTTTATTTCTGTGAGTAATTTTTAGCCTGACTGCAAATCTTCCTGTAGTATTCCTTTTAGCATAGGTTGTCCCCTGTGATTGCCTTTACTCTCACAAGAAAACAATTGTTTGGAATGGAAAAGGGATGCAGCTTGCATAAGGCATTAGAGGTGAACATTGTTGCTCGAGATGTTTAAGTGATCTTTTTAGGTATGGAACCAAATTCTTTGCTTTCATAGTTGGCTACACTGTTTGATGGCAGCACAAAGACGTTTCAGAACACATATGTGTTTCCTCCTTATATGTGAAACATAACAGTGAGTGCATGCTTGTTTCTTATCATCTCCTCCAGAAAAAAAAAAAAAAAAATAGAAGAATCCTACTCTCTGAGATTATGATAGTATCTGCCTCTTGCTATTAAAATGTGGATATGGTAGCTGTGTATAATTGTCCTAGCTTCAACTAGTGTAGAATTAATTTCCTTTCAGTAGCTGTTAGCAGTGCCATATTTTGGATTTGGAATGAGAATGAGGTTGATAACACGCTAAAGTTTTGGGTTTTTGCTAAGTCATGTTTATCCTGAATCAAGGACATTTTCCCTTGGCTCATGCTCTGCCACTGAGGAGGTACACAGAAGAAACTGGGAGGGAGCAGAGCTGGGACAGGTGGCCCAAACTGACCAGTGAGAGGGAATTCCACACCACGTCATGCCCAGCATCAGCTGGGGGGTTCCCTGGAAGGGCGGCCAGCCTGGGTCTGGGAAGGGGGTCTGGCATGGGTCAGTGGGTGATGAGCAATTGCATTGTGCATCACTGGTTTTTTCCCTTTTTATTACCAGTATTATTATAATTTGCCATTGTTAATGTGTTTTACTTTATTGTCAATTATGACACTAATCTTATGTCAGCCTAAAAGTTTTACTTGGATTCTCCTTCCCAATCCACTGAGGTGGGGGAGAGAGAGGGAGATTGAGTGAGTGGCTGCATGGTGATGAATTTCCAGCTGGGCTTAGACCATGACAGTATCATCTGTGGATGGGAAAAAAGTTTATCTTTATTTCAACCTATTGTTCAACTGTGCTTTTTCTGTAGTTTCTTGTAGACACTTCATACAGATTTCCATGCTAAAAGCAGTATTAAAGATCTTGAGTAGAAGATGAGTTATCCTGTGTTAATTGAGAACAAAAGTACTGGAGAGTTTTGAGTCTACAGTTTCTAGTGAGAGGGGATGTTGAATTTAAAACAGACAAAACACTATCCTCAGTGGGAGGGTGGCTTCATCCTACAAAGATTTTTCTGCAAGGAATTGTGTAAGGATCATGTTAAAATTCCATTCTGCATTAATGAGCAAATAACCACTAATGAGCTATTGGCTGAAAATCCAAATGTCAAATTTATACTGTGCAAATCTTATGGTTTAAAGCACATTATTAATCCTAATGTTGATTTATGATAGTTGTGTTTAGCATAAAAATAGCTGTAGACTGTGAGAACAAGATGTGGTTAGTATATGGTTATTCTAACAAAATGCAGTGTTTGACACTTCATCCTGCTTCTAGAAAGGAAAAAAAAAAGGAAGAGTGAGCACTTGTTAGGCTTGCTTTATAGTGTGTCCTTCTAGAAAGGGGTTTTATTTTCTTAAGTGTAAGTTCTTGCTTTTGGACTACTGAGCAATGTCTTCAAGGGAGCATTTGTCACTAATTAGGGATCAGACAGCTGGTTTGCTTAGATGCATTGATATGCTTGCAAACATATCTAACGTCATTGTGGTTTGAGATTTGTTGCTTCTGTGCACATGGGTATTCTCTTCTTGGGTGTATAGCTAAATAGGTACCAGGGCATTGGACATTGTTGTGATGGGAGTCTTTAGAAGGCTGTCAGATCAGGCTAGTTTTAAGGTTTCATTCATTCATTAGTAGTATACATCTTGATAAAGGTTAGCTTGTGCATAATTCCTCTGTACATGGAACTGGTACTTACTGTAAATTAGCTGTGAGTATCCAATACCACAGAGCTGGTGCTGTACATTCAACAATGGCAGCTGTGGCCCTTGAGGGCTCTTAGAATTCAAGGTGGTAAAGCCTGAGAGCTCTTCAAGTGAAGCATGAACTGGTCTTCCTTCTGCTGTTATCTAATGCCTGATATTTTTATGGAATCAGTACTATCCAGCCTCTGCAAAGTGTGATTTCCTGTTCTTCCAATAGTGCTTATTTTATGTTTTGCCAGTCATCCCTCCTATGTATTTGGGAGTATGTCCTGCATATTTAGAGTTGGTTCTGCTTCTCTTGCCCTTCAGTTCCGCAAATTTTTGTGCGTGGATTTCTCCTACATGCAACTGCAGCCCTCTCTATTTCCCCCTTTGGTGATCACATTTCTCTTTTCACTTTCAAGAAATTTTAGTATTAATTGTATGGTGATGGATAAATTCCTAATTTATAGCCAGACATCTGCTTTGTCTACACCTAAGTTTATGGTTACCTCTCCAGAGAGGTGTTTCCTGCCTGTTGTGATGATGTGTACTGGTTTATAGATCAAAGTGATGTATTTCCTTGCAGCTTTTGCAAGATTCGTTGTTAGCTATGAAATTCCTAGCAGCACCACTGCTTATTGGCCTAGTTGTAAAGTCCCTTTGATCACTTGATTTTGCAGGCTATTCTTCTTTTGAAACTTCCCATTCTGTTTCACTTTTTAGCAGTGTCTGTACCATTGATATAGGGATCCAGATTTTTTGAGCTAAACACTAAAACATACCTAGGTAGGCTTTTCACCTTAGATATTTAGATTTTTTAAAAAATATGTTATGGCCTAGTTATTTGTTAGAGTAACACTGTTGCAACATCTAATTTACATAGAGTGCCTGGCTTTAGAAGATCTATGTAGTGTTGCAAGATTTGTTCATAGCTTTAAAAGTTCTGTTGAAATTTTTTTAAATGGGGAAGAAGGGGTTTAATTAGGAAAGTGGCTTGTTAATAAGGCTTAATCCTCTCGTAGAGATACCTGCAGATATTAATTTTAAAAATCCAATCCTGTCTGACTGTGAGGACAGCATTATTTATTGATAGCAAATCCTGATCTCTAGAGCTGTCATTTCAGTTTATACTGCCACACAGCTGCAACAACGTTAACTGCATCAATGATTACCCTTCATTTTCACCTTTTCTTTTAAAATTTTTCATTGATCGTGTTTTTCTGATCCACCTAGGGCACCACAGTAAGAATGAAGGAATCTATCTCCTTGTATGATAAGGTTAGGGACCCATCACTTCCCTTACAGTTTGGGGGAGAAAGTCAATATGGCTGAGTCTATTCTCATGTAACAGGTATAGATCTTTCTTAAAAATAAAGTAAAATATGCAGTTGTGCATTATAACCTCAAATGGGAGAATGCACTCCTATGATCTTAAAATGTCAGATCGATACTTTGCCCCTCAGTTGCAGCAGGGAGAGTTGATGGAGTATCAATCACAATGTATGGCCTTTTAGAGGTCCATGCATTTGTTCAGAGGTGTCCAAAAGAAAGCTAAAGATTTTTGGAGATCTGACTTCAATTGATCTTAATTCTACTACTTTTTATGAGATCACTCCTTTTGGAGAAGGAGAGGAGAATGTGTCACAGTCAATGAAATTTTGGCCCTGTGACATATGGTACATGTATATAATGCTACTTAAGCTACTTCTTTATTGTATACTTTGAGATCCCTGTCTTGTTTTTTCCCCCTGTTCAGTCTTGTTCTTTTATTGTCACCTGTGCATCTAGTTCTGTTATGGTACTCAGAATGTATAGTCAGTGGTAAGAATGCTGGGTCTCTGATCAGGTTTTAAATCAGAGCTACTTTACCTAATTTTTGTATCTAGTGATTGAAATAATTTGTTTCATTGCACTTTTTGGTCCAATGTAAAGTATCAATATTGCATGTTTTACATATGAGCCAGCTGAAGCTAAGATGGAAAAACAACTTTTTGGAAGTTAATCAGGGGCAAGATCAAAAACTGGAAGTGTGGATTGTCTTTCCCGTTTTGTGCATTAAACAGGATGGCACTTGAAGTTTCATTAAAATAGCACTTTATAAGGTGCAATTTCTTTTCAAAATTACTTTTTTCATTTGCTCTCACATTTTTTTTGAGATGAATGCTGGATATCCTAAAGGAATTAAGGCTCAATGTCTGAAAATTTTTGATTTATGACTTAAGTAATTCAAAGTGATAATGATCTGGAAAATCACCTGTCTGATAAAAAGTGTTGTATTAAATCTGTTCTCTATATAAAGCTGTTCTTTATCTGCACCTTCATCTATTGTTTTATGGAGTTTTATCATACATTACAAGTTGAGACCTTCATAAAAGTGTAACATCATCCATTTTGCTTTTAAAGTCATGCTTGCAGCTTAGAACTTTTGAAAAAGGAATGAAAGGACTTTCTGAGTTTCCTCAGGTGAGCAATGAACTTGTTGAAGATATCCTGTGTGAAATAACCTTGTGTGTGAGTTAGAGACTTCTGAGGACTCTGTCTATAAAATTCTTTTTTTGTGTGTGCGTCTTATTCTCTGTTTGTTGCATTCCTTTCCAGTTCATTTCATTCTGGTAATGTGAATGCATTTCCAAGTAAATTGGCAGTGTTTACAATCTTGGTCCCAAGTGCCATTTTTTAATCAAACACATAATAAAGTGCTAAATAAACCATTCCCACCTGCATCAAACTCTTTATGTTCTGTATACGGTATTTTGTAATTTATTTACCCAGGAAGACCCAATTTATCTGCACATCTGGTTTTCAACCCAGTTCTGCTTTTTATCCAGTTTTCCAGCTGGTTGATTGAGGAATAAGGAGGTCAGATGGCTTTCTTGAGGTCAGCGTAGTGATTGTCTCAGCTGGGATTATACCCAAACTTTATCCTTTGCTGAACCACTTGGCCACACCACTTCTAACCAGTCTATCCTCATTGTTGGTAGTAATGGAACTAACAGCAAATGTCATTTTCTTTGTTTTATAGTTTTGCCTGTATTGAAATATTGTCACTTTTATGCGTTCAGAAACATTACATCTGTTCACAACCTGGTTCCCTTTCACTTTGAACAGACGAAATTTTTTGTGATGAATCTCCTTCCTGGATTCCAAATGTGTATTGGTTTCACAAGTTCAGGGATAGTGATTGATGACGTTGCTGGTTTGTGTTGCTCTGGTGTGCTTCCTCAGGGAAGACCCTGTCTTGGCGCTCTGCTTTGGAAGAGGAACCCGTGTTTTCACTCCAGTGTATCAGTGCTATAAGCTTCTTAGGACTCCTGCTTGTTGAGGTTCTCTTCCTTTAGAGTTGACTTTTTACAGGAATATCACAATGTTAGAACAAGATGCACAGATTTAATAAAGGACTTACTTAGGCATGTGTTGCTGTGTATCCGTGAGCTGTAAGTCTGAGGAAAGAGGAACTCAGAAACATGGTATCATCAGCCTAATCTTACCCTGTTTGATCTTGCTCTGCCTTCCTAAGAGAAGTCAAAATGATTCTGGTTCCAGTTTTTGTTATTGATTTCCTCTTTCCTTAAATTGCCACTGCACTGAAGAAACATGGCTTAGTACTAATCCACGTATACGTCTCAAGTACCTACAAAATTAAAGGCCTCTGTGCAGTTGAGGAGATGATGAGGAGGCTTGCTTTCTGGTTTGTTTTCAGATTGTGGTAGGGCCTCTACTCACTTAACTTGATGAAACATTCTTACTCAGAATAGTCCATTAAGTATTGAATGCACTGTCAGTACTTTACAAGCATGGCTTTCTTCCTTCTGAAAACTGGATTGGGAGCTCTGTGCTGACTGATACAAAAGCATGAAAGGAAATTAAATTTACAACTGGCCATAACCAGTTAAAAATACCACAAATGTATTTGTAACAGCCAGAAATGTTTCTCCTTCCCCAAGATTTTGGTCCAGCCTTCACTTTGCTTCCAGCCTGTTGTTTTTGCTCCTGTCCTGCTGTACAGGTACATAAATGTGATGGGTTGACACTGGCCAGACACCAGTGCACCTACAAGAGGTAACAGGATTGATGTCCACCATGTTCTTCACCAAAAAATTAACTTTTGCAACACCAGCACAATCACTGTGTACTGATTGCCTACACTGTAATATCTGCCTCTGCATCAAAAGGGGAGATGACATAGTCTAGAAAGCAGGACTGGACACAGTAAGAAGACAGGAAGATCTTTTGAGATACCCAATTACTCCTTCATATTAAACTATTTTATTGTACCACTGAAAAAAGATGGAGGAGATGTATTTCCAGTTGATGCCATGAATGCATTTCTCTTAAAGATAATGGAGTGAATTTGTGTGTTGATTGGCATTGATTTTCCTTTAAACTGGAGGGAAAGAAACTTGTGTGAACCTGTAACTTCCAGGATATTGACATGAATGCTGAAAATTCATCTCTTCATTGTTTCTTTTCTCACGTTGGAATTTTTGATCAGACAGTTTAATAAGTCAAGCCTCCTGACCCTACCCATCTCCAATTTCTACCTGTGTGATCTGCAGTCCTCTTGTTATTTAGTATTCAGTGTGTCATATATGAAGTAGTTTTCATTTTCTCTTCAGCAATCTGTGGTGTATGTAGCAACTACCATGCTGCTGGCTGTCAAATGCATTTTTCCACCATTGCTTTTCCTGCTCCAGAGTTGAGCAATGATAAAATAGCAGGGAGATTTTACTTACAGAATTCTTGATGGCTATGGAATGCCACAGGAACTAGTAGGTGATATTATCAGACATGATGCTTAGGAGGTAAACTTTTGTTTCACCTAGAAGAAATCTTGGATTAGAGGAAGGTGGAAGCCAGGAAAATATTAAAGAAAATTTCATATGTGCTTGCATTATATTCCCTTTCTCCTAGGCATCTGCCTGCCAGTTTGGGATTTTTTGGGGGAAGAGGACAATGGTCTGAAATAATTTTTTGTCTGAACTAATATGACTATATTTAGGATTTGGAAGACCAGTAATTTTGTCTAAAATGAAAATAATTAGTTGGAAGAAATTGTTTGTTCCTAGAGCATCCGGTCTTGGAGTCCAGTTCCCACTTCTACAAACAGTTGCATTATCATTCCCATTAGTCACAAATAATAAATAGCCACTTATACTGAAAAATATGTAGGTAATGTTGTTGGGGTTATTTTAGCAGCAATTCAGCATACCACATTTTTTGTCATTAAGTTTTTGATTTATAAAAAGCAATTTCTTTTGTTTGACCTTGTGTTTATGTTGGCCTATGGCTTGGGCAGTTCTTAGCTGTTTCTTCCCAGGTACTGCTCAGTCACTGCTGGGTGAATACGCTCACTCTTAGCTCTCCAATCCCCTGATTGTTTTCAGGGCTTATTTTCTTTTCTTGGTTCCTGATAATCCATCTTTCTCACTCTCTCTGCTAAAATCCGGTCCTTTTGAAAAAGGTAAGACTCTGGGTATGCCAGCTTCTTCTAGTACTTTACTTTTCACCCTGGCCCAGAAGCTGTTCTCATTCAGATCAGGAAAGAAGCTTTTCTTCCCCACCTCACTTGCCTGAATCCAAAATGTGACAACAGTCTCCTAAGCAATCAGATTATTTCATCAGTGGGTTTGCAGAACCACAAGGGACTGAAACTCTGCTAAAACATCTGTTTCCTGACAGGTTAGGTTTATTTTTCCTGAAGTAAACTTCCAGTAAATGTTTTTGTGTCCTTAACAGTAAGAATTCAACAGACTGGAGATCAGGCTGGCTGCTAAGTGGAAAAGTTAGGTTTTTTTTGTGAAGGCACAATGCAGCCACCTGTGTACTATTACAGAGTGGAAATTAGTCATTTGTCTGGTATAGCTTTTGGTCTGACAAGTTCTGGAGGTAATAAAACAATCCTCCTTTTTGTGGGTTTTTAAGTCTACTTCCCTTCTCTCTCCACCCACAAATGCCATGCACATGCCTCTCTTAACCATGCTGGGTTTTGTACTGTTGGCTGAACTTGCTCATTTCAGCTTATAGAGATTTTTTTTTTCCTCGTCCTACTTACAGGATGGATCTGAGCGAGGAATACAGTTCTCCTTAGTGCTTCCTTTTCTGTGCATTCAAGTTCTAGCCCCAAACATGGTATTGGTTTTAATCCTTACAGTCTTTTAATTCATTATTTATAGTATGAAGGAACACAAAATCACTTCTTTTCATGGCTATATTTCTTCTCCAAACCAGGACAATCATTAAATTTAACCAGTTAGATTTTATACCTCTGTGCAATCCCTTCTCTGGAAGAGAACCCCTGTTCAGAGGCCTAGCTTACTCGGCTACAGCTGAATAGATTTTTTTTGGTATCCAGACTGAGGTTTAAAATGCAGACAGCTCCTTGAATGTGTGTTCATTTTGCAAAGAAATGTCTGTTTCTTTTCTTGCTGGTGGAGAGGAAAAGAACCTTCAAACAAGTCTTGTTGGAAGAGCTAGGAAACTCCACTGCATCTCACACTTTTGCTTTTACATGCTGCCTCCTACAGTATTGCCTTTAACAGAGGGGTGATTTGTTTCTCTGTAATATGAAGTCACAACCACGATCATCAGCTGCTGAGGTGAAGAGGCTGCTTCATGCCACACAGCTGTCATTATGGCCCTCCTTAGCTCCATAGTGTGCCGTGATTGCTGTCAAACCTGCCACACTTACCTTTGGCCACTTTATCTCCTGTGTTGTTACTAGTGCTTTTGCTGTTGGTTTTTTTCCTCCACCCCTTGCTAAAGGAGGGTGCTGATATCTCTGCTATTCAGGAGGCCCAGTAGTTACGCAGGGCTACATCTATTGTAGTTCAACAGTAGCTAGTCTTTTGAAAAACAGACATCCAGCTAACTGGCAAAAAAGTTTCTGAATCTGCTCAGAGCTTGCCACCACCATTGGATTTTTATAAGTGTCCACCTCATTTAGAACAATGTTTTCTTTTTCTGTTTATGGGGACTTTTTTTAAAAGTCAAGTGACACTGAAGCCTGGAAGTGACTTTAGGAGTGTACCTTCTGTATTTGCCGAAGGGTGATGCAGTGCTTGCAGTGTTGACAGTGGCTGTAGAAACTGGGACAGAGCTGAGACCCACTGAATCAAGGGGACAGCCCTGGTGGTGATCTCCAGGAAGGCTGGGAACATCTGCTGAGCTTGGTTTTGGGGAGTTTAAAGGAGAGAAATGTCTCGGGCTTGGTAACAGCAGTAAATGTAGTTGTCGGGTCCTTTGGAATTAAATGCAAATCTCAGGGGTTGTAATCACACAACCCCTAATAAATATTTCCCCTCATAAATAGGAGGTGCACAAGGTGCAGCAGCACAATGCAGAGCTTGTTATACAGAGTTCCCTCTCTGCTGAAGCACCAGCACGAAGTACTTGGCTCAACACTTCTCCCCAGTAAGGATGGCATCAAGAGCCCTGAGCATTGAATGCACATTAAAAATAATCACCACTTGTGTGTTCCTGATCATTGTAACACCATGAGGGGTTTATCTTAAAGAGCAAAGAATCCCAAAGCAGTATTTTCATGAATTTGCCAGGTTCTGGGGTGGTTTTTTAATGAATTGCAAGAGAACGTGGAGAATAAATGGGTGGCTGAGGCCCCCTGGTGCCAGCAGAGCGCACTGCCTGCCTCCAGCAAACGGCCACCAAATTTCACTTGTATTAATAGTTATTTCTGTTTTGTTTTTTTTAATATGCCATACTTACTTTTATTTTTTAACACAGAGAAACAGTGTTTAGGCTATAATATCTCATAGTGTATTAATTGTTCACATGCCATTGTTTCCTTTCGGGAAACATGAATACTCCATCATTTATTTTTCATGTTTTGTTTTGCAAAACTGAGCAGAAAATGGGAGAGGGGGTTCTGTTTGCCACCATTATCACTAGTATTTGCATTGAAGGCAAAAAAATATGCAAGAAAGCTGAAGACTTGTAAGGTAATTTTTTTACCACATTCATATCTCTGCCCAAGAATGAGCAAGAGGAAAGGTACACAGCTAATAGTGTGTGATGTTGTGGTGTAGTAATTCACTTGTGGGTGGAAGGTGGGATGGAAGGAGGAGCTAGATGGTTGAGGGGTTTTGTTTTGGTTTTGTGGTTATTACCCATGAGGTTTTGATCAAATTGCTAAGACCTAAGATACAGCAGTATGTGCAGATGTTAGCATAGCTTCCCTTTGTGCTTAAAATTTATCTAGAAGTATATATTCACAACTATTGTGAATTAGTACAGAGCTCTTCTGGGAAAAAGGTGAGGATCTAGAGGATAGCGCCATGCCAGGTAACTTAGTCATGGCTTTTTTCAGTATTTCTGTGTTGCACTAGTCTCAGAATGTTTTAAGTGTTGTGAGGCTTTTGTCAAAATCTAGCAATTTACTCTTGTGACAAAGTTTTGTCATTCCATCAGGTATGAGTAGTAGCTGATGAAGTTGAATAAAGAAATCAGTTTTGGTGTTTAGTCAGATTGTTGGCTTGTTGCTGTCATCAGTCTGAAATACTCCTCATTCTGCTGTTGTACAAGTTTTTAATAAGCAAGAGAAGGTGGTGAATATCCTGCAGAAGGCTATTCTATGTTATTCTTTAACAATGAAGTACAAAAAAAAAAAAAAAAGGGATGTAAAGTCAGGTCTTTATTAGTAGATATGCTTTGATTTTTGGACATTTTATGCCTGCAGAGGAAAAGTTACCAAAAAGACTTGAAGTGGCTGAGGGAAAGTGGACAGAATGAGGAAGAGTAGAAGGTTCAGTGGAATCTCTCTAGGTGACATGAGATCTGTGCCTTTTCTTCTTATTTAGAGTGCACTTTGGAAGCATGTTAGGGTGATCTGTACAAATTCCTGATCAGTTATTCACAGAAATGCCTCTTTAAGGCTATTAGTCTTTAGAGGAAATGGTAACTTCTGTCAAAATACATAGTTATGTCAAAATGTTTCGGGTTTAAGCTTTGTTGGTTCTTCACAAAATTGATAAGATTGATACTTCCAAGGCTGTAAAAAAAAAAGTGCTGAAATACCAGTTTTCTGCTTTTTTTTTTTTCTTATTTTAGATTTTGAGATGACTGAAGATTATAGGTACAATCTAGTAAGGCCTCTATGTTTCCTCTGAATAAGCTCTAGTTACTATCTGAGTTTTAAAAACATTTTGTTCAGGTGAACTTTTTAATGAATAACAGTAGGAGACTTCGGAAGAGCAAATAAAAATAAGGGAGGGTTGAGACTTTTATTTCTTGATTAGTTTGATTCGATTGGTTTCTATTGAAGAGAGTATTTTCTACTTTGTCAGCATTTTCTACACTTTCTGAGGACCAGTTCAGGGTGAAGAAACCTAGTTGTGAGATTTTGAGGAGATATGTGTACGGCACTGAACATACCACACCATAATTAATGCTGATCCCTTAAACTGTTCTGGAATTGTAAATGTCTCAGTTTTGTTTGGAATAGCTGTGGAACAATACATCTTTACAGATTAAAAAAGGAAACCATTCCCTATAACATGTTGTTGGTTTGTTTGGTTTTTTCCAGTTCTTCAAGGATCCTATGCATAGCATATGAGGTTTTGCAGGGTTTGCAATACATGAATCAGCATGGAATGGTCCACCGAGCACTCTCCCCTTGCAATATTCTTTTGGATCGAAAGGTACAGCTACAGAAATAAATCCATGGGTTGGTTTGCTGCTAACAAGTGCCATGCTGTGTCAGAGATGGAGATTGGACTGTTACGGTCCTTTTGATGGGGGGAAAAATTGCAGATCTGGAAAGTTGCTTGTTTTGTTGTTTGGTTTTTTTTCAAACTACAAATTTCCCTCATTTCCTAAGTTTCAAATGTATTGCCCGATTTATTTTTCTATTCTATCCCAAATCCCACTTTCTCTCCCGTCTCAAAGTGGTAATCTAAGTCTACTTGTCATCATTGTAATGAGTCACAAGACCTTCCTAGCTGTTTGAATAGAAGAATACTTCTTGTGGCTAATTAGCTGTCACTATTATTTCTTGTGTTCCATGGTACTTGCCTTTTAAGATACCAAGGTATTTTTTTGTTCATATTAAATTATTCAAATTTAAGTATCTGTCAATTCTGTTACCACAGACAATTGAGTTGGCAGAGAGGAATACAGTTTCTGCTCATAAAAGTTGAGAGAAATTAATGGCTACTGTTGTCCTCAGAGCAGTTTCTTCATCAGAACCAATAGCTAGAGTTTAACCTGTCTGCATAACTCCTCTATCAATCCTTTTTTACTCAGTTTTGATAGAATAACTAGATCTTCCCCTTGTAAGACAAAGGAAGGAGAGGACAAAATTTAGGAACACATATATTTCATAGGCTTGTAAACAAATGAAAACCATAATAATGCTTTAGTATGCAAAAGTACTCTAGGATTTTAAGATACTCCAAAAATCAATAAAAGAACAGAAGAGAACTGTGAGACAANTAACAAATGAAAATCATAATAATGCTCTAATATGCAAAAGTAGGATTTTAAGATACTCCTAAAATCAATAAAAGAACAGAAGAGAACTGTGAGACAATAAACTTCTAAGCTCTCCCCTGCCCTCTGAAAGCTTTCTGATGTAGCCTTCTCTGTTGCACCATCTGAAGGCTGGCTGAGTGTCATTCAAAATCCAGATGAAATAAGTTTAACTTCTGTGCCTAATTTTTTGTTATTTTGGTGTTAGCTTTCTGTCTTCACAAATAAAACGAAAGTTCCTTGAAAAACTGTTTGTTTGAAATGTGTTGATACTGATAAGGAGAGCAAGATAGTAATGAGTTGATGGAAGGTCTGCAGAAGCAAGGCTGGGTAAATGGAAGAGTTGAGGGAATAGTAGTCATGTTTAGGGAGTTCTAGGAGTCAAACAGGATTTTGAACAGTTTTCAAACAGAAAAAAATGTTCAGTGGAGTATTTAAGCCTTTTCAGTTTACTGAAAATTGAAATGTACTGTAACTTAAAAATGTCTGATGTGTTCCAAACAAAGTGATTTACTTAATGCTCTTGAGAAGTAAAAGCATTAGAAATAAGCACCTCTAACTTATAGTGCGCTTCTGCATAATAGATGAGATAGAAATGTAAGAGGGTGCTTTTTATAGGTTTCTGTCCTCTGACAGCTAATGCAATTTGAAATAATTTTAAATTTTTTTTTTACTTTTTTAACTTAAACACAGATTCTTCCAATGTTGGATTCTGCTGCTCTTGATCATTTATTTTTCCCTTTTCAGGGGCACGTGAAGTTGGCTAAATTTGGACTCTACCATATGACTGCTCAAGGTGTTGATGTTGACTTTCCTATAGGGTAAGGATGTAGCTACAAAATACAAATATATCAGAGACTTATTTTTTCAGGAAATAAATTTTGTTTAGAGCATCTCTATTACAGAAGCTTCTGATAATATCACTAAAGAGATTTTCATCTGACTAGGTGAGATGAATGAAAAATAGAGAAGGGATACTGTGCCAGCATGTTAGCCTAACTCTGTGATGTCAGTCTTTATTCCCTAGATTTGCCTTCAGATACTAATACTTCCCTATGACTTGGGTTCCTAGAATCAAATTTAGGAAAATGCACAATCAGTGCTTTGCTGTTGCCCACCAATGTAAGGTTTCTGTCTCTTTATAATTTTGTGGTTTGTTTTCAGGTGATCATACTGTATTACAAACCACTGCTTTGTTGCAGTTGGGTTTTTGTCACTTTGTGGTTTTTTGAAATGTCATGTTCTTTTCAAATTAAGTACTGAGCTGATTCTTATTGACATGGCCAGAAGGAACCAATGTTTCCTTTCAAAATGTGATTGCAAATTATTTTACGTATTATAGTAAAGTGTTGAAACAAAGAAAAGTGATATTATTTTAAAATCATCTAGTAGAAGATAAAATATGCCCTTAATGCTTTTTGTTACTTTGTTTTGCAAATTCAAAAGTTTTTTGATGGGAATACGCTATCAGTGGAAAAGATTACTGCCACCATCCCGAAGTATGAGTCTAAGATAAACTTATTTAATATTCTAATGCTGAAACTCAATCTGTGTTTTCCCTAAGATATATAAATATACCCCTTTGAAAGCTGAGGTTTCCTTTCACAAAATGACAGAGCTAGTGATTGGGATTTGACCTTTTATGTAGTAAACACGACACTGGAGTGAAACTTTGCTGCGATGTGTAGATTTTGACTGAATAAAATAGGCAGTGTTCTGGTTTCTCAGAATGCCAAATTATTCTGATTATGTAATGGAAAGTCACAATTTTTGGGCAGAGGGATAGTATCTAATGTTACTACATCTTTCTAGGTACCCATCATATCTGGCACCTGAAGTAATTGCACAGGGAATAGGCAAACCAAGTGATCACACCCAGTGTGAGAAGCCGCTGCCTTCCGGCCCTAAATCAGATCTATGGTCTCTTGGTATTATATTATTTGAGCTTTGCATGGTACGTACAAGAATAATTCTCTTGATTTTGACTCTAGAGGAATAGTTTCATTAACTTGATTGCTCTTGAATGTGGGGTTAATGGCATCCTGCCTATCACCCAAGCCCAAATATCAAAATATGTTAGCATTCCTACCTGGACAGTACTGGTTGTTCAAGGAATAGGATGAATTTTGGTATGTGTGATCCTTGTTATGCATGTTAACCATGAAGGATAGTTACTTATGGAACCATTAGAATTTGACTGCAAGGCAGGTCCATTTAAGAGAAGTTATCAATTATACATTTTTGCTATATCATGATGTGAAACTTTCTGCCATAGTTGGGGTAAATAATGTTTTTTGTTTTTACAGATAGTTTTGATATGTCAAAAATTCACATGCAGAAGTTTATTTCACTGGTTTTGTATAAAGATGGAATATAACATTATCTAAATATTTTCAAGTAGTAGCTGTTTCTTTCAAATTCAAGTGTAATTTCACTTCATTATTTTTTAGGGGAGAAAATTATTTCAGAGTTTGGAGATAGCAGAAAGATTGAAATTCATACTTACATTAGGTAAGTAGCACAAAATAAATTTTTCAAATTTCCAAGCAGCTCTATGATTAGAGCCTTACAGACTAATCAGCTTATGATGCTCAGACCTAAAGCACTTTACCTTTGTCATCTTTCATCTACAGATTTAAATAGGCATTTGTAGTTTGTTGCTCCTCTAGGGAAAGTATGGAGCTGGATGCCAGGAAAAAGAACTTGGGAAGAGCTGGCAGTATATTAGAGTAAGGGCAAACTATTAAAAAAAATAAAAGACAAGAAAACATCCTCAAGAATTATGGTCTTTTTCATGGTTATTTGTTGGTTTGTGTTGCAAGAGGTGTCTGAAATTAGTTAGGAATTGATGATACTGAAGAAAACTATCCTTACAGTGCCTGTGTAGTAATGGCCAAGGACAAACAAGACTCAAATAGGAAGACAGAAATAAAGAGAGATGAGAAGTGTTTTAGTGAAATCAGGCTTTTGTCTCTGGTTTCACCTTCAAACTATAAAATATCACAGCACAAGTGGAATTTTGGCTTAATGTAGATGA
The DNA here is from genome assembly GCA_013397295.1 of Polioptila caerulea. Lineage (NCBI taxonomy): Eukaryota > Metazoa > Chordata > Aves > Passeriformes > Certhiidae > Polioptila > Polioptila caerulea. The sequence continues at coordinate 434,014 of VYXF01002082.1, forward strand.
GTCAGGAAGTGGGACTATCCTTGCAACTTTTAATACTTGATTTCTGGTGGTGTTTGTGTATAAACCATGGGAAGGGGAAAGGCATGGGTTTGCAATTTGAAGCCTTAACAGTAAGTTATTATCCAGAGTAAACAGCAATACTGTTAAAATTAATTGCTGTCAGGAGAAATATCTGTCATTCAGCAGCTAGTGCTTGAGTGCTGAAGTCTTGACTGTTTTGAGGATTTGGTAACAAGGCTTCCTGAAGCATCTCTATTCATTCAATCTGATTTCAAGTTGTTGGTTTATCCACTGGAAAGCATTCACATCCTGACTTGGGAATTATTTGTTCAATAAAGTAGTGACAATTCTAAAATATTGATAGTATTAGCTGCAAGGAGCAACAGAGGCGAAAATTACTTCAAGATTCATGTAAGCACCCTGAAGTTCTTCCAAAGATTTTTTTTTTTATTTTTTTATTTAGAAGTTGAGAGACTGTTTAACTTTATTTGGCAGACACTAACACTTTGGACTAGGCCTGTAAATAGATATTCAATGTTACCAATGCTACTTAACTTTCCTAGGCTTCTGTCTGCATAGGTTATAATAATTTCTTTTTTGATTTAGATAATTCACTTTGAAGTGATGTGGTAGTGTCAGTAAAAAGCCAAAATTAAGTGTTTTTTATTTGAGTGGACATTTATCTGACATCCTGTTTAATTGGTATCACTTTATTATATTTTATTGTTCTGTTTGTTTTTCAAAGGCTGTGTAGATGATATTGTAACTGTATTGGCTGAAGAACATGGTTGCCTTGATATTATTAAGGTTTGTGAAACTCGTTTGCTCTTCCATGCTGTTTTAGCCAGAATATTCTATTATTGCTGCATAGTATTTTTCTTATTTATTTTTTTTATTCATTTGGTCACTTACTGTATTGCGGTACAATGAAAAATTTTGAAGTCCAAACTACATTCAAATATCCAGCACTGGTAATGTTTTTTCTTAAAATTGCTGTCAGTCTCAGAAAATGTTAATGCTCTCTGAGTAGTTTAATAAACTATAAATTTTCTTTAAAGTTCTGGTGATTAGGTATTTTTCTTCCAGAAATTAAGTCTTCTCTCTGGTCCACTTTACACATTCTGATGGTGTAGGCTTATATAGTTCAACATTTCCTTACCCACAACAGCCATCATTGAATTTTAGTGTCTGTATATTTTGGGACATTATATGAATGAGTTCTGATTGTTAGCAGAAGGAAGTTGCCAGGTACTGAATTGTTTCCAGCAGCGTACAGAATATCTAAATTTAAAAAGAAATTAAAAGCTACATACACTGCAAATTTTTCAGAGTTTTATCCTCTAAATCAAATGTAGGATTGGGATGTGAGAAGAATTGCTTCCCCAGAATTTTGGTCTCACACAGCCAGACTCACGTGCATAGGTGTGAAATTTTATTGCCCTCAAAGAAATAGCCTGTATGTTAAAAGTTAAATATGAGCCAAGTACGAGAATTGCAGAATTAAGACAGTAATAAACAGACGTCCTCCATATTTTTCTTTTGTTCCAGGACCTTTCTGAAAATATTGTAGCTCTACTGAAGAAATGCCTTACGTTCCAGCCTTCTAAGAGGCAAGTATTTAGTCCAAGGGCCTGGTAAACTCTACTATGAAATTAGAAGAACTGTTGCTGAACTGTTGCTGAACCTTTTTTTGGAATACTGACATTGGGGCTACCTATAAGAAATTCTCAGTTTTGTGCTTTTCAGTGCTTGAAAGAGAAGAATTAGAGGTCTGAATTTGGGCTGTAAACAGATTAATTTGCTGTGCTGCATGAATTGAAAAACATTGGTAGACTTTTTTTACTATTAACATTTCTGAAATCCAATGTAATTTAAAATAACTTGATAATATTCATTACTGGGGGCCTTTTTTTCCAAAATGCAATGTTTTTGGGAGCACTTTGCTCTAATTTTTTTATCCTCTTCTCTTAAGGCCAACTCCAGAGGAATTACTGCATGACAGTTTGTTCAGTGAAGTATCCTCACTATATCCTCCCTTCCACAAACCTGCTGGTCTATTCTCATCTTCTCCAAGGTGTGCCAATTTAACACTGCCAGAAGACATAAGTCAATTATGTAAAGGTAAAAGCAGGTAGTGGGATAAATGTCACTGGAGGGGGAAGGAAAATAAAGTGTCACTGCATTTTCTCTCCAACAAATTATTCACAGAGACTATTAAACGTTACAACACTAGATTAATGCAAAGAGTTGTTTAATAGAGGGAGACATGGGCAAACATGTTTTGAGGGATATGTGCAAGCAAAAGGAGTCAAATCTTAATTTTATGCTTCAACCTCAGGGAAAAAATAACATTAGTATTGAAGTCCATGTTACAAAAGCAGTGTCATCTTTTGCCTTTAGAATTTGGATGTGGACATGTATAAGGTCTTTTTTTTCTGCTTATTGGTAATTGAATTCTGCTAGATCATAGCATAAGATGATTTGTTTAAGTACTGGAAAACAAAGTCTTTGTCAAAGAGGTCACATTCTGGACTAAAAGATTAAAATTTTAAGTTTTAAGCTACAGTATGTTGGAAATGTTACCGCTCTTAAATCCTGATTAGCTTTTTCTTATGAACTTGGAGATGTTTAGAAAAATCTCATCTAGACAAAGATTTTTTGTCTTGTTAGAATGAGTAGGGTATGTGAAGGGAAGAGAGATTATAACTACTCAGTAGGAATCGCATGTTTCTTATTTTAAGTCTTAGTGCTATGTGCAAACACTTGTTTTGTTTCAAAATACACAGGAAGCAAAAGTCCACACTCAGTGTATTCATGTGAGGGGTTCGTGGCAAACTGCAGAAATACCTGCTTTTTTAATGACTTCTTTCCTTAAATCTCCTTAAAGAACTCTTGCAAAGGAAAGATCACTTTTCCTCTAACTTCATATTAAGATTATGACCTTCCAAACCTTCCAAGCAGAATAATTTTTTTTTTTTCAACAGAGAATATTTTGAGTTGTAGAAAGAAATACAAACTACCTGAAAGGCTGTAATTTATTTTTGTGTCATTTCTCTCAACAGATGAAGATAATGATTACCTAGCAGAAAGATCAATTGAAGAGGTTTATTATCTCTGGTGTTTGGCTGGAGGAGACTTGGAGAAAGAACTTGTCAACAAGGAAATCATTCGATCAAAGCCACCTGTCTGCACACTTCCCAAGTAAGGATGGAGAAGCACTTTAAGGAAAAGGAAGGTGGATGGATGGATGGATGGATGGATGGATGGATGGATGGATGGATGGATGGATGGATGGATGGATGGATGGCGAACACTAGTGATTGCAAGAGAACATACTTAGTTTAAAGCCCTGTACATGTGAAAAACACTGAAAATGGCACTGTTGAACAGAAGGAAACGGTCACTTCCCCTCTTTTCCAGTTTAAGGCATTATTTGAATGCCTTTTATCTGTCACCTACCTATTGCTTTCTGAAATTGGAGAAGATGCTGCTGAAGTGGAAAATACTGAAATGGGAGTCCCTAAATTTTGCACACTTTCCAAGAGAATTAAGCTTTAGTAATAATTTCTCACTGTGCTTCAGAAGAATATTTGTAATTTAATTTGTTATGTAGTGATTTCTCATGTTCTGAATTCACTTTCACAGAGCAGCAGTACTGAATGGAGAACCCAGTTATTCAGCAGATCAGCTGATTACTTTTTTTCAAAATGTTTTATGACTTAGAACTCTGTAACAGCATTTTAGTGATTGCTACTTTTATCTTACTGCTGCACATTGCAATTTTTTGTAGAACATTGATGTTTCAATCCTGTGATCTGATCTTAATAGCATAAATATGTGTCCATATATATATGAATTTACTGTTTCTGTGTTTAAAAAACAGATGAAGTATGTGTACAGCCAAAATGCAGTATCTTTTAAAACAAAAATGGTGGAAATACATTTTAAGTGTTGGTTTGGTATCAAAATTAGTTTGAGATTTTTGAGGGGTTGCTTATTTCTTTGCCCATAGGTGAATGCGGGTGCTTTTCAATTATGAGGAGCAAATATTTTCCACCATACTGTCTATCTTGAAGATGAGGAGCTAATTTCAAAAATGCAATCTAACTCTAAGTGACCCTGAGAATGCTAGGTTAAATTCTGAAATTCAGTTTCATGTGGTCTATTTTAAAAATATTGTAATAATCGAAAATTTGTGTGCACACTATCTTGGATACATTTCTGTCTTTAGATGCACTGCAACAGAAAAGGTCAGACTTTCACTTGGGGTTTTTTGGATGGAAACTGCCTTTTTATCTTATTATATTTATTTATTTTATTTTTGCTTTTCACAATAAATGACAGGCCTGGTCTGTGGGAGATCAAGGAATAAAAGGGGATACTAATCCCATATCTCATAACTCTTTCTTGATGTGCAAAGCAAAGTTACAGAAAACCTGAAATGTGCCCTTTTACAGAAAAGGCTGTCTGAATAACTTAAGGTGATTGTACATTCCCTTGATAGCAGGTTTCATGCCATGCAGAGTCAATACAGTATACTTCTAAGACCTAATATTTTGTTTTGAAGAGGAAACTTCTTGATGTAAAAAACTTTTTCATAGCTCAAGTCCTGTATTATAAAGTGACCTTATTCTTTTCTTGTTCTCATTTTTGAAGCTTTTTATTAGAAGATGGTGAGAGCTTTGGGCAAGGACGAGATAGAAGTTCCCTCCTAGATGACACAACTGTGACTTTGTCTCTGTGCCAGCTCCGAAATGTAAGAGTGATATTGTGCATTTCTTATGTTCTTCTCTGCAGAAACATTTGTTTAAAGGGAATGTGTAACAGCAGCTCCTAGTGCTGTTTCTACCGACAGAAGTGTCACTGATTCCAAGAGAGCACTTCTTAGTGTCCAAGTCTGATTGTGATTTTGCTATTAAATTGCTTTGCCTACAAAACTTAGTAAATTTGATTTGTCTTCTGTCCCTCCCTTTCCTTTTTCTGTTTCCTGCTTTGTTCTGGTGTAGTGCAAGTGGTTCTGTGCCACCTGGTATTCTCCATGATTGCTACAACTATTTGCTTAGGGAATGTCTCCTGTGTGCTTCAATTACTGTCTGTCAGTGGCTCCTATTATCCAAAAGTAAACCAATTCATTTCAGTTTCAGCTCCTCAAGAGTTTTATACTTAACATTGGATACCAATTTTCCACTAGTTAATTATTAATTTTTGGAATATATAGCATGAAAGGACTAGTTCAAAAGATCTCTTCAAAGCATTTTTCAAAAATGTTGTAATGTATTTTTTTTCCATCCTCATTGGGAAAATTAGCACATGATAACTCATGATTTGGCTTGATGTAATGACCAGTTACAAGATTTACTGCATATATCACTGAAATGTTTTAATTGTTTACATGTATTTGCTTATGTAGAGCTTTTTGCCATCAAATTGGGAAACTATGCTGCACTGTTTGCAGCATGCTTTTTATAGTAGCAAATGAAATTCTATCAGCTTTTTTTAAAAAAACCCTTTCCGTATGATTACTGGGGTTAGTACAAAAGAGAAGGTGACTCCTGACTCAGCCGCCTTAATATTGGAGGTAGTGTGTCAAACACTGAGTTAACACATTACTTCAGTAGAACTTTGCACTGCTTCACACAAATGCATCAAGACAGACCAAAGAACTGGCTTATTTTCTTCTCTTGATCAGTGGGGCTTGCGAGGCAGGAGAGAGGTTAAAAATATGCAACATCTATTTTGAACATAATACACACTGCAGCTTCTACTGTTGCTCTCACTAGAGGACAGTTTTTTTAAGGCTTTTTTTAAACATTTTGATCTGTAATTTTGGATATTGCTGCCTACTTCTATAAATACAGCAGGAAATAATTATATACTGAAGCTTCATTTTGTATGAGATGCAAGACTGAACCTTGCAGTGTTAGTTGAAATAAGTTTTGAACTTGCACAATTTTTCAAACACCTTTTATAGAGCAGAGCATGATGCTTATAATCAAAAGAGGAGCTGTACTGAATGAACTGGGAATGAACTCTTCTGTCAGCCCCAAGAGGAACAGGCTGTGTGCCTGCAAGTTATGGGCTGAACTGCAAAACAGAGCAGTGCAGAGAACATGGCATTAAACATTAATTATGCACTATAAGATGTCTGAAAACTTCAGTCAAAAATCCAGCCATGTTTGTCTGTCACCTTTGCTGAGTGTATTTCCGAAAAGGAATTCAAGTTTGCATAACTCTTGAACTGATTAGAACCATAAAAGCAAGTTGTGGAGTTGCTTTGCAGCTACTTGGATAGGAAGAAAAATGAGGAAACAAAGCAGAACTATGTAATATTATTGATTTATTAATCCATGGTGCATATAAACTATTTTTTGTGTGGAAATAGGTTTGTGGATATCTTTAGGTAGGAGAACTTCCATTAACTCCAAACGTCTGTGTCAGCAAAAGGTTTTCGTGTTAAAGGCTGTATGCTTCATTGCTGGTGAGGGGCTGAGCTATTGCTTAGGTATCAAGACAAGTTACTCATTTTGGCAGATGAATTTCTATTTAATAGTTTTTGTATTCTACTAAGATTTCCACTTGAATTCTAAGCAGCATTCTGCTAACAAATTACTTTTCTTCCTCGTTTCAGAGACTGAAGGATGTTGGTGGAGAAGCATTTTATCCATTGCTTGAAGATGAGTAAGTATGTGTGTAAATTGGTACATCTGTAACACACTGAATTTTGACTTAACTAGTTTTATTTCAGTAGCACACTGCACAGCTAGACACAACTGCCTCCCAAAAGCAAAACTAGCATCTTTGTTTGGCTCTGAAAGTCAAGAGCTGATAAGCATGCTGTGCTTAAGGCCCTGATACCAAACTGAGGATCTTGGCCTCTGTCCTGAAAATCAATTGTTTGTGCTGAATATTCAAAGTTATCAATTTATTTTTATTTCTAATTTAGAAATACTTCATGTGGTGTTAATTATTTTCAATTATTTGTTTTTCTTGCTGTTCACTATTACTATCCTTTTTTTTCTTTTCCAGCCAGCCAGCTTTACCTCATTCCAACAGCAGCAATGAGCTCTCTGCAGCTGCTACTCTTCCTCTGATCATCCGGGAGAGGGACACAGAGTACCAGCTAAATAGAATTGTCCTGTTTGACAGGCTGTTGAAGGTATGGAGTCCTTGTGATGCTGGATAATTGGATTTGATCTGTTAATTGGATGATTTTGAAAGACTAAGTAATCGAAAAAGGAAGCAGAGATACAAGAGACACAGTAGGAAAGGGGGAAGAAAAAAAACCCTTCAGAAGTATAAGATTGAAAATAAAAATAGAACAAATTATTCTCAGTACTAGTGAATATAAAAGTAAGTCTTAAAGTATGCACCTGGAAATAGAGCTGCTGCTAATACTGGTTATTTGCTAATGAAAATAATTTTACATCCTTTATTTTGTAACAGACTAGGCTATTATAGGTATAAATATGCCTGTAATGTTTCTGCATTTCCAAGCAGTAAAGTATTTGAAAACATGGCAGTGCCATGTTATAAATGTGAGGTTTATACTAGGTAAAGGAATAGCACCCCCTCATTTACATATATGCAAAGAGATGAGAGAATGAGAGAGCTGATGCACATTATCAGGATAAACTAGAAATGTTTAATAAAATCAAGATGTATATATAAATTGAAAAGAAAGATATAGTGAAGAAAAATTTCATAATACAAATTTGGATTGGTAGATTTATCCAGTATATGCCAAAGCACATGAATGCATTTATGAGAAAGAGCAGATACTTTAACATCAAACAGTAGCCCGTCATCCCAGCCTTCCAGCTGGGAATTAAATTCACTTTTTGTGAAACTTGTATTCACTGTTTAGGCCTTTTCATTTGGAGAAAGATTGTCCCAGGTTTGGGATTTGAATTGTTTCAGTTACACGATAACATTTTTTGCAGTTAATCTCTTCTCTTTGCAGGCCTACCCATACAAGAAAAACCAGATTTGGAAAGAAGCAAGGATTGACATCCCTCCCCTTCTGAGAGGCATAACTTGGGCTGCTTTGTTGGGTGTTGAGGTAAGGGTGTTTGGAGAAGTTCCAGTACTGACTGGGGATGGAGTGAGTTAGGAATGGGGTTGACAAGGAAGCTGGAATGGGTTTAAAGATTTGGCAGGTAGATGACTGGAATTTCAAACGGAGTCATGAAATTGTGCAAATAAAGACGATATTCTGACAAACTTGCTCATTTTCTGTAAGGTTATTTGATTTTAGAAAGCATATGTAAACTTGACTGCCTTTAATTTTGAATATTATTTTCAATGGAAAATAATACCCTGACATTTGGTAGTTAACAGAGGTTTTTTGGTTTTATTTTTGCTATTTTGACAAATGCATTTGACAATCCTTCTGCTCCAATCAGCAGCAGCTGGACAAAAGAGGAGAAGACACGTGAAATGCATTTTTCTCACCTACCAATCAATACACTTCACAGAAAGAATGGAGAACAAATCAATCAAATACAGTCCTTTTGGACAATGGAATGTCCCAGAAGTGAGAGCTCCTCACAGAGTTGCTGGACTACCCAGCTTTTGGATTTACCTTCCTTGCAATCCTAAAGCAGCAGATCATAAAGATTCTTAGAGATATCACATCTTAGGTTATTCAGGAGATTTAGCTTAGGATGTGATCTTCTGAGGACTATATAATATAATCAACAAAAAAGCTGTAAAGGTGAACAAGAACTGCTGATCAGTGTTGTAGCCTGAGTCTTTGGAAATGAGTCAATTCTCATGCTTCAGCAACTTGCCATGTGTACTATATGGGTGTTTTCCTGTCTCATAGCATTAAAGTGGAATTGTTAATATTCTTGCCTTGGGATTTATGCAAGAACAGGCTACTTAAGTCATCTATATTGGCAAATCAATTAACAGGCAGCTGGATTCAGTGCCTTTAGAGATGATGCTGAAAGCCACTTGTTGCTGGCTGAGGTTAGCACTGTATACAAACTGAAAGCATCTCTTGACTTGAAAATGGGAAACGACAAAGTACATAGCTTTCTGCAGAAACAACTGAAAATCACTGGAGATCATGCTGAGGAGACCTATAGAAAGGTCTGTAAATCTCGAGTTAGTAACAGAATAAAGATGGTTTTGTTAAAATTAAGCTGTCAGTCTTCTGCTCTGCTAACTAAAGTTCTTAACAAAAACAGTCAGCTTCTGCATATCACCATGTACATCGTCATATGCACTGAAGTTGGTGAGGACTTTCTAAATTCAAATATTCTTCTTCCACATTTAGGGTGCCATAGAAGCAAAATATGATGCCATTGATAAAGACACACCGATTCCTACAGACAGACAAGTAAGACTTATGGTGTTACCAAATATTGTCACTTGAAGATCTTTCCCACACATTACAGCACATGTAGTGGATAACAATTCAGTTTCCCTTGCCCTCTAGCCTTACACTGGAGCAAGAATCTTGCAAAACAATTTGACACAAGTACTCTAACTCAACTTACAATAATGGGGAAGCTAAAATCCTTTTTCACTTTATAATCATTGTTTCTGTAGCAGCAGCAGTGTAGTGAACAATATTAATGATTTATTAATGATTTAAAAATTCTGGGTTTACCAGATGCTTGTTGTTCCTGTTGGACCTTGTAGCAGATAATGCTGAGTACCTTGAGGTCCTGTAATGTGAGCTATAGTTCACAGAAATGGGGGTTTGAGCGATTTGGTTCTTCAAGAAGAGGATGTTCTCAAATATTCTCTCAGACATAAAAAGACATTACAAACAATAGCTTTTCCTTTCAGTTGGGTGGAGAAATATTTTCCATCAAACTGGTTGCAACATTGAGAACTATGATTTGGTTACCTTTTTAGAGGAAAGTAATATTACCACCTAAAATGAGTCCAGAAGTAAAAAATCTGTAACTGTCGTCTGTTTTCTGCCTTTTTCAAGGCCTAGAACCCTTTAAAAAGTATGAGTGCAGAAAAGGAGGAAAAAAAAATCTCTATTTTTGAACTTTGACAGGTCTGTTAGGTTCCCTGTCAGTTTTGGTTTTGAGAGTGATGGAGGAAGCAGATCATGTATGATGGTGGTCTGACCTGTGTATTTTGGCTGACTGCCATCTCTAGTGTTGCAAGATTCCTGTAGTGCTGCCCCACTCATCCCAATTTCTGTTTGTGTGCTTGGCTGTGGTGCAGATTGAAGTTGATATTCCACGTTGCCATCAGTATGATGAACTGCTGTCATCACCAGAGGGTCATGCAAAGTTCAGACGGGTATTGAAGGCCTGGGTTGTTTCCCATCCTAATTTGGTGTACTGGCAAGGTGAGTTTGACTAGTTGGCAAGGGCAGATAATTGAATGGAAAGCTTTGGTTGACTTAAAAGTACCTCCTGCTTTTCACCCCCACAATATAAGCCTTTTTTGTGGTGCTTTCCTTTCTGTTTCCTTTGAAGACTAAATCTGTGGGTTATTGCAAATTTAAATCCTAATAACTTATATTTAATTTGTAATAAATAATTTCCCTCCTCATTGTTACATATTCAGTCTTAATAAGTTTCAGTTACTTTATTTTAAAAGGAAAAGTCTGTGGCTTGCTCTGAAGCTCCAAGATAATACTGCAGAAGTTACTGAGTTCTTGGGATGGTAACTGGCATTTCTTGGATGCCTTGGCAGAATAATCAATTTGGCCTTATAGCTGAACAATTTGAAATCCTTGCTGTTTTCATGCATACATTTCACAGTTGTTCTTGCTGTTACTTGTGAAGGCCTGATAATGCAGAACCAGTATCTAGTGTGCAAGTTTTCATTATAAATTAATGTCTTTATCTTGTGCATTAAAATAAATGAGCTCTTTGTGCCGTTTCTTCATGGTTCTTCTCTCTTTAGGTCTTGACTCTCTTTGTGCACCATTTCTGTACTTGAATTTTAACAATGAAGGTGAGTACCTTTTCCTGCCTTGAGCAAAGAAAAGCAGAGTCTCTTGTCTGTATCTATGTGCAGACAGATGTGTGAATCCACTTAGAGATGGAAAGCTTCTGTTTCTACAAAGGAATTTTAAAGCTCTTGTTGCCACAGGTTGAAAGAAATGTTTGGGGTTTTGAAAACTGCATGTGGTGTACTGCTCTTCAAGCAGGGGGTTCAAATATTGTTTATTGCCAAGTACAATAATGATATGTAATAAAAAGCACAAATAATCTTGGATAGAAGAAGGAAGAAGTGCTGCTGTAGCACTTGTATTTTTCAGTGAAGCTGTAATTCAGCCTTACTTAAGGTGAATGTAATACTTGGTAACCTCAGTGTTAAACTATCAGACCAACTTTGTTCAGAAAAGCTCATGGTAGTGCCTGAAAGTTTAAGATCAGCTTTAGATATAGGACCTTTATCTTCTTAGAATAAACCTATTATACTTACAGTGCATGCAATCATTTTTGTGTGTAGATTGATTTAAGTGTTTATGCTTATTATCTGATTAATAGTGAACTTTTTAATGTGTAATTAAATGTTACCTCTGTCATTGCATCTGTTTTTCTAATTCTTTCAGCTCTGGCATATGCCTGTATGTCTGCTTTTATTCCGAAGTATTTGTATAACTTCTTTCTGAAGGATAATTCTCATGTTATTCAAGGTAAGTCAGTCCCTTTATATGGTATAGTTCTAAGAGAAGTAGAATTGTTTCTGGGTATGTAAACACACTTCTTCAAAGTGTAAAAAAATTTGCTACATTGGGATGCAGTTAAAATCATGTAACTGTGCAAGAAAATTTGGAACAAAATAAGTGGTTAAGGATTCAGACAGTAGGAAAAAAAAACACAGATCTGCACACGCACACAAGTGTTCTATGTAATAGCTAAGGTAAGAGTCAGTCCGTCCTGGAAAGTTGTGAAAGGAGTAAATAGTCTTTCTAGTGTTANAGAGAAAAAAAGCACAGATCTGCACACACACACACACACGTGTTCTATGTAATATCTAAGGTAAGAGTCAGTCCGTCCTGGAAAGTTGTGAAAGGAGTAAATAGTCTTTCTAGTGTTACATTGTAAAGGCTTACCCTTCAGAGGGTCAAAGTCATCCTGTTAGAGGAGCTGTTTGGACAGGGAAGGAAAATGAAGAGGAACAGTACAAACTAGGGGTTCCTCAAAAAATTGAAGTTATGGTATTCAGGAAAATAGGGATTCAAGGGGAATTTCTTATTGAGCAGCTGGTGTTATTCAATACAAGACAGGAGTTGAAAAACCCTGAGGAATAATGTTCCATAGTTCACCCTTCAACAAGTATATAGGTAACTTAGAGAAATTAAAACAATAGCTAAGAATGTCTGTTCTAATTGAAAAGTAATATTAAATTTCATGGAAACATGAAAAAGGAATTGTGTCCACTTAGAAAGTCACCTTGGCATAGTCTGTGTTGGGAAGATAATTTGTCTTCCAGACAGTCTTTAAAAAAAACAAAAGAAGCTGTTTCAAAAGCCATTAGTAATTAAAAGAAACAGGTGGTAATTAATGTTTTTAATTGCAAGAAGTTATGAATGTCTATTGAATACTGAGTATTAGTATGGCTTGCTGTCCCTGTATTTCTTTTGAAGAAATTCTTTTGTATATTTCTCGTGAAACTCATCAGCTTTAAAGTGTCTGTCATTTTTTGTCTTCAAGAAAGGTAATTAAGAACTGATCAACAAAACTTATTAGACATAAAAGCATTTACATATTAGATAATTGGGAGAGAGTTAACGTAAGGAGAGAATGCCAGGGTTAGCAGAGTTTATGTATGGAAAACAATGGCTATGAGGTGTTATGAACTGAATAAAATAATAGGAAAAATTATTCCAGAGGACATGTTTGCATCCTTTTGTCTGTAAAGAAAGATTGCTTGCAGTAAAGGTCTGAAGATGAAAAGAATAAATATATTCCTCTGGAGACAACTACTTTAGGCTTCAAGATTGATGGTTTAGTAAAGACTTTTCTCAAGAGGTTATACTGTTCCATAAAATAATACTTTTGCTCTCTAGGGTTTCCTGGCGTTATTCCTAAGGAGCTTTGTAAAAACATATATCAGCCAAAGTTAGAAACACAGGTCAGTAGGATTCTGTGAACCAAAGTGGTGTAGGCATTCCAGAGTTCCTGTTCTACATCTGGCATCATCAAGGACTCAGGGAGATTGGACATTTTAGAGTTCTTTCTGTGTTCTAATCAATTGTCTCTACGGTTGTACATCAAAAAACAATGTATAAATAAAGGTTTAAAGGAAAATGCTGTGTCATTTCCTTGCCTTTTTAAGGTAGAGGAAAGAGTTAAGGATGTGTAATTTAACTACCCACAGCAGTTTTAGCTGCTTTGTGTCTTCTCTGTAGATATAAACTGTATGGAGCGCTGAGATGCTGGCACGTTCTGGAAACAGAGCTCACATTCTCTGTCTGTTGCTCCCCAGGGCTAGCTGTCCACTCCCCAGTTACTGTGTTCTTGGGAAGGTGGAGCAAAAGGAATTACCATCTGTTACAAAATTGCAATGTTATTGCCTCTTCAGCTTTCTTCTAACAGAGTATGTGACAGTGAGGACAAAACTGGGAGAGGGGCAGAACAGAAAGAAATCTGTCACTATCCTGTGTTCTGTTGTCTGCTTCTCTTTCAATTAAAAGCGAGTATTATTTAGACAACTTAATGAAATTGTACCCATCAACCTAATAGGCCAGGCTGAAGATGTAATAAATTTTATCTTTTATAGTGGATATTTCTCCTTGCTGGTTACTTAACGGTCTTTAACTTTGCATGTCAAACACACATCACAACTTAAGTGTGTGCCAAGTTAAACCATAGTTAAAAACCCAAACTGAGAAGTTCTAAAGAAAAAAAAATTAAATGTTTCTTCCTCTGTATTGAATGCAGTAGTAACAAGGAGTACAGTGGTGGTATTTGCTTGCTGGTTTATTGTAGGTTTGAAATGAGTGGCTTTCCTACAGCTCTGTTGTGAGCTAGCAGCATGTGATGGCTTGTGTTTTTGACAGCAGTCTTGGATTTGTCATTTCAGAGTACCTGACGGTGTTTTCCCAGATGATTGCATTCCATGATCCAGAGCTCAGTAACCACCTCAATGAAATTGGATTTATTCCAGATGTAAGTGCTAAGAGTCCTTATAAGTATTATCCAGAGGAATTAAAAATTGAAACATGAGGGAAACTGGCATGAGATGCCTTTCCAAACTGCTTCAGTAGCACTTTGACAAAAGTGAAACTTCCATATTAGTAGACCTTCCTGAATATGCTCATAAAATGATAAAGTTTTGATTCTTGTTTTATGTGCTTTAGTCCTTCCTGTTCTGCAGGGATAGTAAATACCATAAAAATACTACAAGTGGGTTATTATAACTTAGATCCATCTTAAAATGTATATATACATTTATTTTTGAAATGTGGATTAATATACAAAAATTAGTGTACCCATAAAGTGCTAATAGCAAAATTACTGCAGCTAATTGAATGCTGTTGATTAGCACAAATGACACATTATTTTGCAAGTAATAGAAAAAGTACATGGTCATCAATCTTGCAGATATGTCAGACCTTGGAAAATGCTAAGCAGTCATTTGCTGGAGTGTGTCTCAAATATGGGACAAGTGCAAAATGGATGCAAGTATTATGCTTCCATTGGAAAAAAAAATCTCTAAGATGGAGGGAAATGAAAACTGAGAATACAGCCAAAACATAGTGGAGAGGATGGGCTTTGTTGGAAAAAGCAAAACAAAGCCTTCTTTAGACCCTCCCTTATAGCTATCAATGTAAACAGTAAAGCTTTCCTCCTTGTTTTAGAGAGGTCAAGAAAGCCAAAATAAAAATGTTTGTCTTGCCTACAAATACTGATGTTTCTGAAAAGCAGATTTAGGCAAGGCCATAGAGCTAATGTTAATTGATATTTTCTATATCATTCTATATTTAGTATTTAGAAATTTTGTAATTACAAGTTGGTCATAAGAACAGATGGTGACTGAGAGGTCATAATGGAAGAAGATAACTGAACTCAGGAGATGTTGACGTAGAAATACAAATTTCATAAGTAAGAAATTTATTTGCATTGCTTTTATAAGCAATACAAGGTTTAGTTTATCAGAAAGGCCTTATGCTTATTAGGAAATGTTTTAAGTTGGAGCAGTAAGATCAAGCCTCTGAAAGTCATTTTTTTTGCACCATTCCTGAAAGAATTTGTGGGAGTTTGGGACTAGCAGATACTCATTATCGCTGTTTACAAATATTGTAATAAAAAAGAAAGTATATACTTTCATTTATAGAGGGTGCTTTTAATGTAATAATGTTTGACTGATACAAATTTAGGAGATACAGTGGTCTTAAAATGAGCAGAAGAGAAAGCCAGTATATTGCCTTATAAAGAGAGGAGTTTGGGAAAGCCACATGTATTTCAGATGATGCAAATCTGAAGAGGACAAGGTGGGAGGAAGATGAAAGGAAAATGAGGAGAAGGAGGAGTATTTATCTGTTGAAAGCTAAATATTTGGGTAGATGAAGTGCAAGGGTTAACAGCAACTTGTAAGTTCTTGAGTGAGAATCAATTTTGCAGCATCACTATATAAATGCATTTAATGCTTATTTTTTAAAGGCTGCAGATGACCAAAACAATTCTTCTGTGTATTTTGTCCAGGATGCTAGTTCCCACTAAAGAGTTAGAGGTGTAATTTCCCTGACCACCTTACAGCTCCTTGTGTGGGCTACTAATCTATGCCAGAGCTCTGTAGCAACCCATCCTGGGTCTTATCTGATATTTCAGTAGCTCATTGTGTCTGCTTATACAGTTATAATTCTGTACTGAAGACTTCCAGGGCACAATTCAGATGGAATAGTTTGAAATCAAATGTTTTGCTCTATTTTAGTTTCTGTTTTGACAATACATAGTCATACATGAACCTTGTTCATGTCTAAATCTGACAGTCTGTGTATGATGAGGTAATACAGTAAACACTTGCAAAAAGGAATATTTTTTAAAAACTCTTGCATTGAATAGAAATGCAAGTTCTAAAGTTAACACTAACCTCTGAAGAGAGGTTGTCCTTTCTGAATTATATGTCAGGGTTCAGGGTTTTTTTAGTAAGTAAAAGTTGTTCTGCCTTTTAGATTAGTCAGAGAGGTGATTTTTTGTAACTGTAACAGGGCAGCACAGGATCCATCAAGGTGAAGGATATGCACTGTAGTAATGAGATCTGAACCAGAGTTTGGTGCTTGAGTGCTAATCCTATCAAAGTAAACCCTGATTAATCTTTCATCATTGAAATGCAGGCTCTGCTGCAGGGAAGATTGTGTTCCTGGCACCCTTCTCATTTGCTTCAGGTCACGTAGCTCTCAGAATATTGAACACTGCTGAAGCTTGAGACGTGAATATTATTAGCTGATGTGGTTCCTGGATTATAAGTACACTGCTGTGGCTATGTGATTTACATATAAATAGAGGGATGATATATACAGTGAATCTTGTAGTTCTTCTTTGCTCGCTCTCCCAAAGTTTATAATCTTCCTCAACTTCTATAATGCTTCATAACCCATTACTTATTTTACTAACTCTGACCCTGAAGAGCAGACCATGTTAAACTGAAGAAAAACAAGGAAGTGTACAATGTTGATAAAAGTGATTGCCATAAATTACTCTAAAGCACTTTTAGCTGCCAGTTGCGGAAGGTGGGCACAGTTGTCATTTATCCACTGACATAGAATGCAAACTGATTGCAGTTCCTTAATATCATTGTCCTGAAGCTGTTGGCACAGGTAGATGCCTTAGCTTGGTTTTGGTGATATGCATGAGGTATCACTAATATGGCTTCATCTTAGAAATCCTGCCCCTCTACTTCCTCTGTTTGTCCTGTTACACAATTAACTGAAGATGAATCTGGAGAAGTTTCTTGCTGATATTTTTATCTTGTGAAGAACGTGATCATTCTTCAAATGTTGTTTGTGTAGGTACATATAGGTGGGTAGAATCTAATATTAAAAATGTGATTCAATTTGCCTTATCTTTTGCACCTTTGTGTCTAGGCACCATATAGGATTGAAGCTAAATGTGTGTGTGTGTATTTCAAATGTGGAACAGGAAGATGAGAGATCGGGAATTTATAGAATGGACAATTTCCCTTGGAAGGGATCTACAAGACTTGTGTAGTCCAATTGCCTGACCACCTCAGGGCTGACTTCAAGAGTGCTGTTAAGGGCATTCTCCAAATGCCTCCTAAACACTCCTGACAGCCTTGGGGCATCAACCACCTCTCTAGGAATCTTCTTCCAGTGTTTGGTCACCTTCTTGGTAAAGAAAGGCTTCCTAATGTCCAATCTAAATCCCCTGGTGCAGCATTGAACTATTCCAACACACCCTGTCACTGGATCCAGGGAGAAGAGTTTAGCATTTCCTTCTCCACCTCCCTCCCCCACTCCCCCAAGAAACTTTAGAAAGCAAAACAATAGTTTGTATTAACAACTGAAAATTAAAGCAAAAAGCTGCAGTTGGGACCATTGTTAGAGCAACTCAGCAAAACAAAATTCCACTAACTGTTGGACAACATTGTTTCACACATACATCAAGCAGGAAAAAAAAGAAACAGGCAGGGGAAAAAGAAATAGACAGGGGAAAACAAACAAACCTCTTTATTTTTGGATTTGACACCTTATATAAACTGCAATGTATGGTACAGCTGAAGTATATACAGAAAAAATGTTATACTTTTTCTGTATAATTTACTATTGTCGGGAGTTTTTCCTCTGATTTTAACAAATATAATGATTTAAGACAAGGAGGTGTTTGTAAGCCTGAAGAGGTTATGGAGGCTATTAGTAAGCAAGGAAAGGGAAGGCACAACACGGGTGGCATTACACCCCTGATGTAAAGCAAATTTATAATTATGGCACTGCTCCTCTCAAGGTCACTCTAAAAAATGTTTTGGTTTTACAGGCTCGTTTTTAATGTGGCTTATTCTCAGGCTGTTCCAGAGGTTCAGCTGCTACTTTGATCACACACTAGGTATACTTCCCAGCTGCAGAGGGTTTAAGTGTCCAGTAAAACGCGGCCCCCGTGGGTTTCGGGGCTCAGCGCGGCAGGGTTGGAATCCCCGGTTCCTGCAGCGGCTCCCTCCAGGGCTGCGGCGCGGTGCTGTTCGCGGCGGCGGCCGGTGGAGGGCGCCATTCGCCGGCGCTGTGCGCAGCCCTGGTCCCGAGCGCGGCCCGGGTCCCGTCCCGGGGCCAGAGCGGCTCCTCCTGCCCTTCCCCGGCACCGGGGAGCCGCGCCGCCCGCGCTGTGCCTTCCCTTTCCTTGCCTGCTAACAGCGTCCATAGCCCCTTCAGGCTTGCCAGCACCTCCTTCTCTTGAAGCGTTATTTTTATTAAAGTCAGCGGGAAAACTCCCTCCAATACAAGCTCACCTGACAGCTTGTGCTTAAATTGTTTGACCTACTTTTCATGTCGCTGCTGATAGGTTTGGTGAGGATGGTTGAGAGCAAAGCAGTGATTCTCCTTGTGATTACTTTTTAATAATCTTCAAAGCTTCACCTTTCATGTATTTTCTTGAATGTTTCTGTGTAAATGCGTGCATGATAGAGGTGTTTGTGAAATTAGGAGAAAATGAGGATCTGCTTTGGTAAAACATATTGATGATCTATATGAAAAGGAGGAAATAATTGCTTTTAAATACCAAGGAAATAATGTGGTTTACATAATATGTACCTCCGAGCAAAAAGGAGCCTCAGGACACTAGGCTTGTTTTCCTACTGTATGGGAAGCAAGATGTTGCGTACAAACCAGCAGATAAACAGGTGTTAGCTGATCACAACCACTGCAAGGGATGTTTCAGGGAGCAGGATATGTTCTATTTCCCAGAATGCCATCTATTTAAAACATGACATAGATATACTCAGGGAAATAGTATGAGTGTATTATAAATTTTAAATGGTGAGAGAAGTTGATTTGGTTTGGATTTTGAATGCTTAAAATCAATTGGTGGGCTGGAGGTGAAGCTTCATAAAAGCCTGCTGAATACTAAAAGTGGTGAACAGGTCATTGAACCTTCGTTAGTTTAGGGACAATATGGTTCAGATCTCAGATGCTCAGATGAAGGCACAGGAAGCAGTGCCAAGAAGTTTTTCAGCAAGTGTGTACATCATTTAGTCAGAGCCATAACCCAGCTCAGAGTTTATGGAATAGGAAGTAATTTATTAACATAATATCAATTATGTTTTCTGCTCCTCATTTGTTTACTTCCAGGAAAAGCTCAATAGGAGGATTACTTTGCGCTTTTATGAGTTAAAAAGTAATATATTAAGCTTTATGTTTAACTGTAAATCTTCACAGCACATGAGCTATGAAGCTGAGTAAAATTTAACAGTGATCGTCTCGCTCTTGCATTCCTAATTATGGAAACTTTCTGCACAGTTTGATGTTTCAAGAAAATAGATTCTCTTGCCTTTGTTTCACTAAATACTTCACTGAAAAATTAGAAATTCTTAAGGTGTCATAAATGCTTAAGTTCTTCTTTCTCTGTATGATGTCATGAGTTTCATCAGTATGAAAGTTTGCAGACATTAAAGGCTTTCTGCAGCTCTTGCAGCAGCACAAGTCTCATAGGGGTGTAAGTGCTGACACAGGACATCTTTGGATCATGCTGCCCTAAAACGGTCACAGCAGAGATACATAAATGCTTGGGTGGTAGTAAGCATTTACTGAGAATGAAACTGTCCTTAATTTCTTCACTGAAAAAAGTAGGCATTTTAATGAATACTAGCACAACAGAAAAAGACAGAGGTGGTTATTTTTTCTCTTGAAAATCATGATTTGAACTTTTAGGTTTTTTTATAAAACCATTTTCTTCCATAGTCAAAAAGATATGTTAAATCAAGTTGATTTGTGCTTTTCCAGGTATCCTTGACTAATTTTTGCTTAGATTATTGAAAACTGCAGCAGTTTACTGGAGCAGATTTTTGAGTTCTTTTAGACTTTGGAGGTTATATTTTGCAGACCGGTGATTGTTGTTTTTATTGTTTTCAATACAGTGTCACAAACTAATAATTTGAAAATTTGAAAAATTTGGAGATGAAAAAGCTTTCTGTTTTTTTACGAGTTGTGTGATAGATCTGCCACTGCAGTTATTTTCCTTTCTAGATGAATTCATGCAAAATAGGCACTTTTTAATGTAGTTGACGATTGTCATAGACAACTTGGGTTCTCAAAACTTTTTTTTTTGTCTTCTTCCCCCCATCACCACCTTTGGCAGCTTTATGCAATTCCTTGGTTTCTGACAATGTTTACACGTGAGTATGCTTGGTTTTTCCTCTGATTAAATGTTCTTATAGTTCTTAAGCTTAATTTGCCTCACTTTTCGAGTTAAAGCCTTTCTTAATTGGTACGATAGGTCATTTAGTAGGATGCTTATAATTGGGATATGACGTGTAAAATGCAGCAGTGAAAAACACAAAAATGCATGTCCCTTGCTTTCTGCCCTGATTTGGTAATAATTAGTATTTTTCCTGCTTTTTTGAGTTGTTGTTATTGTTAGATTATTATATAGTAATTACATTCTAGTTATTATTATCTGGATTATTTTACACATGCAATATTTAGGGTGTATTCAAAGGAAGCTGTTATCTACTGGAAAAAGATGTCATAATAGTTAAAAAGCAAAATCAAACCACACCGCCATTCCCTGCCATCATTCAAATAAGTGATGTGACTTTGTTTTTGAAGATAATCATGTTTTGTTGCACATTGCCATACTGTTATTCTGCTAGCACTAGTTTACTGTATTTGTGCATGTATATTAGGAAAAAAGAAGAGCTTTCTAATTCAGTGAGTTTTAATTAAAGAGAAGAAAGTTAATAAATCAAGTCTAGAAAGCAATTTAAAAACTTCTCAAAAATCTTTGATTTTTTCATGTCATATCAATACTGACAGATGTTGAATTTATTTTTTTTTTTTAAGTGGCAGAATTAAAAGAGCTGATAGATTATTTCTCTGATGAAATATCAAAGAACTTAATGTGAGATTCTTGATTGTGTTTTCTAAAGATTTTGCCTGTAAAGCACTGGTTCTTGCAGTTGTCCCTTTTTCTATACCCTTCATGAGAATTGCCACATTTGGAAAACCAAGGAGATGGTTTCCTTATGCAATCAAGTGCAATAAAGTCTGAGAACTATTTAGCAGGAAGATAGCATATTTTAAGACAGTCACCTTCTGCTTAATATATAAAATCTTGTTATTTTTAATAGGCCTTTTTCCTTGTCTTTCTTTTATTTTCCCAATCTTTTTCTTTATTTGGTTCAATTTTTTTTTGTCCAAATGTAAGTAGTTGATCTTATTGATTAATAAATTAATGTTATCTTATTGTGAAAAACTGATATGTGTGACTTAATATACAGAATTGTATTGTACCAAAAGAAGAATAAATTACCTAATTCTTGACATACTTGAAATGTGAAAACCCACATGCTTCCAGGTATTCATTAAGAAAAGAACACAAACATGATCCTAAACAGTTGAATCCTCTTTGCTCCCACATAAAAAAGAAATCACTCAAGATGGGAACGATGTACATAGGCAACTCATGAACTCTGTTACTGTGTGTATATGCCTATAGAGTTTTATTTATTGTGCTTATTCATTATGCAGATGTCTTTCCTTTGCACAAAATTTTTCACTTGTGGGATACGTTACTGCTTGGAAATTCCTCCTTCCCATTCTGTATTGGAGTTGCCATCCTTCAACAGCTGAGGGATCGTCTTCTGGCTAATGGATTCAATGAGTGCATTCTCCTTTTTTCAGACTTGCCAGGTACAGAAAAATACTGTTTCTTCCTTTTTTCTCTGTCTTCCCCCGTGTGGTTCTAAATATATGTTTAGAAATCATGGTAGATTTAGGCAAACTCATTGCCAGAGTGTGTGGATCTTAACTACAATTTCTTGTGGTTAGCTGAAGTCTTTTTGCTGTCATCAGCATGAATGCAGTAGGATTGTTATTTGCAGGTGAAGACTAGAGTATTTTGTTGTGAAATGTAGAACGATTTAAGACAAGTCAGAAGCAACTGTTTGTAGTCATGCCACATGTAGAAACAATCACTTGATATAAATTATTTTTTAAAATAAATTGAGTACAATTCTGAATAGTCCTTTTCCTCTTTGGTGCTGGTATTAGCCTTGTTTTCCTTTTGAACATAATTAAACTTTCGCTGTGGGAGCAATTAATGCAAAAGGATTAGGGGAAGCAGTATAGGAAGCCATTGGAATTACTCTGTTAAATATTTCCATTTGAAATTTAAAGCTTTCAGAATACCTTTCAAAATTGTATCAGAATCTGCATGATCATTGTGCAGAGATTGTGTCTTTGCTCAGTGGGAGGTGATTAACCTGTCCATACAAACTGGTACCTTACAAGAATACATTGCAATTAACCATGAAGTTTGGATCTTCCCTCTGAGCAAGTACCTAGTAAGACAGTAGAATGCATTTGAACTGAGTAAGCCATGTCACCTGAAAGATGTGTTTAGTTTGTAGTAACACAAGCAGGAGGGCTGGTGCACTCAGAACATGCTGACGTTCTTGTATTAATTCCCTCTCTCCTGCTCAGGTTCTTATTAATGTAATACAGGTCTTAGGAAAGAGGTTGGCACTGTTTTAAATGTGTGGCTTTTCTTTAGATGACTCTAACTTTGGGGTAATTCCTGGGTTAATTATGGATTTAGGGACCTCTATTTGAACACCATGTGTGCAATTCAATAATCCATAATCCATTTAAACAGAAGTTGTTCTTCAGAAGAACTGAAGGAGTGAATGAAGTTTGGAGGGGAATTTAAAAGGTCCTAATTGTTGCAGTCTCCACAACTGCAGAGTTTACAGAGGCTAGCAACAGTTTAGGATATGGTACCAAGCAGATGAGGCTGTGTTCACAGTTGCATAACTCTGTGAGTTACCATAAATGAAGCTCTGTGATTTCTTTAAATACTTTTGTCACAAATTGTCTCTCACTTTATACCCTTCTATAGGGGTCTGGATTTCAAAATTTGTCTCCTACTTATTAGTTTAGTATGTACTATGCATTTCCTACTGTATTTTTCAAAAGAAATTTACTTAGGCCATTCCTTGTAATGTAGAATTTTAATTTTCAATCTGTTTGTTTAGTCATTTCAAATGCTCATGGTAAATTTAATGGGATATCTACAGATGGCTGAAATGTGAGTGCTAAACTAAAGGACTGACTCTGTCCCCATCCTCTCCTCCCCCCTGTGTTAGCTGTATGTCCTAGTTAAGTACAGATCCATTAATATTTAACTTACTTTCTTGCCTAAGGTAATTTCTCCATATTTTTCTTTTTCTTGAAGGGTGCTAAATTATAGATTCCAATTTATCTTAAGTCAGCTGATTTACTGACAGTGGAAGTGCTTTATGCTGAGGTCATGGAGAAGAACACATTAGTTCTTGTAATACACATGTGTTCATACAATAAAATTAAATCACTAAAATCTGTAGAGATATAATGTATGTGCATTCTTCTGGTTTTGGTTGATGACAACTTTACTGGTACTCTGGTAGGAAATACAGGTTTCTGAAAAGTTCTTTTTTTTCTTAAATGGGTGATGTCTATGTTATTTAAGATGTCAACAATGGCACAATTGAATATTTTGAGATTAATCTAAAGCATACCATAAAATACTGCTAGTAAAACTACTAAAGGAAAAAAAAGAATAAGGGTCAAAGACAATCTTGTGTGTCTTAAAAGTTAAATGTTCTTGGTCTAGCTTAATCAGTAACTTTTTCAACATATAATTCTCATAGCCTTGTGCCTTTTCTTTTTGACCTGAGTCTTATTTCTGATTAAAAAGTATTGACTCATTATGCATTTTGTCACCCGTGTCTTCCAAACAAGACTTCTGTTATTTTGGTTATGATAAATTGTGTGTCAAGCCTGAGAATTTTCTGAAAGCAATTTACAAATAACCTTCACCTGAAAATACATCAGTCCCAGGATGGGATTACGTTGTTCAAGACGTCTGCTATAATTTTAAACTAAAATCAGTTGTTGCTCAATGGTCTGGAACTCCGGTGATTTTTGAGCTTTGTGTGCACTGGAATGGCTCATTTCAGGCTCCCAGTGATAGCAACTTCCTTCCCAGACTGATAGAAGTATTTTACTGCAATCTTGAAACTTTGTGGAACACTTCTAAGATTTTTTGTTTTTACAAAACGAAAAGCCCACTGCCTAATTTCCAGTGCACTGTATATAACACAATTGGAGTTATTGTTTTAGCATATTAGTGATGTGAGGAAAATGAAGAGGCATTGTGTCATCATTGATTACTTGGCTCTGAAAACCCTTTCCAATACTTCTCTCAAAGCATTTGACCATATTTTATCTATAAAGCAAATAATATTGGGCAATACTTGCTATTTTTCAAAGCTCTGTTGGAAATTTTGATTTATTTTTATGTTGTTCAAACAGTGTCCTAGCAGATTATATTTGAATATTTTGACAAAATAATTGGCTAATTAGGAATTCTGGAAAATCCTTTTGCAACAAATGTCTTAGTTCATCCCTCATGGAGCTGTATGAAGAGGGCATATAAGCAACTGCTAAAACTTTAATAGATTGAGATTGTTTGGGATATTACTACCCAAAAGTGCTGGGGTTTTTTAATTTAAATTCTCTTTCAGTTTTTCTTTCCAATTTTTTTTCCTTGTGTTTAAGGAGCTCTGTTAAGTACAAACTTTTTTCAAACAATATAAATACCAGAGAATATTTAGGAATATTTGAGACAGACAAACAAAACCAACCCTGGAATTGTTGCTAATTTTTTTACCTGTAGTTTTGACACTTGGTAAATTTTGCCTTATTCATGTAATGCAGAGAGACCAAAGACATTATGCATTATCTTGGTTTCTCCTGTAAGTCTGATGTGTAGCAGAATGTGTCAGGAAAATGAAAACTATGAGATTCCTGAGGTACCAACAACAGAGGCAGAACTCTGCTTTCAGACCAGTGCTGATTTGTACTAAGCCAGTCTAGATATCCCTTAACCTCAACTATCAGCAGATTTACAACCCAGAAGGCTTTTCATGCCCGGAGGACCAACTGTGTAAGTTTACTTCAAAACGTGCAGTTTTGCTTACAGCTTAGTCTTTGGAATCTTGCTGTAAGTTTGTGTGATGATGTCCACTGTTCATCTCAGAAATTATGGTTATTGTAGTTTGACTTGGTTACCAAGTTCATTACCGGCTGTATGAGTAGCACCAAGTCAACAGCAGCTTTTGTTAGGAAGCACCCAGATACATACAGCTCTTCACAAACAATTGGAGGATCCTTAGGCCAATCCACTCCCACCTGGAATGGGTGCAGTATAGAGCCTGGCAAACACATCTTCCTCCAGTGATCACTGCCAGTATCAGTGCTGACATACAGAGATGGTCATGGACTCCAGAGAACTGATGAAAAGATGGGAACAGATTGTGTTAGACAATAGGGAAATACCAAGCCTAAACCTGAGATAAAACATACTCAAATCAAACCTTTTAGATTAGTTCAATAAGCTCATCTTCTGTAATTTTGGAGCAAGAAGAGGGTTCATTCTTGTAATGCTGTGCACCTTAGGAAGGTGTCTTTTTGCTGACTCCAGGCTAGTCAGTCCTTCCTAAGGAAGAACTTTGGCCTCAGTTGGGAAGTTCTTAAGTACTGATTGTCAAAAAGCAATCCAGTGTGATAAAGAGCTACAGTAAAATGATTGAAGTGGAAAACTTTGTGACACACAGGCATGTGGCTTTAAGATGCAAGATCTGGCTATTGTCAAACCCCAGACATAAATGATTCTCCAGGGAACAGATTTTCTCTAATGCGGGAGAAATTGTTATATCCATTGCTGTTCTAGAGAAGTGCCAAAACGTTGAATCCCATGATGGTGGAAGCCATATCAATGCTTAGAAGGGTTGCATCCAGCTTATAAATGGACTGAAGGTTAAAAAACAGTGGAAATTCTCTTCTAAGATTGTATGGAGCAGTTTTGAATGATGCATTTCTGTTGACAGCAGCAAAATTAGGCCTATGTTAGAAGGCTCTACTTCAGATTTCTGGCCCTAGGTAAGCTACCATTATACCTTCTGCTGTTTTGCTTCCTAGAAATCCTTCATCTGCCCACATCTGTGATCCATATGCTTTTATTGTACTGGAATTTCTGGTGGTTCAGCATTTAGTTAATATAGATCTGAAAAGAGGAAAAAATGACAGCTGGCCACCAAGTCTGCACTGAGTTTGTGAGTGTTTAGTGCCTGTTCCCATTTGTTTCACCACTTCTCCAAGGAAAATTCAACCTCAGCGATTGAAACACCACCTTTGAAGGGACTTACAGAGATACAGTGTTTTTTCATATTCCAGTAGGCAGTAGGGGGAAAAAAAGATAATACAGTGTTTTGATTAGGGTTTGACTTTTTTAGTGCACTTTTGAAAATATCTTATTTCTTAGATTAAGGCTCTGAGGAACAGAAACCATAACAGCTATTCTAAAAGGAACAGAAAAAATGCTACAAAATTTTGACATATTGCTCTATTGTCATTCATGGAAGATGGCTCTGGAAAGTATTTTGCTGTGGAGCCAGTGAAGCTGACTACTTTTTCACGTTACAGTATAGCTGAAGAAAAACAACACTTTGGGTCTCTCACATGGATACACATGATAATGGTGTTGTGACTATGACAAAAATATTGATTGGAAATATCAAAAGACATCAGAATTTAAAAGGAAGTCACTTTACCTAGGTTTCTTTTCTTGAAATATGTAGGTCAGGCTGATATTTATGCAAGCATCTTTTTCTGAGCATGATGCTCATCTTTGCTATATTAGATGGCTTTTTGGAGATGCAGGTGTATTTCATGATGCAATTCCTCAAGATTATTGGCTTTGGGACAGAAGCAGAGAGATTTGTTAGGGCACAACTTCTCACCAAGGCTGTCTGGTAGTGTCAGACTCTGTAAGATTGATACTGTTTTACCTGAAGCTATGAGCTCTTTAATTATTCACCTTTTCCATTCATTTTGACACAGAGAATATAGTTCTAGATTATAGATTCTACCCTCTTGAGACTAAAGAGAAATGCGGGAGTGGGAAATGCACTAAGGAAAAAAATATTGAAATCCTTTATTTTAGTCTGTAGTTGTCAGTGGCAGAAGAAAATCAAATATATATCCTTTAGCATAGTGCTTCATAAAAAGGGTGAGAAGTGAGTTCTTCAGAAGAGCTTTCCTAGTCCATGTCTTAAAAACAGTCTGACACACAGCCTATGCCCCCTGCTTCTTGAAGGAACCCTGGTAGTGCTCTCCATAGTGAAAAGGTACTTCAGAAAGTAGAATAATCCATTATGTATCTCATAGGATTTTGTACACCCTTACACTGGAATAAAATGAAAGTATGAGAGGGTAGACTGTCAAACATACTAGCATTTCTAGGATTTCTAGGCATGAACTGACAAAATTCAGGCTGTTCTTACCTGAGCTTTGTTGCTAGATGTGGTGAATTTTATTTCCTCATTACAAAGGTGTCTTGGGAAAATATTTCCTTTTTTTTTCCCATTCAAACTACAGGCATAGCAACTGATTCAGGATTAGACTAATGCTTAGAAAGCAATAGTGTGTACTAGACTTTTTTCCCTTGTGCAATTGCAGTGAAGGTTGATAACAGAGCAAGGTGCTTCATAGGGTATCTGTTTATAATTTTGTTATGCATAATATGTTTGTTTGCCTGTACAGGTATAAATGTTCTGCTCAATAATCTTTGCTTTTTTAACTGTTAATTGAGGAGAATTTCTGAATGGACTGCACAAATAATGCAATATTAAAAATTCTTGATTGAAATGTACATTATCACCACATTTCTATATGATTGTAGATATATTTGGAGAGTGTATAGCTGGCATTGTAATAGAGATACACATTACTTAAATACTGATTGGAGTGGCAGTGTTGGCTGAGAGCTAGAAAAATCTTTCTGTCAAAATAGGACTTTGAAATGGGGTTAACTCTCAGTGCTCTTTGGGATAGCTGTCAATTCCCTTTGATTTACTTTCACATAATATTTCACTTAAACTCTTGCCTTTATAAAGCTGCATGAAGCGTTTGATTTTCTCTGTCCAAATTTCTTTGTTCTTAATGACCTAAGAGTATACTGGAGTTTAGTAGAAATCAACAGGAAGACCAAAACTAAACATGGAGAACTAGAGCAGGGTTTGTGCCTAAAGGTAAGGCTTTGTTACTAGTGCAAGCTTGGAATAAATTTCAGGACTGCAATGTTAATATTGAAGAGCAAAACTTGTTCAGGAAGGGCAGATATCCCAGCTGGGAAGAGCTCACATTGTATGAGAGCAATGTTGCCTGCGTTTTGAAAATACTGATAAATAGTCTGAGTAACCAGCAGGGGTGTGTCAGGTGACACCTCTGTCACTTCAAAAATTTAAGACAAGCTTCTGCAGGGGATAGGGGGGATAGGCAGGACACATTGCCTTTGGCTTTAGAACAAGGCAAGGAGCCTTGCTAGTCTCTTGCTAGTTCTTCCATCTTCATGCTAAAAAAAAGCATAACACTGTTCTAGTGAGACAAATCATGTAAGCTGATAAACCATGAACTTGTCTGCTGGGTATACAACCCTGAAATGACAAACTTTTATGTCTTGAATGTACTTTAATGCTTTCATGTGTAAATTCAAATGAGAGTATTAACTCTTTCACAGCATAAAGGAATTTTTTCCCATGGCTTATGACTATGTTAATTATGCTGCAACCTTTAAATAGCTTAGAAAATGTATACTGACATGGTTAGACTGCTGTTAGTTACTTAAAGCTATTAATTTTGCTATGTGAAACACTAACATAGACTTGACTAGTGGTAAACACCCGAAGTTTTGGATCTCAGTAAGTAATCTACTGTAGTGCCAAATGGCTATAGAGCATTTTTTTAGAAATTAAAGCAGTTTTAAGTATGCCTACATAAGCAAGATGGTTATCCTTCCTGTTTACAGTTGCTGTATTTGTGGGAAATAACATTTCAATTCTGAATAACATGTTGATTGCTCTAACAGTTTGAGAGTGTAACATGGTTCAGGATACTCATTAGGCAGATCTAAATACTAGATTTGTATTTATCTTTATCCAGAGTGTTTCCATCATTGGTATGGGAATGAATAGGTAAAAATAGAGGCTTTCATTCTTTTCTCCTAAAGCTACTCCTTTTCAGGATTACCTGAATTTTCATCTTATTTTAAAAGCAGAATATCTGAGTTACTTCATATTATTTTCTTACGAATATCCTAAAGGCCAACAGGAGAGCTAATGCAAAGGTCTTATGGCTGTTAAAAGAGTCATCAGTTTTATAAGCATTTGGCCTGGTCAGAGTTTCTAACTGTAGAGTTTTTTACGACTATTTCCACACTACATCTGGGAAATAACTGAAGTAGCTCATAGTTACCACCCAGATGGAAACCTATAACAGCATGGTTTCTATTTTTGCATGCTGAGTTTCAGTATTTGCATATTTCTGTGAAGCACAGATTTAGGATAAAGAAGGTGAGTTTCACTAGTATTTCAGATTCTCAAACTGGCTTAAAAGATATTTAGCAAATATTATAACAAAAAGAACATAGAAAAGCTGAAAAAGAGTTATTCCTTTAAAAATTGACTGTTGTTGGATGTTGTGTTGGTTGCACCACAAGTTGCTCATCTCCATGGCTTTCTCACAAGTTTCTCCTCTGAGCTGATCCCTACAATTTTGTAAACCTGTCCTTTTATGCATCTTCTGGTTTTTATCTGCCTATGAAGTAATGTTCATTTTTCTGCTGAGCTGCTTTATTTCCCCTTGTGTATTTCTCAAGCTTTGCTTAGTAGCCTCCTGACTATTTCCATTATATATTGGGAATTCCTGTGCTTCTGTCATTGGTCAGTGTCCTACCCTGTGTTAGGACTGCTCCAGATGTCTTTAACATTTTGCTAGTTTGTAGAAATGTCTGCTGTTCAACAGCACTGGCACACCCCATAAAAAATGTTTAAAAAGCACTTCCTTGTCCGAGCTTAGCTACAGTCTTTATGTAATCTATTTCTGTCTCCTTTCTCATTAAGACACAGCATGTGGCACTTGGTGATTGACTTACAGTAAAGCTTTCCTCCTTGTACAGTCACTTGGCATTCTGTCTCTTCCCTGCTCATGGCAATCCTGACACTGTCACATTTCCATGCTGGAAGGCATTCTTTAGGAAACCTTTCCAGTGAACTGCTGAGTCAGAGGAATTTTTACAATCGCAAGTAAGAAAAGAATCCATGCTTGCCCTTTATGCAGTCTGATGTCTAGGGAATAATTCATGGTGTTTACTGCTGCTTCTCTCTACTGCTGTCCACAAAAAAAATGAAGTCACACAACTATCCTGCAACGTAAGAAATAATTGATGTAAGAAGAATAGTTCTGCATTGACCTTTTCATTTATAATAGCCTTCGTACAGTAATTGATAGAAATAGTAATGGATAGAAATGTCACTTCTCTTCCTAGATTTGTCCTTTTAAATACGCACACTCAGTGTGTCATTTTCCTGTCATCAGGACAAGAAAGTTTATGGCCTTTCACCTCTATTTCCTCTACGAGCAGGAATCAGGAGATTGGACTGACTGGCTTATTCAGTACCAGAGCATTCACAGCACAGAGATTTTCTGGCCTATTTATGTGGCTCTGTGGTGAAAGCTGATGTCGCCTGGCAGGATAGTAATAAAGTATTTGTGATGGAGATGTCAAACCAAGCTCATAATTCTGGTCTATTCCCAAAATGCAGAAGCAGTTTATTTTGGCTGAGTTTCTTAACTGGTATCCTGTTACCCAAGGAGAAGGCTCTGGAATTGATTAACTGCACACAAAGACTTGGTCTGTGTAGATTTTCATCGGGAAAGAACCATTTGTCTTATGTTTTTCTCCATTACTTGCCTTCACTTGCTGTGAACAACATATGCATGCCGGGTTTTGCTGTAAAAATAAAAAATTCTGTGTGCTTTTCTCACAAGTGTATTGTATTTAAACTGTTGCTTTATTTTCAACATCTGTTTCAAGTTCAATCTACTTCTCTCCTGTGTCTATAATAATAAACCTTAAACTTATATAGCTTAAAAAGCAGCTGTGTCAGGCTGAGCCATCCTTTTCAGTTGAGGCTATGGATAGAGGCAGGCAACAGCTTGGTAAGAATTATAGTTTAGCATGAAAAAAGCAA
This sequence comes from Polioptila caerulea, assembly GCA_013397295.1. Classification (NCBI taxonomy): domain Eukaryota; kingdom Metazoa; phylum Chordata; class Aves; order Passeriformes; family Certhiidae; genus Polioptila; species Polioptila caerulea. The sequence goes on from VYXF01002082.1 coordinate 465,241, forward strand.
AATGAAAAACATCTTAGAATAAACAGTAAGATTAATTCAGAAAAGGAGCAAAACATTTTGGTAGGCTTAATGTTAGGATGGGACCATGGCAAAACCAAGATGCTACTGTTAGTTCACTTTTCTTTCCCTTCTCTACTCCTGCCTTTATAAATTGCTGTATTATTTACATATTTAGAAATGCCAGAGAAAGCCTTTTGATACTCACCAATTAGCTGCTGCCATAGAATTGTCTCCTGTAAGGCTTCATTGCTACTTGACTGTGAAATACTTGAGCTTATTTGAGCCAGAACTCCTAAATAATGTTTGAAAATTAAATTGTGACTTTGGTTCCTAAGATACTTGGGTTCCAGTTTTGATTTTGAAATACAGGCACTGCAATTTTCCAAAAAAGTTTGAAGATATACTAAGTTTTGAAATTATAATTTATTTTTATAGTATTTTTATTAAATTTTAAGTCAGGCTTAACTTTTTTCACACTTCATATTTCATGACACCATGTTTTTCAGCATCTTTCCATTACAGATTTTCTAATGAAATAATTTGTCTAAATAAAAACAGAAGGCACATCATTTTTAAACTACAAAATACCCCAGTGCTGGAATCTTGGAGAGGACTGAGATGTTACATGTACATCTCCATGAGTGAGCATGCCCTCTTCATCCTTTCTGAATGTTACTTTCACTGTTGCTCACACCTGGAGACTTATGCAGACCCTGCTTGCAGAAGAGTGTTCTTCTAAGTTCTTTGCTAGTGTCAAGTATTCTGCTGAGGTAGTCTCTGTTCATTTGTTCATAGTCCTGTTCAAGAATCTAGGCTCTGACTTGATATATTTATGCTTCTGACATATCAATGGTATGTTTCTAATAATGCGGAAGCTCTTAATGTTTTCTGGCTTGTAATGCAGTGACTTGGGAGCAGGAGGAGTGCAGGCAGGATTAATGCTGTGTGAGTGCAAAGTCTTGGGGAGATAAAAAATGGACATTTCACCAGAGACTGACTCATTTGCCATATATTTGAAAGGGCATGGGAAGAAATCAGGATTGAAGTAGTGCAGCAGACCCTTACTTATTAGCCAGAAAGAGGAGAAAAGATCTTATCCAGCAAGGGTGCACAAGATTGCGTTGCGTTTTAGTTACTGACAGGAAGTGAGTTTTCTTAAACCAAAATTGCAAACAAATGATGAAGAAGGGCTTGAATGTTACTCAAGTGTGAAGCCTGTTCATGCAATGTGACTAATAAATATTCTGTAAATATTTATACCAGTTTAATGTAGTCCTAAACTCCAATATCCTGAAAGTTATTGTTTTTTTGAAAAGAATGTAAGTAAATCCTTTGAGTAAATTCCTTCACCAGCTATAGTCTTGTCTCCCTTGTGGGTGCTAGATGTTGACTGTTTCCATATTATATGCATGCATGTGCCTATTGCACATTGGTTTGCATGTTGTTGGGGGCATTTTGTGGTTGTGGAGCTTTTTTATTGTTACTTGTGGAAACCACAATTGCCTTGTAGTTTTTATTCTGCATTATTGAGAAGCAGATCAATTAATCGACAGACTGATTTGTTTTAGGCTTTTAACTGACAGCCTGAAAAATTGTTTTAGGCTTTTTTGATGGCTTCCCCCAGAAACTGTTAAATTCTCTCTTGTTCTGTGGAGTTTTTTTCCGCCATGCCCACTGTCCTCCTGAAATGCCGCTTAGAAGAAATGAGAAACCAAACATTCCAAAATCAGAGAACAACAGGCTTCTACATTTTTTACTTACACCCTGATGGGTGAGAACTGGTCATGTTTTTTTACAAACATCACACAGTTGGAAGGGATCACAAGGGTCATTGAGTCTAACTCCTGTCCCTGCACCCCAAGCATCACACAATGTGCCTGAGAGCATTGTCCAAATGCTTCTTGCACTCTGTCAACTTTGGTGCTATGTCCACTTCCCTGGGAAGCCTGTTCAGTGCCCAAGCCTACTTTCCACCTCTCTAAAATGGATTCCTTTTGGAATTACAGACCTTGTTTCTAGGAAAATTATTTTAACCTGCTTCAGTGTTCAGCACTGTCAGTCTTGATTTCTACTTTCAGCTTTTTCATAGCTTTACTGCAAGCAGTGTTCCTATTCCATCCCCCAATTCTCTGTTTTCAGTTTCAGATATATGTTGGCTATTATGCCCTCTCACAGCCAAATACTACTCATGTTATTAATTACTGTTGTTCAGATTTTTTTTTTTTAGTGGCTAAATTCAGCATTCATATAATTTATTATAGAAGTACTACTAATGTTTCCTTAGCTAAGAATCTCAGGAAATGGGACTTATAACTCAATTACAGCAGTCTCTTTACAAAAAAAAAAACAAAAAAACAACCAAAACAAAAAAAGAAACCAGAGCCTCACTATAAATGTGCTATGGCCTTGAACTGAAATTCTCAACTTTTTATAAATAAAATGAGTTTTCAGAAATGTAGAAAAAAGTGCAGCTGTAATGATGATGCTTTTGGGTGTTTTTGGAGCTTGAGGAATAATAACCAATGAAAGGTATCTCCTCTCTTTACCTAAATTTAGAAATTGTGTGAAATTCTCCAGTTGCATAGATTTTCCTCGGGAATTATGCTGAATATTACAGTATAGTCAAAATGAAAAATCAACTACTGTTGAGACATCACTTTGTCCATTTATCTTTGACACCTATTATCCCAAGCAGCTAGGGAACCTGATATTGTCAAGGAAAATTGTGATTTACTTTCACGCATCCACAAAAAAGTTTTTAGAGCTAGAATTAAAACTGGGTAAGCCACAACTTTACTCTCAGACTTTTCAGAATTTTAGAGGCAAGATAGCACATAAGCATGTTGTCATAGACAGAATTAAAGCATCTGCTGAAGATTGTATCCTACCTGCATATGGACAGCTTTTTGAATGGGAGAGTAATAGAGCACATCTTCCAGATTGTAAACAGTCAATAATCTCATCCGACTAGATTATTCTGCCCCAAGCTTCAATTTCAGCTTTTTCTGCTCACCACCCTGTTAATGACTGAGGTTTCTGGAGTAGCTCCCAGATTGATGGCAAGGCATCAAATCCGCTGATGGCAATGAGTGATTGATGGCAGTGCATCAAATCTGTTTGAGATATACAGATAAAGCCTGGCTACAATGCCTCTGTTTTCTTCACAGAATCTGATGCTTTAATCTAAGTTTTGACTGTCATAATGAATCATATAAGATCTTGGGGCAGACAGAAGAAGTGCTGATATCCCTGCTGTTTGTCTGTCGCACTACACCAGTTTTGTCATAAAATGCAAGCTAGGATCGTTTTTCTCTTCATGAGACCACATAGAGGAGGTGCAAACTAAACCAGTCCTTTTATAGTGGTAAAAGAGTAAATGGCTTTCATGTTAAATTTTGTTAGAAGATACATGCAGGATGCTTGGTGTTGCAAAAAATATATCTCCAATAGGTTTACTTTTTCTTTTACATACATATTTCTTTATACTTTTCTGCTTTTTAATTGAACACATCTTAATTTAGGATGGTTCTCATTTGATAAGTGTCAGCTTTCCTTTCAACTTGAGTAATAAATTATTACAATGGCACTTCACTCTTTCAGCCAGGATGTTTCACTGGGAATGTCTGGTTGGGTTTGGGACAGTATTGTTTGTTTGTTTGTCTAAAAATAATTCTCTAGAGTCTCTGAAACAATCCATTATGTTTCACATCATGCCCAAATTAATGCTGAAAACTCCTATTTTCCAGCAAACAGATCGTATGTACATTTGTCAAAATGGCAGGCCATGCAAAATTTAATAGCTGAAAGCTTTCAATCTGGCTCTTAGTAGGATTTAACTGACAAATAAAGACAATTGATCCAGAAAATCCTGATGTCTGTACACTGCATGAAATCTACATATATGCAGTTCATCTGCTTTCGATGACCTGCACAAATTTACATTGAACAGTTAATAGTCTGACTTGTAAAGACTTTATGATGCCTTACAATGACTGGGCTTTGATTATTGCACTGCTTTTGCATTGGTTAAAGTTCTTATACACTTCTCTTAGTCACATTTTCCTATATAAGTGGGGATAAATTAATTCTTAAAATGTCTTTACTAGTTTTTAATAAAAACCTCTGAGTGGTTTTTTTTTCCGATGAGAAAACGCTTTTGAAATCCATATTTCCTTTGAGCAAGGGACGGAGAGGCAGACGAAGGTATAGGTGGTATCTGTACATTTGGCAATGTTATCGCCGGGTTACTTGGCTTTACTGATATTTTGCTCCTGCATTCCTTGTTTTTCCTTTAAATGCCCTCCAGAGATTGACATCGAGCGCTGTGTTCGCGAGTCGATCAACCTGTTCCGCTGGACGCCGAAGAGCGCCACGTACAGGCAGTACGCGCAGCCCCCGCGGCCGGCGGCCGACAGCAGCGGCGCCCGGAGCTCCCTCTCCTGCTTCTCTGCAGACTACCAGGAAGCTCCTCGGAGTGACCTTGTAAGCAACCTGGGAGCTGGAGGGGGGAGAATTGTTCTCATTGTTCAGATTGCGCGTCTCTCGCCACTCCTGCTCCTTCAGTTCAGTTGTGACAACCCAGCAATGTCCGCAGCTCGCCTGCAGAACTGCAAACAGGCTTTATCACAGGAGAAAAGCAGTAAAAAGAACAGTGTGCCAGTGAGAAATAGGTGATGCAGGCAGCTCAGGTTGCTTTTTCCATCTTGGCCTTTCAGGTAAAGGATATACCGTGCGTTACTCTGAGAGTTTAGTGGGTTAGTTATGCCTGTTTGTATCTTGGCAAAGAGTAACTAGTAACTAAGAGAATATCTGCATTAAATGGACATCCAGTTTAGCAAAAATATTTTTCTTCTCTCACTCTCGTAGAATCTAATGGTTGTTTCTCTTGTCAATTGCACTACCTGAATACTGGTGGTTTGAAATTTTTCCTTTCCTTCCTCTCAACAGTATAAATCTAGTTAGTTTCTTAAAAATTTAATTTCATTTTGTTGGGGTTTTTTTCTTCCATACTCTCCTACAGTCATTTCATTCATGAGCACATTCCAATAATATGGGAAGCATAGATAGACCTGCTATATCTATTTGGTGAATTGCAGTAGGTTTTAGTCTTTCCATTTGTTTTTCCTAACTACTAGGAAACTAAGAAGTGATGTCATTCAAGTGAATCTTTACTTTTTAGTCCTTAAACTGGAGCTTGATATTCAGTAATTTTCTTGGTTTTTACTTTAGTTTTTTATTTTATTTCTATTTTAATTTCTAGAAGCCTTAGCTACAGCTCCAGGACTGCAAGTGCAGACATGCAAATGAGGAACAAAAGGCAACTCTCAAGATCTTACAGGATTTAAGAAACAATAGATGGATCTAGAAAGGCAATGGGGAAGAAAAATGAAATTACAGGTCAATACTGATTGTTGTCATCCCGGAGTTGTAGCCAGCACAACTGTTGCTGTGCTGCTCTGGAGATGTGTAGAAAGGCTTTCTGAAGGAGCCTAGGGCTGTCCTTTCATAGATTAATTCAGATAGGACTTCCTAAGGTCATATGGTACAAATTCCTGCAGAAAACACGTCCAACACGGAATTCAGATGGGGTTGCCCAGGGCTTTGATCCATCAGGTCAAGAGAGCTTCCAAGGAAACTATTCAGTCTCTCTTGGCAGTCTGGTCAGATGTCTGACAGTGCTACCAGTGAAAATGACTTTGTGTATGTGCTAGCTTTTCTGAATGTTATGACAAAAGAGTAAAAAAACCAAGTCTCCTCATTTCTAAGCATTTTCTTGTGCCTTTATGTGTAAAAGTAAGTGTCAAGCACTTGGATATAGCAAAGAGGGAGATGGGAGAAAGCAGGCCTGGTCTACTGAACTAATAAATAGTAAAAATAGTTGTATTTGTAACACAGAGAAAAATCCTTATTTCAGATGAAGCAAGTTTCTTTCAGTATTCTTCTGTTTTCTGAGAAATGTTTTGTGTATTTTTTTCCTGATAGTGTTTTTATTTTCATACCAGAAGTTGTGTTTGTTTATAAAGCCAGTAATTAGGCTCATCCATCCCACAAGTTCCAAGAAATTAAGCAAATGTTTTTGGTATGTTAAAGAGAAGATAAATAAATACTAGAACTTCAGTTGCCTTCTCTTTCATTTCTAGTTCTGCCTAACAGCAAAGACGTCTTCATTTACTGCAGTACAGCTGAAGGTTTAACATCTTTTGAAGCACAAGTGTATTGGATGTTTTGGTTGCTCCAGTATTTTGGGGTTTTAGCTCATCATATGAAAGAGAGCTGTATAGGTTCCTATACAGAAATATTTAAGCAAAGAGGAAACTAACCTAGAGGAAACTAATCTCTTGGACACAAAAAAGACTATTCATATCTTAAATTATAGACTGCAAATGTGTTGTTTGCTCTCATGTGCTGTATTTTGGTGTGTCAGATTTTGAGACAGGTAGGTACAAGTCAAGTATGTTATGATTCAGTCAGAAGCCATAGTTCAGACTTAGAAAGTCCTGTGTAACATCAGTCCATAATGAGCTACCTTTCACTTGTGGCCAATTCTGTACTTTTGGATGTTTGTCCTCATAAAATAACACTTCTCAGGGATTAGAGCAATACTGATTTAAAAAAATAAATTGAAATTATTGGTGAAATACAATATTTACACACAAAGGTGGTGTGGTTTGTTTTAATTTAGGGGTTTTTTTAACCTTAATCCTGGAATTATCTGTCTCTTTCCTCAAACATGCCCTCTACTGGTGTTTGCAGTCATGGAGAAACTTTTTATCTACCCGAAAGACACGAAATCTGAGTTCATTCTTTAGTACACACAGTACCCTTTAATGTATTGTGTCCTTGCTCTGCAGTTTAGCTCTTAAAAAAATAACTTTGCTGTTTCCTTACCTATTTAGTTGATAATTCTTTGGACAAGTACTTTACACTACATTTCTATCTCCAGTTTTATATTTATGGGTCACCTCTGTATTTGAAAGTGGGTAGAGTATAAAACAATTCTTTGTGAAGAAAGTTGTGGGTTAGCTTCTGAAGGTAATTTATGACTTCTTGAAACATCAAATGTTTAGTGTTTTTAATTGTAAACACCAGCTGTCTCTTACTTCTATATTTGTATTTTCTTTCTACTCAGCTTCAATTTGTTTCTTAAGTGCTTTTTATTGGCTACTCAAATATTTGTGTGTATCTGCATGTTACTGTGCTTTGGTTAATAATAACAGGAGAAGTATTTCCCCTCTGGGTGTGCATTTTTCTCCCTAAATCAGCAGTCAGTAAAACAAAACTGCTTTTTATCGTTAGCATTGCTTAGTTTTTATTTTAGTGACATCTATTTACAGCTTCATAAATAGACTTGTGCTCTCTTTTTTCCTCCTGGACTTATGTGTTGCTTAATCTTTTTCTCTTTCAGCCCGTAAACATATTTCTACTGAGATAAAATCTCAAGGAGGAAATAGTTTCAAAGAGAATGAATGTGCATCTTAAGTGGGTTTGCATTGTTTATTTTGAGAAAGATAAAACGTCAAAAATACCAACGGAAAAAAGCCTTTAAATTCACTACTGAATTTACATTATAATCTACTCAGTTTTGTTTTTGTAGCTTTTCTTTACCAGTACATGGTTGATTTTTTTTTTTTTTTTTCTTCTTACTCTCTCTGAAACTTACTTTCATACCCTGGAAACTCCTGAAGTATTCTCCCTGAACGTCTAGGAGTCACAGAGAAAAATAGTCTGTAATTACAATTGTCTGCTGTACCTGTGTCTCCATTATTAAAGATATAATCTCTCCAGCTACTTCCATAATTCTAAATAAAAAGGAGAAAATGTTGCATCTTCTCTATCAATATCTGCTCATGTGTGACAGGTGAACTCACAGAAATCCAGAGACTGATACAATTACAGCTTTGTCTTGTTCTTCTACTCCCATTTCTTTTTTCAAGGGTGGGAGTTCCTGAGAGATGTTGAAGACTGAAAGCATTCAACTGGAGAAAAGTCTGCCAGATGATTATTGATCCTTGCACTGATTTAAATTCCAACAGTCCAGTTCAGCTTCTTGTTTTTGATGAAGTAGTAGAAATACCTAAGCAGCAAATGACTTAATGGCTTGATGAAACAACATAAATATGAAAAACAGAAATAGCAGGAGCAAAGTTTCGTGATGATAACTTTCCTTTGCAAATAATTAAGGATAACTTGTGTGATAGACTTCCTACAGATAGGAATTCAGGCCTATTTGTCATGTGACAGCACTCAGTTGCTTCTGAGTTCCTGGGTGCACCTAGGAAGTCTTTTTCCTTATAAAATATATTGGCTAGGTTTATATTAAGCCATTAAATAACTAAAGTGTAAACCCATTTATTCTTCAGGAAGGAGCGTGGTCAGTAGTGTATGCCAACACTTCTGTTTCAATGTGCAAGCTAAGAAATGTCTTTGTGGTGCCCATGCTGTTCATAATGGCTGTTACTTATATTCTGTCTAAAGGTTCTTCTGACTGCTCTGGCCCATCTCAGGTTTCTTTTGTCTTCTGTTTATGTATGGATCTTGGTTTTGTTTTCCTCTTCCATTGTTCTTACACTTAACAGAAAGCTCTTACTCAAATTTATCTTTAGTTCAAATTGTGAGAAGCATTAACTGTTCAGGATCTCAGTTAATGCTTCTAATTTATTTTACGTTTGCCTTTGATGCTTCTGTTTTTCTGGTTGTAGCTGCCAACAGCTTGAGTGAGAAGCTGAGGTTATTTGTCATTTTTTTAGATGAGTTGGTTGAAATACACTTTCTATGTCACTCTTTTGTGAATGAATAAGCAAATTGCTGTTTAATTAGGCATGTCATAAACCTATCCCATTCTGGCAAATACTTTAGGAATTGTTGCAAACTTCAAAACATTCTCTGTTTATTTGTTAGCTTTTCTGAATTTTTTTGATATTCATAAGGCACGCAGTCAGCTACTAGGAAGTGGCGATTGTAGGGAAACCTCTGCTTCCAGAACTTTGGTTCTGCAGATTAAATTATTTAAAGGAAGCCTTATTTAGCACCTTGTCTACTCTGACTGGTTTGGAAAATTTATATGGATTTTCTCTAGTTTTAGGACTTTTTCTAGTAGAAGATGAGGCATTAGATTACCAGAGTGGATTAAATTACAAAATATAAGGCTCAGGAAATAATAGATGTTAAATGTTAATTTGAAAGTTTGTAATGGATGTTATGGGTGGGGTTTTTTTAAGTTTTAATACAAATTTCAATTATTTAAATTGAATGTAAACTCATTGAATCAAAGATACTGCTTAGTTGAGACCGAATTAAAGGAGTATGTTTGTGCTGTTTGTAATGATCTAAATACTATTTATATGAGACTGTAATAGTTTGTGAGACACTCACTCTAGATCATATTTAAAGATTGTAAGCTTGTTTTGCACAGACTTGGTTTTTGGGTCTTCCTGGGATGTGTTCATCTGCTTTGAATGTAAATGGGGCAGTTGGAGCAGCCAGAGCACTCTGCTGCAGCCTTAGGCTCAGGTTCTGGATTCACTGATTGTCCACTAGTCCTTCCTCCCAAGCCTTTGTGATTACACCCACTTTGAAGTTGAAAGCTGGGTGTATTTGACCTTTTAGACCTCCCACAATTGGGATTCCGTGACTGATTAACAAATGTGCAGAAGGGGGAAGGGTAATTTTCCCAGTAAAATTAATTCTTTAAAAATAATATATATAACTTGTTCTTTCTCTCTGCATCTTGTAGGAATGTCTTTTTAAATTTTTTTTCCCAAATTGAAAATTGTTTTAAAATTAAATTCTAGGAGAAGATTGGAAAATAATTACACACCTCTGTGTTTTAGTAATTTTTCAGGCTCTAGTGGTCCTGATTTGCAGTCTGTCTGGCTGACTGAAGACACAGTTGTTACTTTGTTTGTTTTCATGTATTTTGTTGTATTTCAGTTTATCTTTGAGAGGGAGTGCTATAGTGGCAATAAGTATTTTTGGCAACAAAAGCCTAACTAAAGTTTCCTGAATGACAGTTTTATTTCATACCTTGTTAAACAATCCATATTTTATTAAAAAAAAAAAAAAAAAAAAAAAAAAAAAAAAAACCAAAAAAACAGGGGCCTGCATCTAAAAAAGGGAATATGAAAGAACAGTGCGGTGTTTATGTAAATTTACTTTAGGAGAGAAGTAAAAGTCAGAATAACCCATTGAGTGTGTTAAAATGTGCTTTAGGACTAGCACAGATCTAAATAGCTTGATGCTTTATTTAGCTTCTGAGAAGCACAATTAGATACTGCAGTGAGGAGTTATTCACTTGGTGTTACATTTTTTATGTGTGTGCTTATAGCATTAGAAGCAAAACAGTTTGGGAGAAATTTTTCAAGTCAACTTTTGGAGGAGAAGTAGACTAAAGGATCTAAATGGTTTGTCTCCCACACGAATGTGATCAGGTACAACTATAGCTACCTCCTGCCAGTCACAGCAACTCTAATTCCAGCTTGCAGCAGCTCCTGTGTGTGCCATACAGTGCTGTGTAACTGTTTCATTAACACCACTTTCATGATGTGGGGAGGGAGTGTATTATATCAGCCTAAGGTGCCTTTTCCCTCGACTCCTCAGTCTTCTGTCCTACCCTATTCGTTTTCTCAACATAGGTCTCTATAGGAGCCTGCCTTGGGCTAGTCTTGAATTCAGCATTCCTCACATTGTGTTCTTAGTGCCCCTCAGGCCAGGCTAGGTGCTGGATGTTTTCTCAGTTGAGTCAGGATGCAGTGTCATCATGATCTACCATTTTTTATTGGGAAGTGCAGTTGGAGGATAGAAAAGACTTTCTGGATGCAGCTCTCTTGCCTGATGCTGTCACTGTCTTCTTGCAGATCATAGCATTGTACAAATTGTCTGGTGGCCTCTGTGATGGTGTCAACACCCTCTTAATCTACTTGTAAAAGTGTTATAGCTCTCTATGTGTGTTTTCTCTTCTGACAGGAGTAGAAAACCTGATTATCAAATGTGTGTGACAGCATAACTAGGACAATCTATAATGGTTGTAAAGTTGAGCCTGCACCAAAGTTTAGTCATGAAGCCCATCCTGCAAATGTCATTGAATGCATTTTAGGCTTATGGGAATAAATGTTTCTGTTGATGATGATTTCCCTATAGCTCAACAAAGCTCGGGCCCAGGTCACTAAAATGAGTGGAATGGTGCAGAAATCCAAGATTTATGTGAAAAGCAGCTGTCTTTCAGCCCTGCTCTGTCTAGCTGACCATATTTTCAATATTTTTGTATTCATTTTTGTACATATTCAGTACTCATCTTAATAGTCATCAGTTAAGGGAGAGCCTGAACAGCATGTTCACAGTGGTAAATAACTGAAAATGTCCTAGAGCTGTGCTGCCATTGTTAATACCAGTTCAGGAAACAGGAATTTGAATAAATAGCTACAGGTGAAAGAAGGTAGATTGTCCAAATCCAAGGTCTCTGACCAAGTGAGATACATGATCACATTATGAAGGAAATTCCTCTAGCAGTTGCAGTTTGCATTGAGATGTATTATTAAATTCTGGTTGTTTGGGTTGTTTGTTTTTTTAAGAGAGCAGGGGAATCTCTGTCTGTTTCCTAAAGGTTCTGTGATAATTTTTCTCAAATCAAAGGAATACCATTTCTTGTCAAGGACAGAGCATCTGTCAAGAGGGAAAGAAAGAGAACTGATGGAAAGCATTCAAGGCTGGCAAGATCAATCTTTCTCCTGCTTTTACTTCAAGTTTTATTGCACATTAAGGTATTTTGTGAGTATTTTCAGGCACAGCTGGGTTATATCTCAGCTTTGTGTTTTGAAATGGTTCCATGTAGTGGTGAGCAGCTTTTACCTTTTTTATCATATTGGGGCAATAACTGAGTTTGCAGCATGTCTGCTCCACTGCATGCTGGGGCATGCTGTCTTTCAGCCCTGCTGACTCCATTTATTCACTCAGTTATGTTATTCCATTGACAGAGGTTTCCTTAATAATGAGCTGGTTTGGCAAGCAGAGCTCCCTTCCATTTTTTGTAGACTGTCTATGAAGTTGTGTGTGGACATCTGGGGGATGTTTATGATTGACAGTTGGCTGGAAGTTGCTGTTTGCACTTCCCAAGGTGTGAGTTCTGCAGGAGGGAGCTTTGTGGGGGAGACTGGAGGGTGGAGGGAGTGGAAGAGTACAGCTTGCAAAACGAAAATGGAGCAAACTTAAATAGGAAGTGGAGAGAGAGAGGGAGCATAGGGAAGGTAGACACCGGTGTCTTGGCTAGGAAATATGAGAAGTAGAATATGATGGCTACAGGGGACTGAATCTAAGTGTAAGAGTCAGTTTGCTAGAGAGTTGTGTAGAGAACACTGGCACCCAAGTGTTGAAAAATTGTAGAAAGAGTTCTTAAAATCTGGAATTTTGGCTGTTCCTCCTTTGTAAACAGTCATAACTGAACATCAAAAAACACTGAAGCCTTTTTGTATGACCCTTTGCTAGTAATTGTAATGAAAATGATGGGGAGGGTGACTAGAGAGCTGAAACCATTATCTTACAAGCTTTTTAAAAATGTTTTTGTCGTTTTATTTCTGTATAAATGCATACATTGATTTCAGAAATATGTTTGAAAAATATGGAGTGACATCTTTCATGAAATGTGTTCTTTCATGAAGGACCTTGATAGTTTGAATAGAGTATTTTACTTGAACCTCAGATATTAATTACACTGACTTCCAGGCTGAAGTTCCTAGTGTATTAAATAAACTGCCCTAAGTTTGCCAGCTTCAAAGACAACGGGGAGAAACCCTGCATCTACTCAGATAAAGCTATCCTTTCCATGGATAGAAAATTCCTTTATAGCTTCTGTGTTTATCAGATGGGACTGTTAAATTCGGGTTCAGCAGAACTGAAGATCCTTGGCTATTTTCTCAAAAAAAAAAAAAAGTGTATATCTTCATTTAAAAGCCATGATTAAATGCCTGTAAGAGATTACAGGCTAATGGGAAAAGAGATAGGAGCTGTGATTTTACCAACTTCGTGTTCTGGAGTGCTTTAATCTTTCTGAATCTTGACTTCCAAATTGAGAATGGTTAAGCAGCTTTAATTCCTAATATTAAAAAAAAAAAAAAAGGAAAAAAAATTCTTAATGCCTATTTCTTCTTATTAAGAGCAGTAAATGCATATAGATTAGCAATTCCCAGGCCTATTTGAAAATTAATGGGGTGAGAAGAATAAGTACTTTGAAAGTAAAGAATGTAGGGTGTTGTCAGAGAACCTTCTGGGCGACAAGGAGACCTCAGACTTCAGCTTAGGTACTCTTTCTGCTGTTGCCATCCTGCTGATTTAAACAATCTTCCCTGACAAACAGCTGCTTGTAGCTGCATCATCTAAAGCAAGATTCATGCCTGTAGTTAGAATATGCTAAAATAAGTCTCTCTTCGCAGGAAAACAGATAAAACAACTTAAGTAGCAAGCTCAGTATCTTAGCACATACAGACTTGTGCACCCATGGATGCATGAATATGTGAGTGTCTTTCTGGTAATTTTTATGTTTCCTAAGTAACAACAGCAAGTATATGAGTATGCTCTGTATCTGAGCAGTTCTCAATTTCAGTATTGTTGTTTCTTACACAATTGCTAAAACACAAGTTTGTAACTGGACTTTTAACCTTCTGGCACTGTGCTTAAAGTAGAGCTTTTGCCTTTTTTAAGAAAGAGTGTGAGTTTTTTAAAAAAATATGTACCATGTCTGCCTTGGAAAAGAGGAAATAGATCACAGTAGGAAGATAGTTGAAAGGAAGAAACAAGCATTTTATGTATGTGATGAGCTTTTAAGGGTTTTTTTAAGCTTTCCCAGTGGTTATCCTGGCTTGCTTTTTTTTTAATTTATCCTGTTTGTACTCCCTTTAGAGTATTACTAGCATAAGGATATTAGGTTGTGAGATAATCATTGCACTTCCTTCATTGTTTAAAACAAAAAAAAAAAATTACAGATGATACATTCAATAGGATATTGCAAGTTGCTGTCCTGAGATGTGCCTACTTGCCACTTAGTGTAGCTGAAATCAAAATCTCATTTGCTTACTATACCCTATTCACAACTTGTTGGATATTTGTAAATAATTACTGAGAGACTGTCAGTGCCATAAGCTTTTTCTGGGTGCAGCTAACCAAACTTAAAGGATTTGGTTTTTACTCTCTTCCTTCCTTCACCTGCTTTTCCTTCTAGTTCTTCACAGCTGGAAAGCAATGCCTGCAGTGACGTGGTAAAGCCTAAACAGGGAATTTAAGCAAATAGTCCTGACGAATGTGAAGACTCCTGTCTAAAATGTCAGCCTGTGTCCTGTACATCTCCTCTTATTTGTCCATGCTGAGGTAAAGAGAGTAGGCACTGAGGTGATAGACAACAGCTGTAACACTGTTGTGTAGAGTAGGAAAAGTGTTTTAAAGGTTCAGAAGAATCTGCAGGATTTGTGTTTTTAGTGGATGTGATGGCCTGAAGAGCTGTCTCAACTCCAGCCCAGTTTCTGTAGCAGTTTCTTGCAGTTTCCTAGTATCTGTAGCAGGATGGTGGTTATAAAGATGAGGTGTGAGGATGGCGTAGAAGGATTGACAGCTTGATGTTAGCTATGTTTAGTTTGTGCAGACTGATAGTTTGTTAGAAAATTCCTCTGAAAAAATGCCTGAGATGAAATATCATTGTTACCAGATACAGCAGATGTAGCAATTTTTTTTGGTAATTAGAGAAATTATCTTATAAGCACATGCATCTGTTTCACTTTGCAATTTGAAGGAAATAAATTAGTCTGATAAAAAAGTTGTTAGAGAAAGAATTGCTGAATCAATTCTATTTCCAGCAAGTCTGTTGAGAAGCTTCAGTTTTGTTCAAAGCCTGCACAGAGGTGTTGCATCACTGAATCTACCCTTAAGGCAGATCTGGACGTAGTACATCAACGCAAAGAGGATTGTAAAATTCATAGCAGAATGTGTTTCTCCTTAATTTCAACTCAGTTAAAGGGAAAGAATGCTTGTCCTGCTTGGGAAAACCTATTAGCAGGACAGATAGTGTGTACCTGTAAAACACTTGGTGGCTTCATACTTTTAGATAAAGAGCAATGTTTTTATATTAGATTAGGTGAGTTTTGGTTGGTTTGTTTTCTGCTGTAGACTTCATGCTTTCTTCTCAGGGTTTCATTCTTTCCTGAGGCATTCATCCCATCAACGGAATGGGACAACTGAATAGACCAGAGTTGTATAAATAAAAGTAGGAAGTGGTTTTGTAATTAGAGTCCAACATAATGTAAATGTTTCTCCACAAGACTTAATTTGGATCATCTCTGCCAGTTTCACTGACTTCATTACCCGAGTGTTTATTGTTACCTGTAATCACATGAATCTGCATCAAGGACTGAACTCTTTGCAGCAGGCTGGCTTCCCTTCCCTCCTTGGTGTTGCTCCTCAAACATGCTCCTGAGGCAGAAGCTGTTGTCTGAAGAGAGTGTAGCAATGTCTGCCAGTTTGTCATCAGGCAAACTGAGTTGTGTCAGCCAAGTGTGTTTTTATGTAATCAGTATTTTTTCTACGTTACTGTCTTTCTTGGATCTCGCAAATGTGTCCGCTGTGAATCCCCTAGACATGGGGCTGCTGAATTCCTTTGGCAAATCTGAAGTTTGTGAGAAGAACTTGACTTTTTTCTTCCTCCTCCCTTTTAATGCAATTAATTTCCTTGGACTCCTGGGAAAATTCAGCTGGGAGGTTGCTTTAGACAGCAACTGGGAGTTGGCTGTGCCCTGTCATGCTGGGTTTTTTTTAATAGATACATTGAGTATTGACTATTCTGTTGAAACAAACCATACATTATCCAGAAATTATGTATTTTTCTGGATATAAAGCATCTTGACTCTATTTTTCTGAACTTGGAAGGAAAGTGTTGAGGCTGGCAATTTGTAACTTCTTCTGTTTCGAATATTATTATATACAATGGAGAAGGCAGTTTGGTGAGGTAATATTTCCTGAAGTAGAATTACTGGTTTTGTTTGTAATTTTGAGGGCTTTTGGATAACTGCTTTACAGCAGAGGTATTTCTAAGTGCTGGACTGCTTTAAGAAGCCTTTTCTGTGACATAACTACAGAGAAAAAAGTCTATGTCTCTCTGTTTTGTCTAGCATATTCACTGAATTTGGAATAGTCCTCAGATTAGATGAGGAACTAGTATGTTTAAAAACAAACAAAAAATAAATCTAGGGCTAACAACAGTCAGTTAGACTAATAACAATTAATAATGCCTCAATTTGCTTCAGAGTGCTACTCCTGTTCTCTTGAATCATGGGCTATAAGCAAATAATGTATTGGTGTGATTACTGCAATCTAAAACAAGATAACACGTGGAATATTTTTTCGAAGGAGAAAAATTTTTACTGTGATATTCTTTAAGAATGTGGAGTGTAGAAATTCTAGTACTTGTGAATGTTTCTGGGATAATTCACAATGAATGTTCTCTTATGACAGATAATTTCAGGTATTATCATGCATTTGCTTGAGTACTACCAAGGGTGTGGTGGTGTGTGTTGTGTCACAATCTGTCACATTCCCCAAAATATTTTTTTTCATTTAATATATAATTCTCCCATCCCACAAAACTGAAGACAAATTTTCTGGATTACAGAAAAAAAAATCTATATTTCTAGATATAATATAAATCTTATATTTCTAACATTCTGATTTGTGCTTGGTCTTTTGGCTGGGTTAATAACTGGTGTTTAGATAGCTCTGTATCTTTCAGAGACATCTCTGCAGTTCCTGTGGCAAGCTGCCAGTTGCTAGCCTTCTTTTCTGCTTTCAGTTTCTCTTTTCAGAGGGTGTTTTCTAGCCAATTTACTTAATTTCTGATGCTAAGAAATGTTCTGTGGATGTTGTGAGCCCATCAGCCCCAGTGAATAATTCATTAACAGATCACAACCTGAAATTCTTTGCACAAATTGTGAAAGGATTTTTCTATTTTAACAACTTCTAACAGAAGATAGAGCTATAGTTGTCAGATGGGCGTTTGGCGCTGCTTTGGAGCTTTTCTGTATGGATAGTTAAATTCTGACTAGTTCAGAGTTATAAGAAAAAGATATGTTTCCATCTGACTAGGTTGTTACACTTGAAGTTTGTCAAGTAAGTATAAGTTTACAAAAACCTCATATCTCTAATTCTTTAATCTCTAATTTTTTTTTTCTTTTAAAGTCTAGGGACTCCATCAAATTGGACGACCTGAAGGCAGAGGTGTCCCCACGAATTTCAGCAGAAGATCTGATTGACTTGTGTGAGTTGACAGGACCTAGTCATTCCAAAACACCTGTAAAGAAAACAAAGCCTAGCAAGCCAAAGCTGCTGGTGGTGGACATCCGTAACAGTGAGGAGTATCCTTCAAATCTGAGTGCCAGCCTTACTAAATCCTGCTTGTGTCAATTACTTCCTCATTGTCTGCAGGCTGATGTGTTAGAATGGTACATAGTGGAAAGAGAGGGATCTGGCAGAGGTGGAGTGGAAGAGCTGAAAGCCAGGGGGTTTTCAGCATTGAGAAACCTGGTTTGCAGGGCAGAGGACAAATGTAGTTTTCCCTTCCCATTTCAAATTGTGGGTTTAGTGAAATCACTTTGTACCAGGAGCACAAGTGCTTTAATGCTACATGTTTCTTTATAACAGGTGTTATCAGCAGACCTTCCCCCTGCAATGTTACAGGCTGGGGTTGGTGTGGCTGGACAGTGCCCAGGCAGGAAGGGACCTGGGGGTGCTGGTCAGCAGCTGACTGAACATGAGCCAGCTCTGTGCCCTGGTGGCCAAGAAGGCCAATGGCCCCTGGCCTGTGTCAGGAATGGTGTGGCCAGCAGGAGCAGGGAGGTCATTCTGCCCCTGCACTGGGCACTGCTGAGGCCACACCTCGAGTGCTGTGTCCAGTTCTGGCCCCTCAGTTTGGGAAGGACCTTGAGGGGCTGGAGCACGTCCAGAGGAGGCAACGAGGCTGGGGAGGGGCTGGAAACACAAACCCTGTGAGGGATGGCTGAGGGAGCTGGGGGTGTTTATCCTGGAGAAAAGGAGACTCAGGGG
>VYXF01002082.1:484385-572698 GCA_013397295.1 Polioptila caerulea
TTTTAACAACTTCTAACAGAAGATAGAGCTATAGTTGTCAGATGGGCGATTGGCGCTGCTTTGGAGCTTTTCTGTATGGATAGTTAAATTCTGACTAGTTCAGAGTTATAAGAAAAAGATATGTTTTCATCTAACTAGGTTGTTACACTTGAAGTTTGTCAAGTAAGTGTAAGTTTACAAAAACCTCATATCTCTAATTCTTTAATCTCTAATTTTTTTTTTCTTTTAAAGTCTAGGGACTCCATCAAATTGGACGACCTGAAGGCAGAGGTGTCCCCACGAATTTCAGCAGAAGATCTGATTGACTTGTGTGAGTTGACAGGACCTAGTCATTCCAAAACACCTGTAAAGAAAACAAAGCCTAGCAAGCCAAAGCTGCTGGTGGTGGACATCCGTAACAGTGAGGAGTATCCTTCAAATCTGAGTGCCAGCCTTACTAAATCCTGCTTGTGTCAATTACTTCCTCATTGTCTGCAGGCTGATGTGTTAGAATGGTACATAGTGGAAAGAGAGGGATCTGGCAGAGGTGGAGTGGAAGAGCTGAAAGCCAGGGGGTTTTCAGCATTNGAAAGCCAGGAGGTTTTCATCATTGAGAGGCCTGGTTTGCAGAGCAGAGGACAAATGTAGTTTTCCCTTCCCATTTCAAGTTGTGGGTTTAGTGAAATCACTTTGTACCAGGAGTACAAGTGCTTTAATGCTATATTTTTCTTTATAACAGGTGTTATCAGCAGACCTTCCCCCTGCTNTGACCAATATTTTGGAAAGGTGTGAAGCTTTCCAGTTAAATGGACGGGAGATAGAGAAGAGTTGGTAGCTCATGTGCTTGTATCAGTCCCTCAGTGGAAAATTGATTCCTATTGAGTGCCTTCTAGCTATGTCAGGTAATGCAACCATGTACCCATCCTAACATAAGTCCTCTAGAAGCTGATAATCAGAAAACACTTAAATGTGTTTTTGGAGCTATATTTTTACCATTCACTACTCTATCTACACCTTACTCATGTGTTCCTTTTCAAGTATGCAGTTCGTCATATAAGGAGTATTTTTTTTTTTTTAATTCTTTGGGTTTGTTCTTTTCCTGAAATAGTGTAGTTGCAGGACTGGGATTGTTTGCATTTTGGAAGGGGTAGTCCTTCTTAAAGATGTTTTGCTATATATGAAGTTTATAGTTGACTGAAATGTGCTGCCCTTTAAATGATAGGTGGATTGATATCCCAACACCCATCTGGTATTAACAAGTAGGAAGTGCCATTAAAAAGGCAACCTGGTAGGTAGTAAAATTACCCTTGAGTGTACTGCTTAGTACATGATTTGCAGAAGAAAATATCTGGTATGTAGAAAGTTACCAAATTGCCAGCAGTTGTGAATATACATGGGAAACCATAAGAATACTGTGATCAGTGTCCTGTTCAATCGTGCAATAAGCAAACAGGCTGGGGGGTTGTCACAAAATTTCTACAAACTCAGATAAGATCAGACTGTATGTTTCTATGGTGTGTGTTTTAAAATGTGACAGACCACTGTGAGGTGTTTAAAAAATAGGATCATTTTGTATATTTTGGTTTTAGTCTTTTTCACCATGGATGTCTGTCATGCTTAACTTTGCTTTCACTTTATTTTCTTAGTGCTTTGAGAAAAGCAGGCAAGGACTTCCAGCAAGTGTCAAACATGCTTCATATTTCATAATACAGCCCACATGAAAGCTGAGGGATTGTTTTGTAATGGATCTCATGTTGCAAGGCCAAGAGCTTCCAGCCCTCTTTCCCAGCAGACAGCTTTGTAACAGAAGACTTTTGAATGAAAAGCTGCTGTACACAAAGCACTGTTTCAGTTGGCCACCAGTTCTTCTAAGGCTTACTTCATTAATCAAGTTAGCAGATATATTGGCAGCCTCCCATTCATATTTTGAAAGTTATAGCTGCATATTTATGGTCTCTCAGTCTATAGCACAAAATCCTGGCCTTTTTGTTAATTGTCTTAGCAATTAGAATTTTTTTAAAGACTAGGTCATGTTTCCCTAAGTGTACTCAGTAGTTTAAGTAACTCAATTCGTCCAAAATTACTTTCTGTCTAAATGATAATCATTTCAGAACCTGATCAATAGCAGGAGTTCTGTGGGAGTTCTGTGGTTATTTAAGGGATTGGGGAAATGAATTTGCACAGAGGAGTGAAGGAGGGATGTAATTTTCCCATTCAAAATAGAAATAAACTGACAACATTAATGAATGGTGCATGATCATCTTTTGTTCTTTCAAATGTTTTTATATAGCCATGCTTTTCCCACACTATAACAATGATGATCATAAAACTAAAACTGTTACATAAATAATGAGAAACAAATGCTAATATTACTCAAAGTCAGTTAAATCTTACCTCCATTTAAGGCAGCTCCTTTATTTACTAGGATTCTGGGATTTAATTATAAATTTAACTAGCTTTCTGCAAGTACAGTAATAGAGTGACTAATCTCAATATTTGACACTGTGTGTATTTTTGCAGAACTTTGCTGTTTCCCACCTCTTCAGAGCTGTTTTTGCTTAGAGCTGGGGAAGGGGAGAGTTCCAGACGTGTGTACAGTCTATGAAAGTAATTCAGAGTTTTGTCAAGGTCATGGTGTGTTTCCAAATTCATAAAAAGCTAGGTAGTAGTAGTCCAGCCTAATTTTTATTTGAGACCTTCACATTCAATATTTGTTTATAAATCTCATTGAATGATCATCCTCTGAAACTGAATGATAGCTAACTATGATGTCTCAGTTGTTTGCTTTTCAATACCCATTACACACTTGCTTTTAGTGGGACTGCAGATAATATACATGGTACTCATTGTCTGGGAATCTGAGGTCATATACATTAGAATTTCAATTTGGATCAAAATAATAGGGGACTTGTGGTGGTTGAAAGGAAGTTTGAGGACATTTCCTGATAATCCCTGTTTAGTTTTGGTTCTCATTTTAAGTACTTCATACTTTTTTGCATAAAATGTCTCTAGAAGAGATGCTCCAGCTGCTTATTGGTATTTGGCTCCTCTTAGCAGACTAAAGTCGAAGTGAAATCCACAAAATTTGATATACTGGGAATACTGGCTCTTTAGCAATTTAATTTAGCAGATCATTTTCTGTAGTGCTGTGCTCTGTCCTTTTTTGAACCAAACAGCTCTTCACTCTGTGCTTGCTTTCATAGATTTTTCTCCATATGAGTAAACAGTGAATAGGTTTGTCAAAATACTGTATCACAAAAGGCCAATGGTGTTGTATCACGGCAGCCAGGATGAAGAGCAGGTTCATCCTATGCTTATTCATGTACCACAGGCTGATTCTCTGCCTTTTAGGCCTCCTTAACTGATCCTCCTAAGCTTTAACCGTGGCCACCTTTCTGGCAGCATCAATGTCCCTTTTGCATCAGCATTTACTGCAGAAGGGGATCTCATCCAGTGCCCAGCAACTGCCACACTGCAGAGCTTTAAAGGAAGAGTTGTGGTAATTGTAGGAAATGCAGTGAAGAACACAGCTGCTGTAAGTATATTGCTGTCATGTATGTTTTTATCCTTAGAGATACATCAATAGCATGTGTATGGCAGTAGTAAAATAAAGGCTAGAGTCTGGAAAATTTAGTTTAGAATTTTGTGTATGATGACAGGATTTGGGGTGGTTTTTTTGTTGTTGCTCATTTCTGCATCTAGACAAAGACATTTCCCTTCAAGTGGTCCACGTCTGAGAAGGCTGAAGTTTTGAAATGAAATTGCTTAACATGATCTTCAGCTTTAAAATTTCTACTGTTGTCATGTCAGAGAAGTGACATTGACACTTCTAATGTGCATCAGTAAGAGCTTTCAAAATTGGCTTGCATTTACTTTTTGTGGTGTTACTCAGGACACATAAGGTGAGTTGGATGGGAACAGATACTTTATGAATTGCAAAGGAAATCAGATTTCATTCATATTCCTACTAGTAAGAAACAATGTATTGCCCAATTTTTTTAGAATCACTTGTTCATGCAGTTGTGCTTAGTGGAGAATGATCCTTACTGGCAACTTTTGTATGATATATTTATTGTCAGTACCTTTAGCTAGATAGGAAGAATATTCAAACATGCCTATTTCTTTCTATAATTAAACATTTGATGGTGTTGAGAACTGACAGAGTAACAAGCAAAAATATGTAAGTATTTCTTTCACTATACTTCTCTCAGATGAAGGAAAGTGACCCTTTTTTTCCAGACACACTCTTAATTATGGTTTACCTTTAGTTCACCCATTTCTTAAGCCTGTTCACACAAAGGACATGAACTGTAACCCTGATATGACAAGGAGGGCTGTGAATCATTAAAAGGTCTTCATGTCAGGAACAGCAGAAGCATCAGCCCGACACATGATGTTCATTTAATACCTGTAGGGAGTTGTAAGTAGATGGAGAAATCCCCTTTATTAACCTGCATTTCATAATTTAGAAAATTAACTTGTGATATGTATCAGGTTTCTTAAATAGTAACAGTGATGGCATGAAAGACTGTAAACCATCTCTCACATAGTCTGAGTAATGAGTATCTAGGTTTGTGTGTGAATCCAGGTCAGTTCATTTTTTTTGATGTTTCAAAATTTTTGAAATTAAACTGAAATGTTTCCTTTGCTGTGCACCTGAAGAAATCTTGCAATGTGCTTACTAAACACAAGTACTTCAGTCACGTGGGAGGTGTTGTCTTATCCTCTAAACCCAGATTTTCTGAAGCCGAGGCAATGTTGACCCAGAATTGTCAATATTACAGCTTTCCATAAAGAAGAAATGCTGCTTTGCCTTTTGATTTGCTTTTAGAGTCCTTGAAATCCTAACTAACGAGTTTTGAGCTTTAAATAGCAACAAAATACTGGCTTGACCAGTCTGACCACAAATTAATTCAATACTAAAGCCTAAATACTGGTTGGGACTCACCACCTCTCTGACACTCTGAAAGCACATATAAGATCAGCCTCAATTTGACTGGGTAGATAAAAAACTTTTCTTTTGTGGATAATATTTTAAGGCCAGTTTCAGTTTTACTCTCCACAGCTGCATAGAACTGTCTGCCACTCTTCACACTCAAGCCATGTAGCTCAAGGCTTGGCAAGAGCAATAGTTATTACCTTTTAAATTTCACTAGATAATCCAATCATAGGAAAAAATTTTAAAGTGAATGCATGGAAGCAAAGCCAATTTTTGTCCATGTTATAAGATGCTCAACTTTAAATGTGTATTTTCTAAGCAGAGGTATGTATTTCCAGATGAAATGGCATGAGCCAAAAGTTGAACCTTCTGCCATAAAGGAGAATTTTTCAGAAGTGTTCACTGATATTTACACCACTAAAAATGTTGAGATTGGCACTGCTGTATGTTTAGTTTAAATTTCTATAGGACTGAGAGGCAGGGATAAGTGTGGAAGAAACACTAATTGTTTATGGGACTGTTTATAATTAGAAGGTTGAATCTTCCAATTGTGCTTCATATGAACAGTCAACTTGGCATCACTCAAAAATACTTTAAAAAGCAAATTGAACTATACTGAACAGACCTGTAAAAAGCCTTTTTGCACTTCATTTCTGTTTCTATTTTTACATTTAATTCAGTGTAAGATGATAAAAAATTTAAATTGGAAAGAAAATACTGTTTAGAATATGAGTTGTGAGAGGGAAAACTGAAAACCTCACCAGAGCACTGTTCCAGCAAGAGGATAAGGAAGCCAGCAATGTCTCTTAGTGCCTCTGGATTTGACAGCTCTGGCTCCAGTTGAACACTTCCTTAGTACAGATTTAAAACAGGGTAAATCCTGCATGGTAAGCCATTGGTGCTACTAACCCTACAAGTTAAATTTGAGTATTGGCTGATGTACAATAGCCTTACTGAATGCCCCATTAGTAGCATAAAGATATTGAAAAAGAGATATTGTGTGGTGGTGTTTGGCTCACACTTCTCTGGAGAATATTCCTTCCTTTAGGCTGCTTCTCACTTGGTGCCAACCTTTCTTCTAGGTTTTTCTGGGCACTTGTTAACAGAGCAGGTAGCTGTCCCTGAAAACAGGAAACCTCCCCATAAAGGGCATTATTTTGGGGTTCATCAATCAGATTCTATTTTTATATTTAACTTTTGGATATGTTAAATGGCAGCATCTCCTAAGTGAGTTGAATTTCCCTTTCCCACCTCCATAAACACATAAGCACCTTGTAGATTCCATAATGAACAAGGGATCATTACAGCTGGGAATATAATAGTTAAATGGGCAATAGGTTTTCAACTGCAGCTTCTTTTTTTGTCTAGGATAAATAACATGTCTCCTGATTTTTGTCACTTTTGAAGTCAGAAAAACAGTGAGTAAAAAAGGTGGATTATAGTTATGCTAAGACAAGGATTATTTGGGGTCTTTTTATGGGAGGGTGAAGTTACTTCATCTTCCCTCCTTCAGTCAGCTTTGAGGTGCTAAGCCGTTATCTGTTTCCATTTCAAACTTTTGTCTATATTACTGCAATGTTGACTGAATTTAGAACAGGAAAATACCTTACCTGGCACTAAATCGTCCTCTGGCAATCTAATTTTGACAGTGGCGGACTTCTACTTCTGTCACATGGCTGTTTAATAAATCTATTTCCCCCAGTGGTGTAATATATGTGCTTTATTATCAGCTGAATGCTATAACAGAATAAAATATACAGGATGCTTTAATCTGTCTAATAATTAGCAACTTATTTATGTTTTGCTTGGCAGAAGACAGACAAGCTATAAGTCAAAGCTTAAAAAGCCTCTGTCTTTATAGCTGGGAAATAAATTCTAAACTTGATTAATCAATCTAAATTGATTACTTTTTGTCTAGATAAGTTATGCTGCTATAAACATATTGTCTAGACAACTTCTATAAGTTACTGAAGCAAAGTAGTCATTCTTATTACATTGCAATAGCCAATAGATAAAATACATTAATAATCTCCAAAACAAAGACAAGAAGTTCTGATTTTCCATGAGATCTTTCTGACCCTTTTCAAGGCAAGAGAGAGGAGGTCAAATTCAAAATTCTTTTTGTATAACATATTCTTAGCTTGGAAAAAAGATTTATTTCTTTTCTATATGAAAATAGCATTTTCCCTCTTGCACTGTCATTTTCCCTCTTGCACTTTCCCTCTTTCCACTGTCAAAAATGCGTTTCTTCTTATATGAAGGCTGAGTCACATAGGTTAAAGTGTCTGGTTACTACTGAATTTGTGTGTTTTTATTGTCATCTTCCCCAGTCCTTTTTAAAAGTCCTTGCCAGAGAAGCAAGTCCTTGCATGATTTCTTTGGTTATAAACTTGTCTTAAAACCACAAATGGATGCCTATGAAGCTTCATGGGGTGATCTGAAGATTAGGTATTGCATAGAATACTAAAGGACAGGTGCTTCTAAAGACAAATATAGTTATTTGGAAGGGCTTAATGAAATTTCTGGAGTGCAAGTAAACAGAAATTAGGCAATCAACTTATGGAGATGTTTCCACTATACATCTTTTAGACTCTGTTTCCCTCTAAATAGTTTCTGCAGATAAGTGACTGAAGAGAACAATTGGAATGAAAACTCTCCTCTTTGCAGGGATGGAGGGGCCCCTTATGTTTCCCAGAATGGCTCTTTCATGTTTGTTTTGTTAAAGCCCCTTTCTCCCATCTGCATTCAGACTCAGAAGCCTACTGGAACCATCAGAGCCTCCTTGTTGCCTTTAAAGAGGAAGAGATTAAGCTTGCATTTTGAGAAGTTTGAAATGTTTTAGTAAATCAGCAACAATCCTTCAGGTTGTAACTCTGCCCAGTACATGGTTAAGTCTCCATTATTTTATTCCATAAATTTAGCCCTTTTTATTATTGTAATGTGTAATGTATGCATGCTTTCCTCCAGGGAGAGAAAGCAACCCTGCTGCTGTTGCCAGTCCACGCTCTCCACACAGCCTGAGAGAGACACTTGGGCTGCCAGCCAGCAGTTGTGTTGTGCTGTTGCAACTCTGCCCCTGACCCTGGCTTTGGTTAGTGTGCACTGAATGCCTCAGGTACAGCAGTGATGACCTAAATCTCTCACTGTTACAGCCAGGTATGAAAGAGGAAGGGAGAAAATGCAAGATCTTAGGAGCAGAATTTGAGTGCTTCTTTTCCTCTGAAGTGCGTGCCAAGGAAAACAGGCTAATTCTAGCACTCCAAAATAGGTTCTCTTTTTTAATTTTTTACTGAGACCAATGGTAGCAGTCATTGGAAATTTTAGTTGTTATTTGATGTAGGAGTTGTTTGGCCTGTCCGTGTGTCTGTCTTGGTTTGAGTGACAAGTGTCTGCTAAGGAAGGCAGGAGCCTCCCTTGGAATAAAGAATATAAACCCCCTCCCTCTGAATTATTGTAATTTTGAAATTAAGAGGCTCTCAGGCAAAGATATGAGGATAGGAATATCAATTCTTTATTAGGAGAAACTAAAATAAAAATGCAGTAATACAGAAAACCAAGCCCACTGACAGAGTCAGAATACAACCTTCCCACTGAAGGTCCAGTGAAAATAGATGGGCCTGGTCTTCCTCTGGGAGTCCAGTGGAAAAGGCTGCCTTGGTGTCCCAAATCTCAGGGTTTTATCCAGGTACTGCTCTGGATGGAGCATTTCCCGATGGGATGATGTAATTTTATCAGTCATGAAGTGAGACTCAGTGGCCCATTAGCAGAAAATATGTCCCTGGAGGGAGGATGGGTCATGGAAGAGATAAAGAAAACTGCCTGAGCTAGTTTTTAACAGCTGGCTCATTAACAGAGAGTTACCCCCTACCCCCCCACCCCAGTTCCAACAGATGGTGATAGAATACATCTGGTTACATCTTGCACTGCAACCCAAGACAATGCCTTACTATGCTGAGGTTTGGATGCTTCTGGAATGAAGAATCATGGAGTGCTTGGCTTTACCTATGAAAATATGTCTGAGAGATGCTGGCAAGCAGGATGTCGGCTATTTTCAATCACCTGGGAAGTTCCTGAGGACAGGAAAAGGTGAACCTGAATCTTGGAGTGGTAGGCTCCAGAGTTTCTCCAGACGTCTGTCTTGGCTGTGGTTACAATCTTTCTGGACTGCACCTCTGAAAGAGTACTCTTGTCCCTGATGGAGCTTGCATGGATTAGGTTGTATCTGTGTTGCTTAGGGCTGCTGCATTATGACATAGAATTTTCAATTTCTGGGGCTGTTTCTCAGCTGTGAGGCAGAGTTTTGTGTTTCCTGGTATTCCAGTTCAGAGAATCTGAAATAGTAATAACTGAAATAAAGATGGTAATGAACTATAAATATTTGTTTTATAACAAATAAACTTTATTTCTTTTTATCCTTTATTTAGGAACTTGTGTAAGGGTATACCAACCAGAATGGTGCTGGTGAATTTAGCCATTACAATATCCATGCTACTTGTCTGGAGCAATGTTATTTTGCTTTTCTCTGAACTGTGTCTGAACCAGCCTTTGAATAGGATGGACTGACTGCTGCAGGAAGATTTGAGTAGAAACTGGACCAAACTTGCAGTTTGGGTAGTGTTAGGGAAAAAGTACTACAAATCACAAAGAAATGTTTTTCATTGTCAAGTACTTCTTTAACCATTTTTCAAGATCTAGGGCAACCCATAGACCTGAGGGGAGGAGGTAGAATCTTTCACAAAGACTTTTAATTCCTTTTTTTATATCCAAGACAATTGTTATGCTTCTTTTCCAAATTAAATATTTCTGTTCCCTCACAGCTTTTTGATTTTTCTGTTGAGTGAAAAATAGAATAGTTTTCTTTCTGTATTTTCATTTTACATTTCGTTCATTTATAATGTGTGCACTGCATTTATTTTGCTCAGTATAAATTAGCTGTGTTACAACACCTAAATATTTGCAACTGACTTTAATTTTCAAATGCTCGCTTTCAGCTGATTTTTTTTTAATATATGTAATTTCTAGGTGGAAAATTTAAAATATAGATGTTTAAAATTTATCACTTGAAAAAATCAGAATGTTTGCTCTTACTTTCATTCTCAGTAAAACTTATTCTGAAACCAACTATTAAATACCTGCTTGTTTAGGCTTATTTTCAAATCTTTGCATATAAGTCCTTTAAGTTACTGCTGGGTTTTTGTTGTGATGGAATGGAAAGTGTTCCCAGGTCTACATATAGAGAATTTTTCCTTGATCTTGTTAGAGCAATTGGTTCTATGTTCCACCCCTCCCAGCCCCTAGTCTGTGTTTGCTCCAAGTTGTCCTGTCTGTGGGTTTTTTTTAGCTTCCATTCAGTTTGTGGTATTTCTACAACCAACAAATAGACACTGTTTTGTTATTGTGGGAGGTTTTAGATTCCTGTCTTTTCCATGGTGTTAAATGTTGTTTCATTGATCTGAAACCCTGTAATATAAGAAGTAGCTGACTAAAAATTATCTTGTGTACTGGATCTGTGTTGTGGAATATGGAGAGTGTTATTTTAAAAGTTGCAGACTGATCACTTTGACTGTTGAGCTTTCAGAGAGGTGTAAGTGAGCTCTTGGACTGAAATCACATAGTAAAATAGACTGCAGTTCCTGAGAGGTTTATGTAGCATGAGTTCTAGAAATGATCTTGTGGAAATGAATGAATACTACAAAATTTGGTTGGCATTTCTCCTCCAACTTCTGTTTTCCTTCTGACTCTTTCGGAGTATGCTGTTAATATTTACACCACAGTAACGCTTGTCCCAGCAATCTTTTTTGGTATCCTGGTGCAGTATGTTACTCCTCCTTCCCTCCCAGTGTGCCCTTTAATTACAGCCTGTCACAAGGCTGTCTGAGAAAGTGAATAATGTGTACACAGCAACTCTCGTGGCTGGCCCGAGGGGTGCTGGGAGTGGGGCTGCTCACGCTGTTGTGTTCTCACACTCTGTGCTGTAGACAGTCTGAAAACGTGAGGTGCCTGCCATAAGACATGCAGCACTTGAAAGCTGTTATTTTGCTTATTGGAACAAGGTAGTAGAAACATTTTGATAAGTTCTCCAATGTGCAGATCATTAAGGTTTCTTCATGGTGCTTAAAGGAGCAGTCCTGCTGTGCTATTTATGTTGAAAGCATCACCAAGGCAGGGTAAAATGTTTAATATTTGCCCAAATTTTGGTATGAATTTGCTGTGATCTTGTATGTATTTGAAAGACTGACTCTTTGTACCTGCATGAAGAGTCTTAACTGACTACTTTCAAATGCAAATTACAACTTTCTGACTCAGTTATGCTCACCAAGAAGGGTGTTTTATGTAGAATTGATGGATGCATTAGTTAATAGAGGAATTGGGTTTCTAAAGTCTTCAGCAAAGCCATCATATAGTAGTCATTAAACAAGTTGCTCACTTATTCCTCTTTTCATGTGTAATATTTGCTGTGAAAGCAGCAAGAGTTTCAGTTTGAAAGTTCAGTTTAAACATTAAATGCAACCAGAGAAAACACAGTAACTGAACTTGGGAATCTCATTTTGAGGAAAGGCCACCTGAAAGCTTGAAGTCTTTTAATATCCCTTGAAGCCTTTCCTCAGATAGGCACAACTCCCATTTCCCCCAACTAGTCTTCTTGTCTTAAATGAAAACAAACATTTCAGAGAAGTGTGATCCATTGGTGGTATGAGGAAAGATATATTTCGGAAGTTATGTCAACACAAACATCTGATAAATTTGAGAGAGTTTGATCATATAATAAAGGACAGTTTATTTCTATTTACAGATGTATTTCTGTATAATAGAATTTAATTGTACACTACCTTTATATGTTTCAATACATCTCTCTTTAGTATGTAGGTGCTTTACAGGTTGCTAATGGATGTAACCCATGGGCTTATCTCCTCACTATGTTATTTTCAGTCTTAACAGCACCTTTGTAAATTGGATTATTTAGTAAACTACAAATTACATATTCAGGTGCCTGTTAGTAAACTTCTAGTTGACACTTTATGGTTGCATTTATAAATGAAATAGAGCCCCTGTATGCATTCCAGGATGGCAGTTCTGCTGTGGAAAGTCTGGGGCATTCATTCAGAAGAGCACCTTGGGATTTTTTTTTGATGCATGAGATTTTGCTCTTTTGGAATCACTGATTTTTTTTTTCCAGCTTTTTAGGAAACAATATTTTTTCTTAGTCTTTATTTCTTGGATTCAGACTGCTGGTATTTGGCATAACTGGGGGTCAAATTGGGGAGAAAATCTATGTAGCTAATTCAGGTAGTCCTTCCTCTCGTACCCCTCCATCAGTGCATACACCAGAAATAACACTCCCCTGTATTTTGAAAACAGTAGCTTCGCAGAGTATTTTGGCATGGCAAGATGCCAGGGGGTGTTGGAACATTTCAGAAATATGGTGAACAAGTTCCTTTTCCTGTCTGCAACAGACTAGCTCCTCCATCTGGGAGAGGTGTACAGAAGAACAGAAAAATAAAAAGCCAAACCTTTAATACAGAAGATTGCTATGCCAGTAAGGGAATATTTCTAAGTCCATGCTTTACCAAAATTTACTATTTCTACTTCCAGTGAAAAAAGAGGGGAAGGCAGAAGGTAAAACTAGGAATGTCTTTAATCAACTCAAGTCCTGTGACTTAAACCTGGAGTCTTCTATGCAGTGCCTGGGCAGATGTATGTGCAAAGCTCTTGGAGGCTGATACTGGGAATTGGATGGGAACTCTCAGCTCATGTCAGTGTGCCTCTAGGCCCTGACTCACAGCTAATTCCCAAAGGAGTGAGATACTGATAGTAGTACATTTCCTGCTCAGTGGTTTTTCCCTGGCTGGATGTTCAGCTGCAATATTTTGAATTGTATTTGCAGTACTTCTCACTGAAACTAGGCAGACAACAGCAAAAAATTCTGTGACAACTTAAAAAAAAAAAATCTTCCAGATTTTGCAATGCTTGCTTCCCAAAGGCCCTGCAAGAAGCAACAAACTCCTCACTATAAGGTTTTAAAGTGACCTTGTCATATGCAGTGAAGAAAATGTATTTCTAGACGTACCTTGGGTACTAAAACAGTTCTAAAATATAGTGGGACACAGGCCTTAAAGCTCAAACACCAAGTACAAGGCATTTGTTTGTGTGTTTTCTTTTAAGATTACATTGAATGATAGTTATATTAGGGTTAGGGCATTCAAAACAGGGTTTGGAGCAGGGTTTACAGCTTATTATCAGCATTTTAAAATTATCAGTAGTCAGAGAGTGGAACATTGCTGTTGACACATGCGACATTGTACTCAGGAAATAACATGGTGCTCCCTGCCAGCCTAAAGGCTTGTTGCCATTTTTCATTTCTGCTGGCTCTGAGCAGCATTGGTGTCCAAGAGACAGCACTGTCCATTAGTCACAGGTGAAGAGCACTGTGAGGTGACAGAAATGTCTGTGTGAAGTAGGAGGATTTCACTAGGAACATAAACTGTTTTTGTAGTTCATGGTATGCACAGCTGAGTGCTATCTTTATATTTACTGTACATTGCATCTATATGGACTGTGATTATAGCAAGAGCTATTTGGACTCTCCCAGTCACGTCTCTGTGCATATTACACCACCTGTGCAGCCAAGAACCTTACCAAAAGCATTGCATTCACTTTACTCATGAAAGCTGACATCCACATATGGCACAAGTTTACTGTCAGCTGCTTTGGTTGCTTGATTGGGGGGATTTTTTTATTCGATTCTTTGACTCCTGAACTGAATAACACAAACTGATGGGGAAAAACAGGTAATTAGGAGGAAAGTGAATGAAAAAAAATCCCATGTATTGAGTGCGATTGGGGTGCCCACAGCTGTTCTTGAGCCATTAATTCAGTTGTTTGTGCAAAGTTGGCGACCTGGGCATCACACTTGCACATGTTCTCAAATAGCTTCACTAATTATTTTAAACAGTCAAAAAGGGAATTGCAAATGGTTAACATAGTCCATTGGAAGCACTCAATGGTTTTACAAATGGTTCTGATTTGACAACAAAGTTTAAAAAACTGTCTCAAAGCCTTGGATGGCAGAGCAATCTCTCACAGCTATTAGAAATTAAGTAAAACTATTATTTCTCACTGATTAGTCCATTTTTGTGCTTGCTTTTTAATGCATTGTAGTCAGTATATAGAAGGCAAGTTTGACATGTAATGCACAAAATATTGTTTGGATTTTGGTATTCTGTAACATCATTATTTTTTTTTTAACTCATAATTACTTTGATATACAAAATACCTTTGTCAGTGCGTTAATGTTTCACAGCATTATTATGTGGAAAGTGGCAATTTCTGTGTTCAGTTCATGGCATTAACTAATTGAGGAGAGAGGCTTTCAATGGTGGAGGGATACCTGCTGGTACTATTTAACCTGCCTGTGGGCAGGTTGGTGGGAGCAGGGAAGATTAGCAATGGTAGACCCCAAATTCATATCTGACATCTGTGAGATCAAGTTGCAGCAGACAAGTCTGATGTAAGTAAAGCAAGGTAAGTAAATGACTATGCCCTCCAACTGTGATGCCTGTGCACTTGGGAACCTACAGAAAAGAGCTAGGAGTTAGATTAATGCTCAGAAAACTATTTGTTAGTTCATGCTTTGAGAGTGGCTCCAGTGATTGCCCTGAGATTAAAAAGTCCTTTTAGAATGAGGTAAAATCCTGCCTAAGCAGGGAGAAATAAAGTTCATTGTTATTAGTGTGACACTTTCAGGATCACAAAATTCATCCCAGCTGTTTTAACACACTGGCCTGGACTCCTGTGTTGGACTAGATGTTTCAAAGAAAGAACTTCCTAGGGTCTGATATTTTTTGTTTAATTTGCCTTACATGGCAGAAAGTTATTGTCACTTAACGACTGTGATATGCAGTGGGCTAATGATATATCTGCTTCAGTTTGCAGCTCATCTAGTGAAAAACAAGTACCCAAGAGTCTGCATCCTTGATGGAGGAATCAACAAGATCAAGCCAACTGGTCTCCTCACTGTTCCTTCTCCACAAATCTAAGTGACTGTAAACATTCAGGACAATGTGTCTGAACAGGGGAGTCCTACCTACAACACAGATATCCTGAACCTAAAGGGCATTATGGCATCCTCACAAGCTATCCTGATGATCTGTGTCTTATCCTGCAGCTGTAGAGCCCAGGAGTTTTGTCTTTGTTCTTTAGTATAGAGCCTCAGTTGGAACTGATTGAAATTGAAGCTTTAAGCTTTTTAAGAAACCTCTTTCAGCACTGATGCAGTGCAGAAGTGCTTGGGCAAGTCTGAACACAAAGAGAGGAACTCATCTGGCTTTTGGTATCTTATATTTCTGTGGAACAAAATTAACTGGCACTTGATGGCTGTAAGGTGCATTGAGATTATTTGAAAAAATATTTTACTGTGAATATTGCAAGTAGCAAAATGAACTTAAAATAAGTATACCCTGTGAAAAAGTGTCCCCTAATATTTGAAAGGTAATGGCTGTATCTTCTGACCTTCATTTTTCCTGAGAAAGTGTTTTTTTCATCTGGTTTGTAAATAAAGATGTGTCCCAACTTGAAAGTCACTGTAAGAGCAGCTGCTGATTCAATCCAAAATCCATCACAAGATGGAAAATTTCCTCTACTCTGGGTGAATTTAACAATCTATTTCTATAATCATATCAAATGCAAGAATTTCTGGAACAGTTACAGTTACCAGAAAGGTGGGCTTTCAGCAATACTGTGTCTTAGGAGCACAAATCATTCTTAAAATAATAGTGTGCTCACATGCCTTGGGAGGATACATTGCAATTTTAATTTTCATGTGAAAACATTCTAGAATTATCACTCTTGTATGAATTGGAAGTTGAGAATTTTCTTTGGCCCCCTATTCTATCAGCTAGTGGTGTTGATTTTCTTGGGGATTTTTTAAGTCCTTGAACATGAACTTTAAAACTGACAGGTTGGGACAGTAACCTGGTTTTGAACTAGAATGGATGCAAGTGCTGCAGATGACTGAAAGCAGGCTCCCACAAAGGGCACAAGGTGGCTGTGCAGTTAAGACCTGGGAATTACTGTGCAGTAAGAAGCCAAAAGCATTTAAAGCACTGACAGAAGCAGGAATTGGCATATCTCTTGCTGAGAAGCTGAAAATAAACTCGATTCGGACAGCTACCACCTTTCAAGAGATGTGGGGGAAAAAACACCCAACACCCTAATTCCTCCCCCTCAAAATCCCATGTTAGATTTGCTATCTTGTCAGGTCCATTATTCTAAAAATAATGCTGGAGATGGGAGGAAGGCTAGGAAAACAAAAGAATCTGTCTTCAAGAATGCTCCTTGAAAATATTACATTTGATCCAGGGAAATTATCAGTTATGATAATGTAAGACTGTCAGTATGTCACTGAAATTAAATGGGAATGTGGAAGAATGTATTTTAGAAGTCAAGGAAGTGTTAGATTTATCTTTTTACATTTTTAAAACTGGAAAAAAATGATACATGACACTTAATAATCACTGAAATGTGAGGATTAAAATGTACTTTGTAAAATTTACAAAAGGACACCAAAAACCTGTTCACCTGGTTACTGTCACACATTAGCTTGCATTGTGAATTTGACACCCTGCTCTTTAATTAGAGAATCATCTGAAACATGGCAGTTTCCACAATACATATAGGGTATTCACTACAGGGTAATGAGGATTTGCTGGCAAGATGGGGTTATTGTATGCCTTATTTAAGGATTTTTATCAGGAATAGGGAATAGTCTTAATAGTTTAATTTGGCAAACAGAACATTACAGCAGCTAACTTTATTTTGGGTTTTTTTCTGTCACAACAGGTTTCCAAAACTGAGAGTTCTGAGAGAAAGGTGGTCAGTGAAAGACTGGAAAGAGTGTCTATAAACCACAGGCAACCTGATCACATGTCCAACTGTGGAAGATGGTGTTGGTGGTGTTGGGTTTGGGGGTTTGTGGTTTTTGGGAGGGGTTTTTTGAACTGAAACTGTGGAAGATGAGGCTTTGTGTTTTTTTTTGAAAGAGGAAGTCTTCATTCTCTTGGTGGGGCAAGCAGAAGGTTTTGTAGAGCTCTTGAAAGATTGCTGGAGGCTGAGTTTTCCAAACATGTGCATTTCTAGAAGCATGGTTTGTCCAGCTGTACCATTCTCTGTTTTTGACTGCAAGTGGATGTCATAAAGATCTAGTAGGTAGAAAAAAAAACAATATTGATGTTCCATGTTGGTGTCTTCTGCTGCTAGCATAAAAATATCCTGACTAAATATTTCCCACTGTTTGGCCTGGAAAATGCAGTCTCTCTTAGTCTGTTTTTTCCTACCATTTTTGAAACATCCTGCATCTGCTCCAGCCAGCTGGACCTGTAGCTTCCTGCCAGGACAGCCATATTCCCAGAGGGTACCCAGGTGGCCTTCTAAAAAATGCAAAGGAATTAATTTGGTTTTGGCAGCCTTAGACCTATTGATCACTACAGACTATGAAACAATTGCTGCTGACACTGGAGTGTCCTTCCTCAGACAACATACAGTCCCTCCCTTGAGCTTTTTATTGCAGTTTGACTCTCAGTTCCTTGGGATTTACTTTGTTTTTACAAGTGGCTATTTGTCCTGTTTGATCCACTTTTTTTGAGCAAAGACTAAAACTATTTGTTCTTATCCTAGGAACCTCCCTTCCTGCACCCATTTTGTTTCCTTTGTCATCCTGGTTTCTCTGTGACCACAGTACCTTCCCAGTTCAGGATACAAACAACTCACCTAATGTAGCAGAAAAGAGGAAAGCTACAGTGTTTGCTTCACTCTAACTTTCACTAATCTGGTTCTCTTAAGGTATTTCTGGTTTGTTCATTTGGGGGGAGGTTTAGTTGACTTTTGAGATGTTTTGTTGTTGTTTCAATTTAGCATAAGTCTTCCCTTTCAAATTGTGTTCTTCCCACTGGTTGTCTTTTTTGGTAGTCTTTTGGTAGAGTCTTCCTGATATTTCTGAACTAGAAACAGTAACCATAGCAGCTGGGCAGACATGGGTATGTTTCTTTCATTTAGGTTATTTATTTTTCTGATTTCTGGGACGATCACTAGAACTGCTAAGGGCTAAATAATTTGTCAGAGTGGGTAAGGGTTAAATTCATGTGATTCTTCCCCTGCTTCTTTTTCCCAGTTTTAATCTATCCTTAGGCTCACTGACAAGACCACTGCACTTCAATGTGTTGTTCTTGCCTTTGTGCATTCATAATCTGTGTAGGCATCACACAGTGGTATGATCTTACTTCTGTGACCTTCTGGATATCAGTGTCTAAACTTCCTTTGATATTTTAGCCAGCTAAGGAAGATGTTTATTAGAGTATCTCTTAGCTGGACTTCGTAGCTGCATCACACAAAACTCTCAAAACAAAAAACCCAAAAATGACATGACTTACTTCTTCAGCAGCTGCATCACTCACGTTATTATTGAAGGAGTACTGTGAGAGCCTGTTAGTTCTCTGGCCTGAGACATACTTGCTGCTCTTATTTACAGGGTGTGAATGTTGTACAGAATGTCACTTTTTGAGATTTAATTTATGTTTGCACTTTTAATAGCTTATCAGATTCCTTCAGTTAATATAAAAAATTAGGTATGTCTTTATTTAGCTTTCACAGATTGAGTTACTAAGAGGCCTGGGAATTGTGTGGGACTAAGTATGGCCTTTTAATCCCCAATTTTCAGTTATCTTTTCTTTGCTGATGACTCAGTCTAGCTCCCCCATTGTTATGTTAGAAAGTTTACTGTCATCAGTCTTGTCTTGATATTTTTAATTCTTTTTATTTGGCCCAGCTTGTGAAAATTGAAAGAATTATTATTCTTCCCAAAAGAATAATTTTGTTAATAATAATATTATTTCCAGGAGAAGTAATGAAACTTGATCTGTGCTGACTTAGCTAACATAAGATTTGTATATTTGACTAGCAAAATAGCAGATTTTCCTTTCTCTTTCAATCCTAAGCTATAATGCTGGTATTGTCAATCTTTCAGGTCTCCAGATTTAGCAGAAAGCTGACGCCAGAAACTGCAGGCTTGTTTGGAAATAGTTTTTCATTTTCTTTTATTTTCAAGTAACCACAAAGTCTCTGTTCTATGACAACAGAGACTGTATTCCATTCATTTAGGTTTAAAAATTCTTCTTGTACTGCCATAAGCAGGTGTGATTGAACATAACTCAATGTTGCTGTATGCCCCTCATTATATCAGCATTTAATAAACCAATGTTATATGGAATTTAAAGAAACTAAAACCTGTAGAATCAGTAGAGTGTTATTACACTGAATCAATTTGTAAGTGGGTTTTTTGTTTTTTTTTTTTTTTTTTAAAGCTTTTTCCCAAAATTTGTTTAACCATAATGTAAATCCATGTTCAGATTAATCTCTAATAGTGGCCTTGCATTTAAAGGTAGAGAGACCCCAGTGCATGCACTCCTGTAATTCATATATTTTCCTTCCCTTATGATAGGTCCTTCTGTGCTTTAGGAGCAGAAACATCAGGTTTCCAGATGTAGTAATCTGTCTAAAAGAGCAGGTAGCTTAAAACAATGTGGTAGTCATTGGATTCAATGGGAACAATCCAGAGAAAACTTGCAGATCACAGATTTAATTAATATTTCCTAACTGAAGCAGTATTAAATGTCTCCTTTTTGTCTGTCTAGAATTATCTGTCATTACCTCTTTTTAGAGAGAAATAGTGTCTGGTGGTATCAACTATTTTCAGCTGAGCTGGCCAAAAAGAGTAAAACTGAGAGCACAGAACAGGTACATGTAATAATTATGGGATGACATTCTTGCCATTTTGTCAGCTAACTAGATTTGACTTGGTTCAATTGCTACCCTAAATATGTTTTCTTCTCAAGTCCTTTGGAAACTGAACAAGCTAATATCTCTGATTTTACATCTTTGTTTTAAGTAAAGCTGTTATTTCAAAGAACATTGTTTCTCCAGCCTCAAAGAAAAAGGTAGTATCACATGTAGGGTGTTGTCCTCAAGAGAGGAACTTGTTGGCTTTGAAGTTTTCTGTGTGCTCAGTGTGGAACCAGTTCAATGGCAGCTCTTCAGCAACTGGAATGTCCATGCTCCAGGTCTGGGGAAATGCCCCATGTACAACAAGTTCCTGGAGGAAGGAATATGGAGAACATACTTGAATATAAAACTTTATGGGTATATATGTAGCTATAATGTGTGTATGAATGCAGTATAGTTAGCAAACAGCTTAAATTGACAAGCTGGTTAAAAACTGACAGCTGTTTTTGGAGGGTACTCTGAACTAGAGTAGCTCAAAGGGGTCGTAGTAATTCAAGTATCTCCTTTGCAGTAATTGTGTAGGTGTGCAGTGCATGCACATACACGTTGAGCCAAGGGCCTTACTAAACCAGCTAAGTCCTCTTGTCACTTCAGAAAGAAACTTTGCAATTACTTTTCAAGGGTAAACCAGCAAAATGGGCAGCTAGAACCCAGTGCTGTTGCAATATACCTGAGCTCAGTTGTTCTAATTACTTCTTTTGAAATGTTTTTTGTCTCTTGGTCCTATATGTGCAAATATACACTTACTCTACATTTCTTCTTAAAGCCCTAAAGATAAACCATTATTTACATGGACTTCTCTGCTGTCATCCTGCCTGATAGTGCTTTTACTTTGCACTTTGCACTCCCTCTCTCCCTCCAGGATTTCTTTCAGCTTTTCATAAGGCCTCACCTTTAGCTCACCTTCCCTATTGGAAACATGCGATGAGTTTTCTTTCTCAGAAGAGTTTTTTAATGCACTCATGGTGTTTCCTGTTCCTGGAAGCTACTTGTTCCTCATTAGCAAATGCCTGAAGCCACAGACATTGGAATCCTGGGCTTGTAATGAAATGAGTTTGCTGCTGTGCGCAGTGGATGGAAGGGAGGGAGAAGTGGAAAATTCCTCTCAGTGCCTCCCTTGGAAAGGCATCCCTCCTATGATGAATCACTGAGAGGAGTCTTCATGGTGATGGATGTGAACCAGTGGGGGTAGCAGGAGAGAGCTGAAGGCATCAGGGAGTTATTCTCTAATTACTTTTTCCTGGTAAGGAAGAATAATTGACACATAGAGCTCGTGCTTCAAACTATGGCCTCTTGCTCACTCCTTGTTACAGGGGCACCAATCCCTCATGGGCTGGGGCTGCTCTTGGGTGAGCACATCCTAAGATTCTGTCATGAACTGTCACCTCCTCTTCTGGCAAAGGCAAGGTGTTTGCCTTATTTTTTTTCATTTCTTTTTTATTTTTTTTTTTCATTTTGTTTTTTAGTGGAAAAGGACAGGCACTGGAAAAAATCAAGCAGCTCTACCATATGTGCTGCACATAAAACTGTGCAATAAATGGTCACAGTAGCAGTAACCTAAACATATGGATATAAGGGATCTCCATTGTACACCTGTTCACTTGCTGCAATGCTGTGTTGTCCTGTTGCAGAGCCTCACCTGCTCACAATTTGCAACACCTTGACAGATTACTACAGCATTGGACTTCCCCAGTTTTGTGCAGAAACATCAGACTTGTGTCTGTGCCACAAGGGGTGAACCAGGCTAAGGTTATTTCATGCAATAGAAACAGCTGCTTGTAACTCCTGGCCAGTTTTCAGAAGGCTTCAGTTACTTACACAGAGGTCTTGTAAAAATCAGAACCCTTTGTTAAATGTCTAGATGGGACCCAAATTCCTGAAAGTCAGGCCTCCACACTCAGTGCTAAACGTTTGAAAATTTGAACTTGAGCTTGGAAAATTTGTCCTCAAAAGGGTCAGAATTAACATACACTGTCTGTAAATGGTTTCAATGGGAAATGCTGGCAGAGACATCCCTTTTTTGTTGTTAACCTGTTTTGCAGACCTGCCATTCTGCCTGTGCAATAGAACAAGCCTAAATGAGGCATTCATTGATGCCATTTGTCCTTACTGATCTCATTTAGTTGATTAAAAGAAAAAAAATCTCCTGGATCTGTTTTTCTTGTGAAATCTTAGACTGACTACAAAATCCTCCTAAAGTCTCTGCTGACTCTGTTTCAGATTTCATTTTCAGGGGAGTGCTTTTTAATAAGAAACCTTAAGTTCAAATATTAGCAGACATGAAGATTGCTTTCTTCACAGTTTTATTGATTCAGCAAGATACAAAGATGGTCAGAGACACCTTCAGGTTGAATATAATGTTATGGCTCCTTGCTTTAAGTTAGGCTTAAGTTCCTTAAATGCTTTATTCTGATCTGGCTAGAAACAATTAGCAGGCATGATCAAAACTTAAGCTTTGCCTGAAACCACTCAAACTCCTGAGGGATTCCTACTACATTGTTTTGTTTTATTAAGCCAAATGTAAAAATTACCTCCTATAGCCAAAGAGCCTTAATCACACTAAGGAATAGTTATTAGAATGACAATTAATGATGGTACTTCTAGGAAAAGAGGAGGGGGTAGAAACAATCAAAACCAAGATGGAGAAAGGCCACCCACCAAAGACACATTGAAGGGATGTAAACAGCCCTCAGAGTACACACACACCAATCCTGGAACTTCTCCTGGTTAAGCAGCACATCCCATTTGCGAGCAGTCACTGTCAGAAGTCAGAGGAGCCTTTGCTGCCTGTAGTGATGGGGCTGCAGGCTACAATTAGGTAATGTTTTGTTTCAGGGACCTGCTCAAGGGGAGATACTGCTTGTATAAAGGCTGCCTTTACTCAGATTTAGAAGTGGCATAGCTTCCAAGGAGAAAAATTATCTCATTAACTCTTGGCGAGGAGATGGTGTGCAGCCAGAATGCTCAACCAGTGCTCAGCATGGTCTTTGTCACATTATACAATTTGTAATTGCTGATTACTTTTTGGCTGATGTTGAAAGCCTGCCCAGAGTGCAAAACAGTAAGTAATGATCCTCCCCCACCTCCAGTCTGGTTCAGTGGGAGCTTCACAGAGGATGCAGGCAAGTCTGGCTGAAAGAAAGGCTCGTAACCTTTGGTCATATCAAACTCTCCACAACTATAAAATAAATTCCAGAAGAATCATACTGTAATTAGGTGTTGTGTACAAATGGGCATGTACTTGATACATTTTAGAAGTGTTTTTTCTCCTCCCCCTTCTATTTTTTTTTACCAGATATTTGAGTGGCTGGGCTTTGGGGGATTCTTTTGGGTGTTTTTTTAATATTCACCATGGAGCTTGGGAAACCATGGGATTTCTCATACATAAGTGCATCCACTGTAGGGTTGTTTTTGTTTGCAGTCAAGAAGTAACAATTATCCAAGCATATTTTTGGAATATTTAGAAGAAAAACGGTATTTGGACCAAAAGCCATTATTTATTGTAGCTTTTAAAAGTGACATACTAAGGAAGATGAAGTTACATTGTTGTCATCAAGGTGACTAAATTTGGAAAGCTCATGTCCATTAAAACAATGGAGTGAGCAGAAGACAGAGAGGCTGAGTAGAATAGATGTTCTACTCAAATTTGTCCATTGCTCAATCCAACTCATTCAGCAAATGCTCAGTCTCAAACCCTGGTTCTTTCTTAGGCCTGTCCTGCATGATCCCAGTTTTCATTTGTGTGTGATCATAGGCTGTCACTGTGGGCCTACTTCCCCTGCCTCATTTTCCAGAGACATGGAGGACAGCCTTCATTTTAATAGGTAAGAACAGGAATTTAGGGAACAGTTCCCCAAAGAGGGCAAGTCTGGGACACCAGACTGCCTTGTCACCAGGTTGTGGTTGAGTTGGGTCGTACTGATGATTCCTGGGTTGCTGGCATGTGAGACACCAGAGCCATGAGGGGAGAGAGCCTTGCTGATCCTGACAGATTGGCTCTCATTGGAGCCTCTTGTGGCAGGATTTGTTTTGCTGGAGACTGGAATTCACGGGTGTCCTGTATGTGGCATATATATTCTGTTTTGACAGAATCAGTGTGTGGGAAGCTCTTTGTAGTTGCAGGCTGCATAACTGAGGAACAGTGATTTATAATGATACGTGGACAGATTATTTGAGCTGTAAAGGTGTTCTTAGGAAATCTGAGATAGCAAAGTAAATTAATGCTTTCTGTGGAGATTAATTACACAAAATTATGCTTAATTAAAAGGAATATTTTACTGTAGCTTGATCCAAAAATCCAGAGTCTCCAGTCTCCAAATGGCCTTCTTTAGATATCAATAGGGCTGGAGAATATTGGTAGTGCAGGTGGGACTTACAATCAGGTATTACTGGAAGACTTTGAACTTCAGACCCATTCAGAGGGAATAGAAGGGCTATGGAAAACTAGGAGACCTGCAAAGTCAAATAAAATGTTTATGTAGGCATTTAGAATGTACTGTCAGCATGGAAGGGTTTTTTACTATTAAAAAAGAGTAGAAACTACTCTTTCTTCAGTATTCAGAGTACTTCCAGGTAACAGACAGCTTCCCATATTCTATCTGTTAGCCACAGGCAGCATGAGAGCAACTCAATATGTACAGAGAACAAAGGGATTAATGTCAAGTGTTGCTGAACTAATTTGTTATCCAGCAACTCTCAACTAGTGTGAGTCTGGAATGCATCCGTTCTCCCAGTACTGCGCTTGTGTAATTATTTGTTTAAGAGATATTCCTGTGTTTACTGCCTTTCCTGAAGCTGGTGTTTGCTTTGCAGAGCCCCTCAGGTGGGTCTGGCCTCTTTGGGAAGTCTAAGGCCCAGTCATGCATAAATGAGGGACACATCCCATTAGTGAGCCAACAGTTCAGATTCTTGGAAGGCGTTCAAAGCAAGACGTGCAGAACATTTCATTCCAAGGAAAAGTTTATCAGATATACATTTATGTCTTGTGGGCAGTTGTCTAACATGACAGGTGTCCTGTGGCACACTCATTACATAAGGGTGTCCAGAGAAATTAGCAGTTTACTTCATAGAATGTAGCAGATTCTCTCTTTGGATTTCTTTGCCCCCCTCCTTCAACTCTCAGCCATGTCAGCTGTTATTCACCAGAAGTAGCAATGATGTTGATTGTGTTGGTTTTTCATACCCAGGGTTTTGGTTTTAGCCAACTTTTATATCCTACTGTTTCCCTTAATGTCTTTAGGATTTGTATACAGCTATGGAGCAAGATTTCAGTGTCTTCCAGTGGCAATCTTGCAACTTGAAACTGAAAGGCTGAGTGTTAACTAGAATCCTGAAGGATGCAAGTATCCATTTTTCCCCTGTGACACAGATTCTGCTTCATGCCAGCCAGTTATTGTCTCTCTTCTCTGTATACCACCTCCAAAGGGATAAATGTTGTTCTCACTCCACCCATGATCAGGCTGATTTCTTTACAGTTAAAATTGCATACAGGAAATCTGACATTAATGCAGGAAGCTGAGTATCATGGTTAGAGTAGTAGCTTAGACAGCTGCTCAAGCAGTGGAGTAAATCCGATAGTCCTACTCGGCAAAGATCAAAATGCATTTTTAGCTGGGGACCAAGCTGGGCACTCTTCTTGTTAGAAGCATCAGTCAAGAGCAGCAATTTAGATTTGGACACAGAAGAAGAAAAGTAAAATTAAGCAATCCAGGCTGGGTATTTGCTGGATGTATCTCATACCCTGTGTCTTTTATTAGGATTCATGATGAGTAAGAAAGAGTCACTTTTAGGAAGAAAGCTTTGAGTCTGATCTGCCCCGAATGAATACTAAGGTAATACTGAAGCTTTTAGTAAATAGCTTACTATTTATTTACTATATATAGTAGAGCTTACTGTATTTACTGTAGTAAATAGTAAATTATTTTGGCCGGAAACTTCCATACTGAACTGTAGGAGGAAAATTGACTATGTCTCCTGTGTTTGATTTGTCTGTCTTTCCGGATCCTTAATACAGTGATAGAAGTCACATTTGTTCTGCATGTCTTCTCTATGCTGTTAGGGCTTGATTTTCTGTCATATGCTGTTGTTCCTGCAATGAATTCTCCTATTGTTACTTCCCTTTTTTGTTTTCTGAGGTTATTATTATTGCCATTTCTAGGTGCGTGCTTTTATGGCATTTCTTGGATGAGTTTCTGGGAGTGTATCCCAGTGCAAATCAGTGGGATAATATGATAATCTGGCATTTGATAGCACAATTTTGGCAGAGCTATCTGAGTGTGAAGTTTTATCAGACTGGGCATTAAAGAGCAATGTTGTTTGCTCTTTAATTGATTGCTGGCTTTAGTGTGGTGTTTAGCCTGCCTGACTTGAAGGCTGTTTCTACTCTC
Source organism: Polioptila caerulea (assembly GCA_013397295.1). Taxonomy (NCBI): domain Eukaryota; kingdom Metazoa; phylum Chordata; class Aves; order Passeriformes; family Certhiidae; genus Polioptila; species Polioptila caerulea. The sequence goes on from VYXF01002082.1 coordinate 510,522, forward strand.
AGATGTCCACGTGCTGTACTAAAAACAGGACCTCTAGACCAGGGGTCCCCTTGGAGCACCTTCCCTCAAGGCTCAGGGATGAAAGCTGTAGACAAAGCATAGCTCTTCAAGTAACAATAACTGCTGTTAACCTGAATTTATGTAGGTAAGATTTTACTTGTGTTCACAAGGTGTCCAAGATGTTAACTCTCTTCCCTTTTCATGCTGCAGAAGGAATCCTGTATGTGTATTTTTTAAAAAGAATTGTGTCTGAAGTCCATTGGACAGATTTTTTTGTAATCTGAGAACATTGCAAGGCAATTTCAAAAAGCAGCCATGTTTTTGAAGTAGTTTGGGGGATGAGACTGCCACTGAGCTGAGTAAATGTATGAGATAGAGGGTGTTCATTGTGTGCTACAGACACTGTGCCATTAAAAGAACTGATAGCCCGCATGGTGTATCAGTGGCAGCTTTGAGATGAGCTCATATATTTAAAGAACAGCAATTGGAAAACTGCAGACAATGACTGACAGGCTTTTTAATCGCCTTTTATCTGTGTTAAAATATTCTAGATTAAATTAGCGTTGTCCTAATGAGAGGCTGCAGAGCTGTGCTGACAGGGCAGTGTTCAGGGAGCAGCCGTGCTGCTGCTGGCGAGGGGCATCAGTGTCAAATGAGGTGTGGGTGGGAGAGAGCTGGTGCTGGCCACCTGATTTACCAAAAAAGAAAAGTATTTGCTCAGCTCTTGTTTCAGGTAGGCATTAGGGTGGGAGCATGATGGTGAGTACATTTCCTTTGCCTTCTGCCAGTACTTTCTTACGGAAAAATACACCTGCTCTGCTGGTAGCAAGGAGGAAGCGTAGAGTAGAATTATGTGAAGGCAAAACTGAGTTCAATTTGACTGAAAGACAGGATGTAGTAGTTTAATCAAATGGAGAGCTTTGCTATGAGAGATTGAGTTATTCCACACTAGAAAATACTTTGACTTGTTTTATTTTTTAATCTTTGGCATGGATGGTCAAGAAGCAGAGCTCTATCCAGCTATATCACTGCTGTGTCAGATACATGGATTCAGTTCCCTTTAAGAATTGCCTCTTGCTCCTTTAAAACATGCTTGTTTTCAGTTTTGTTGTTTTCTGTGTTGTTGTTTTCTCTTGGAAATGGAATTGTCAAAAGTGACAACTTTTCATCATTTATGAAATGTTTTCTGTGTAGGGTTTAACTTCCCCATTAAATGTTTTTTTTTACTTCCCCTTGAAATGTTTTTTAGGAAATAGCCTTCATCAATTACAGCAGAACAAGAAAAACTGCATCTCTTTGAACTGAAAGAGTCAAAGTGGACACCAGCTCTATGAACTCAGGGAAGAGCTCTATTAAAACTGAAAAAATATATCTGGTTTATCTTTTGCTGGAAATCTATTCAGAAGATTTCCAAGTGCACATACTGAAAGGGGTGGAATGCTGAAACCACCTCTGTGATGCTGGGTTAGCAACCTGATGCTCTGCCATTGCACTGCCCTTGTCTGCTGGAGGTGTGAAATAACTGTCTGAGCAGAAGAATGGAAATTAGTCGGTGATAAATTTATTTTGACACAGATGTGTTCTGTTATTCAGAGGAGGATAATTGCAGCCATAATGCATTCAGGAAATATAGTGAAGCAGTCAAAACTCAGAAGTTTGTGAAGAATATTTAGATGTCAGCATCTCTGACAAGTCTCAATAGCTCATACTGTTGCTGAAAATCAAAAAGGACAAGTTTTTCCTTAAATGTCTGGAGGTTTGTTGGACACATTGGGGTCAGGACTCAGAGTTAACTAGATTTAATTAGTCTTTTCCAACTTAGTAGTGCAGACATCAGTAACTGTACTGACAGTGAAATGCTGCAGAATGACATAAACTTTACAGATAGAGTCCATCCAAGATAAACTCACATCATCTTTTCAGGCATGTGTTGGTGTGTGTCCTCAGATGTAAAGTTCCTGCTTTGGGTTAACAGATTATTCCTATGAATAATTATTATTCATAATATTTATTCCTCTTTCATTATGAACTTAATTGAATAACCAAGATGTTTTGAGGAATATGTAGACCTCTGAATTATAAACACCTTTTTGCCAAATGAAATGTACAGTAATTACATTTCAGAGAATGTCACTGCACTTATCAGGCCACATATTCATTCCAGGCCAGATACTGTGAAAACTGTGAAAACTTATGGGTCCCTTTGGAGAAAAGATTATTCTAAGTGGCCCAGAACTTCATTGGCAAAACAATAACAAAAATAATGATATATACTGATAATACTGCTATTAAAGATACATCAATTTTTAAGGAGGGAAAAGTGATTTTTAAGGAAGATATTCTGGGGAAGAGAATTCTTCAAATGGATATCTTTCTGTTTTGGGGGTGAGTGACTGATGGTTTTTCTCTCACCTTCCCCAATCCCCCTTCTCCTCAGTTCCAGGCACTTAACTTTTCATGGAGGAGGTTGGTGTGACAGTTCTTGTTCAGCTAAACCTTAGCTCGCAGGCATTCCTATAAGAAATATTGATTTCTTTTTTTCTACTGCTGTGCGTCAAAGTATCTCAGATTGAGAGGGGATCTCTTCAGTATTAGAGAGGGTAAGAACAGAGTAGCTGAAGAAAAACCTTGCTTGCATTCTGAAATCTGACATAATTTACCATGTGAAATGTTGGATGTCATGTTTCCCCACAGGTTATATGGCAAACCTGAGGTGCTTCAGGGACCTCCCACTCGGCCATGAAGAGGGAAAGTATTTATCTTGCATGTTGACCTTGGCAGGGCCTGAAGTGAAACTCTCCCACTCAGGAGACAAACAATTTTATAATGCTGAATGAAAGGAGCTTCAAGTGCTGTTGGCAGACTATGCTGAATTCATCTGAGTGAGGTTTCCTTTAGATGATGGCACTGTACCAGTCAAGAGTGTATTGCAAGAGTCAGGGTTTGGTTTTTTTTCTTTTATAAATGATCTTTTCACCTAAAAAATACCATAAAAAAGAGATCAGAAGACTGTTTTGGGGCTTTTGTCTGTTAGAGGAAATGGCATAGCAGGTGGGATTCCCCTGAAAAAAAACCTCCTTGTTCACATAGCATCTAGTGTAAGATCTCTCATGGATCACAATGGCACCATATAAAAGAATTAATTATTGTAGCAACACCTGTTTGGGCACTACTGACTTTTCAAAAGCAATCTTTCTCTTAGAGTGGAACAGGATTTTCTTTAGATGTTTTCTAGTCTGAGAGCCCAGTGGCCTCTCTCCTGCCACTTTATGGCATCACTTTTGCATCAGCAGAAAGGTGGTGTGAAATGCACCCTGACCCAAAGCTTGACACTTGGCATTCAGAGCATGCTGGTGTTAACAGCAGAACAGGGATGAATTGCATGGTAGGAAGAGCAGCCTGGAGGCATTCTAGGAGGCAGTAACCCAGGGCTGCTGTCAGGCTCTGGAACACTACCAAAATATCCCAGAACTGTCATGCAGGAAGCCTGGTTGCCTGGCTACTCATTGCACAGTCTGTAACCTTCTGTTATTTTATACAGTGGGGCTGGTGACACAGTTTACTTTTTTTTTTTTAATATAAAATGACACTGTGTAGTGGAAATCTGGGACATGTAGAATTTTCCCAGCAAAGAGACAGAATACTGGTGGTGGTGGTGATTTACTATTATGTGGATATTATTTATCATTTATTTCTTGATCATTTCTTCTTCTCTTTGTAGCAGCCCCTGCATCTGAGAGCAGCAACAACAGTGGCAAAGTGAGCAAGAAGTTTGATTTACAATGAGTGATCAAAAGAGCCGCAGGACTCAAGTTTGGCCAGGTGGTTAGGACCCAACCTGAGCTGTACAAAGAAAGACATTTTGGGTAGTGTCCAAAAGGAGGAGCTTCAAATTAGGTAAAACAAACCTTTTGGCTGAAGGTCAGGAAAAGTCCTGCAGTGTGATCCCTTCATCCTCTGTTTACATCAGGTACCCTGGAGGTGCCAGCTCTGCCCCGTTGTGCCAGGCACAGACGAGGGGGTCACTGGGGCTTTCAAAGCACACCAGGCAAGGTAACAGGGCAGATACAGTTTTGGGGGAGTTCTGTAGGAGAGGGGGATAGGTAGGATGTGCTATTAGGCCGTAAAAACTTTGCTTTCTGTGATTTTTGGCTTAGAGCAGGGTGGGTGTGTGTGTATACTCCCCGTGGTATTTTTCACTAGCTCATGTTATATTTCTTGGTACCCTTTTTAGATGTCAGGAGACTGAAGGCTTTTATTATAACAAGCAGAGCCTGACAAATTGCTGAGGATTTGCACCTGTGAAATGGGGAGAACCTGGCACTAGGGGAGGTCTTTCCTTCTTAGGTAGAGCCTGCTGCCCCAGAAACCCCCAGGGAGGGGTTTAAGAGGTCCTGCATTCCAGCACTGACCAGCCTCGGCAATACTTCTCAAGTGACCCTTTTACGTGTGTAGCCTGGATGCATAAATAGGTATATATTTTTTCAAATATATATATAAAATAAATGCTTGTTCCCCCTATTTAAATAAATGTGTAGTATTGGAATTGTCTACCTGCAAGAGTCATGTCCAACTTATCTGTTGCACACCACTGTAGCTTCTTCAGAGGAGGTTGAAAGTTGATTTTTTTTTTTTTTTTTTTTTTTTTTTTTAATTTCCAGCATCTTTGAGAACAAATAAAGAGCCTAGAAATGTAGATAAATTGCTGGAATTATTGCAAGAAATATTAGCTGGAAGGAAAAAATTATGACTTTTTGGTTTTTTTCCATGGAATTTGGCTCTTTGTTGTTGAAGCCTTTTTCCTGTTTGCCTTCTGAAACTAGGTAAAAGTTGTTGATAACCTTTTGTTTGTTGTTTTCTAGGTAGAAGCTGTTGATAACCTTTTGTTTGTTGTTTTCAAAGTAGGTGTTGATAAACTTTTGTTTGTTGTTTTCTCATCCAGCAATTATTAGCATTTGGCTTTAGGGAGCTCTGCAACCTTTCTTTTTCCTTAACTTGGACATGGAAGAAACAAAGTAAATTTTGTGATTCTGACATACACGAGAATTGAATATAATTTCTGAGTAAATGAATGATGCTGGATAGAATATCAGCTGACAACAAAGCAGCATAGTTTGAGCTCAAACCTGTATTAGGGATTTGCTGCCAGCTGAACTGATGTGATTGTACTTCCCCAGCATAGCAGTAAAGCTCAGCTTAGTTGTGCTGTCTCTGCAGTGTGAGCTCCAGAAGGGAGGTAACATGGGTGGAACTGACGGGTGAAGCTCTGACCTGCAAGTGTCTCACAGCATCTTGTGTTCATCACCTCCCTAGGACAGAGGTGGACACACTGAGAGGGAAAGGAGCTTTAACATGCAGAGGAAAGATTTTGGATTTCAAGATCTGCCGTTACCAGTTGCGGGACTCGTGTGTGTCAGTCAGCTGGGTTTTAACTTGAAAGAGGCTTTTGTCTAAGGGTGTGTGGGCAGTAGCAGGGCGAGTGTGACATGATGCAAACCAAAGCCATGAGGCTCCAGATCTTGCCATGTCTTGTGGCCTCACAAATATTGCTGAGGGCAGTGGCAGGGGTGACACATGGCTGCAGACTTGCTCTGGCAGGTAAGGAACATGGCAAGAGGCAATCCCTTCTTCATAAGGGTATGGTGCACTGCCTTTTCTCTTGTTTCAGGCAGCAAAAAGCTGATTTCAGCATTAGGAGATGGTCAGAAATCCAGAACATGTAAAAGGATGGAAAAAAAGAAATGGGGTCAGGAGCTGGGAGTGAAAGGTTGATTGCTTGGGAGTGCTCTCCTCCAGCATGGACCATGGGCAAGCAGAAATAAATTGTGGGTATGAATAGAAAATAGATGCTCACTGAGGAGTTTAATTGAGGGTTCAGACGATGAAATCAGGAAAAAGAGCCATTTGTCCTAATTTTAATCTTTGTTTATATTTACATAGACTTAGAAAAAATGTTCTGCATATTATAGCAGAGAACAAATACAGAGGAGAGAGAACAGCTAGGTGCTCTGTGTCTCTGCCTGCTATTTTAACAAGATGTCCTCACACTGATATGGGTTTGTATCATCGTTTGCTAAGGATTCTGTGCTTTTTAAAAAATTACTAGCTAGGTCACAAACTCATTTTACCTGTCATCTCCTGGATGAAGGAAACAGTATGGTTGTTGAAATGGTTGTTGAATGGCTGAATGGTGCCCCTTGGTCAATTTAAAATACTAATCTTGCTTTTCTAGGATATTGAGAATGTTATTGCATGGATGGGCAACAGTTCCTCACTTGGGTTTGGTTCACTGTTTTTGTTCATTGAAACACTGGCAAAAGATACAAGTTTTTATTTTCCTTTTTTAGTATGCAGAAGGCCCAAGTTGCAACATTCAGAGCATGGACTTTTCAAAAATGTGAAGTCTTAGGGCAGAAATTGAGTTGGTTTCCTGCCAGATCTAAGCTGCTGCCTGAGGAAAACAAGCAATACAGGAAAGGCTGCAAAGAGAATAATTTTTTTTTGACAGCTGGCTAATCTATATGAATTTGTAAGGTCATAGTCAGAAGGCATAGAAGGAGTAATAATAGCAAAGTGTGTTTTAGAGAATGCCCTGCTGCTTTATGGTTATTAGGAAAATACCACAGGAATGAATTTTTAAAAATAGCTCAGCGTTACAGGCACAAGGGGTGTGACTGTGGCTGCAGGAAAATGTTCTAGCTTTTTTTTTCCTAAAGTCAAAAAATTCCTGTTTGCCTAATACTTATCTCGAGAAGTAAATTGCCCTCTCGTGCCAGAGAAAACAGTGTTTGGGTTCAGCAAGTCCCGAGGCAAAGAAACTTTATTATTGTTTGGGCAGGATCTGGAAAACGCTGCCAGGTGCAGTGCTTGATATCTAACTTGAATGTTCCTTGTAGATGGGGAAGCCTAAACTTAAAAGTATGCAGCTGAGGAGAAAAGCTTTGATAGCCTGGTTTTCACCAAAAGCTCGAGATCACAACAGCAGCAGAGAGCTGTAAGATGGAGAGAAAAAAGTTGAGATCTTGGAACAAACTTGAGGATAAAATGCTTTTGCAGAAACTCTGAGAGATTTGTGAGGAGGAGGAGGAAAAGAAGCATGAGGGGGTGAGATATACAGAAGGTGGGAAGCTGTACCCCCATGTAGTGTACCAGATAGTACCCTCAGCATCCCCAGCTCCTGGGGCTGCCCTGGCACTGTGGTGTGGGCTGTAAATTCAGGTGGTTGTGCTTCATGGACTGCCCAGCTAGGAAGGCTCAGAGGCAACTGGAATTCTTCCAGTTGGATTTGTAGAGATTTGGTTTGAATCTGTTCACACCTGGAGGCTCCAGCCCTCACTGAAGCTGGGGCAGTAGTGGCAGGATTGGGTTCTGCCAAGAGTCAGAGCCTCAGCTGAGGCTGGTAGAGAGCAGCACAACCTCCCCACCAGCCCAAAGAGTTCCAGTGACTGGAGCTGGAGGAGGCAGCCTGAGGAGGCATTTTACAGGTAAGAATATTTCAAGTGTAATGTTTATACAATTGCTGGCAGCTCTGTTGAAGAGCTTTTGATAGGTTGATGTCACTGTGGGCTAGGCTGGAAGCTCTGCAGCAAAGTAATCATGTCCTGAAATGTGAGGCTGCAAGAGCTCTCCCTTTGTCTTTGTCTTTCTCCTCTCTTTGTCTCATGCTGCCCTGGTTTGTGTAGATGCAAATGCAGTGTTTAAAAGCCTTTGAATATTGGTAGCTTTGTTTAATTGAAGAATCAACTCTGGAGCCCTTATGGTGGTCTGAATATGAGATAGGAATTACATGCTGTCCCTAGGTAAGAAGAAAAACAGATGTAGTGCTCAGTAGAATGTGATAGAGAAGGGAGGGATGTTGCATTTCTATTCTTTGATGTGGGCAAAAAAGATTGCTCATTTTCAGATACAGGAGAAATAGGATTTTAAACAGTATTTCTTACTTTGAGTAAAAACTCCAAAACAGCATCCGCTTTGAACTGCTGCTTGGATGTTTGTTTCTGGAGAACATGCAGTGAGTTTCTCAACTGCTTGGCAAGGGACAGGGGCCTGTTAAAAATTAACTAGAAGCTGAGATAAATCACATACAAATAGCTCAGGGAGCATGGTGAATTCATCAGCGTTTGATGTACTTGCTTGCCTCACAGCTGCCCAAGTTCCTTTGTAAAGTGTGTTGGGTTTCATAGCTTTGAGATGCCCTGTCCAGCAGTTCCTTCAGGAGAGAATGTCAGATGAATTTCTTTGAGCAGCATTTTAATGTCTCGTCTGACTCTGGTGGTGAAAAAAGAATGAGTGAGAAAAGGTCCAGGCTTCTGAAAGTCAAAGACCTGTAAATAAAGTTTCTCCCCTTCAATAACACTGGATAACAGCTTTTAATTTTGTTACTGCTTTGAACTAGCTGCTGTTGCAGGTTAGGCTGGCTGACCTGAGTCTCTGTGGCTGAGTGTCAAGAGGACAGAGCGTGGCAGGAGAATTTGTGACTCCAAGTGAACGGCACTCGGGGTGCACGATACAAGCATTTGCTCACTTATCTGTCATGTGGGTGAGTTTATTCACCTTTCTTACAGCAGTATGAACAAGGGTGTGGAGAAAATTTCTACTCATCCCTTGAATGTGTTCAGGGAGCTCACAAACAGCCTGCCCCCCTCAACTGAAAGGCTGATGGGCAAGGCTTGAGACCACTGGAGCAGCCTGTGCCTGTTCTGCTGCAGCTCTGAGCAGTTCCCTTATGAGTGCAAGATGTTTCTCTCCCCCAAAGGGAGTTGTTGCCACTGAAACATGAAGCAGGGGTTGTCTGTATTGAGTATCAGGACAGAGCCATCATTCCAAGGATATTTTTAATAGCAAGGCTTGAAAATCCCCCTCACATAATACTTTGCATGCTGCAGGATTACCTGGCAGTTGCTGTTGGCAGCCTCGTGTGGTTTGGAGATGCTGTATTCCCAGGCTGCTCCAGGCAACCTGGCTGTTGCAAAACTCTCATGTCTTTGTTAGTTCAGGGCCAGAAATGGAGTCCAGTAGTTTTGCAGTTGTGTACTGCTGGGTGCAAATTGCAGGATTTCTCACATTCCCCATTTGTACCTCCTGTAGTCTCATGTGTAGTTGCTTCTTAATGTGTCACGGTTCCCATCTGTCTGCTGCATGCTCAGGATACTGCCTTATTCGGGGGGGTTGTGTGGTTTGTTTCCTGCAGATTTAGACCCAGTTGCAGTACCCTGGGTTCCAGCTGGAGCAGCAAGTGCAGAGGGTGGTGCAGAATGGGTCTCCTCTGGTGAGGGTCTCACTTTCAAGAGGAATCAGGCTTCCATATCAGGGAAAAAAAACCCCTTCCTTTCATTGGGGCATATGAAATTTTGAATTTTCCCAGTGTCTGGTTAGTAGCCTAGCTCATACCTGTGGCAAAACCTGAGAGATAAATGAACAGAGTTCCACACATTGGGGCCCAGCTGGTCGCAGCCAGCCACAGAGAGGGGCAGTCACCATTTGTGTTTGCTGCAGTGCCAAGCACACGCTTTGGACAAAGGGGTACCTTGGGAGGGGATGGCTGAATAAAAGATGAACAACAGTGTTATGAAGAACTTGTGTGAGGGGCTGGGGGCTGGAGCTCTGTGGCCAAGCTGTAGTTGAATCCTTACAATTCCTGTCCAGCTCTCTAACTGCCAGTGTAGTCTGATCAAAGGCCATATGGTGATGCAGGCATTCCTTGATGTACCATGTACTTTCTCTGCATATTTTTTGTATTAATGTAATATTTTTTCAAGACTGTCAAATACCTTTATTTGGCAAGCAAATTACTCTGAAGAAACCTGGCAGAGCAGTTCACAGTGAATTTCACAGTGAGTGTGTCAGGGCTGTTTGCTAATACACAGATGAGCTGCCAGAATGCTGAGGTCTCCTAACCCCCCCAAAAACTGCCTGATGTACCTTGTGAGTAATTAAACATCATTGTTTTCAAGAGGCAACCCTCAGTAATAAAGTTCACCCAACTTTAATATCTTTAAAATCAGGATAGAACCAGTGGCATATGACAGGAGAGTGGCTGAATTGTTCACAGTTTAATGACCCCCTTAACTTAGCAGTACGGGTTCTTGGACCCTATGTGAATTGATGGGCACCACAGAGTTGTGAACTGTATTACTAGTGAGCAGTTCCAGGGGCTTCAAACCCTGTGTATTCACAAATGGCTAAAGGAATCCCCTAGACTATTAGCAACTGATGCATGTTTGTGAGAGAACACTCAGCACTGCAACAAGGAAACTTTGAAGAGCTCCAACAACTTTGGTCCTCCAACTGATCCAGGAAACTACGGTAAGATGACTACATTCTTTGAGCCAACTCAGAACTTCAGAGGGATGGAAGTCAAAGTGTCTCTCTTGGACACCCTTCTGAATGCTCTTAATCAAATTTCTTGCAGTTGTTTTCTTATTTAAAACATAACTGGCATTCCTCACTACTTATTTGTGCTTAGCCCTCTACTCATATTGTGCTGGATGTGAGGATGGTCTTTGCTGAGGATTATGGTGGTGTCATCACTAGCTGATGTGATGGGATAAATTGCATGAGCTCCCAAAAGAGGAGCTCTTGCTTTTGTGCTATACTTGAACCCAGGGGTGTGAGAAAGAAAGTTAATTTTCATTGGAAGTGGTTTTTTTTCTGTTCTTTGTGGTTCAAAGATGCTGGTACTGAACGGGAGTGTATGCATGCCACAGTAATCCTGCTTCATACATAAGGGAATTCTGTCCTGAACCATTCTGAAAGAGGAAAAAATCTGCTGAGTCCAATTCTATAGCTGTTTTATCTAAAATGGGAGTAGCACAAAAGGCAAGTGAAAAGGTGATGTAGTTCCCTGTTTCTGCTGGGGCACCATGGTATCAAAACAGTGATGGTGTCTTCCTGAAATTCCTTGAGAGTGTCAATCTCCAATTTTAGCACTGGTGTTGCATAAAATCATTCTCTGAGTACACACTATACTTTGTCTTTCCAGGTGTTTGCCAAACTCGAAATGAATATATCAAGAGTATTCAGGATAAGAGTATGAAACGAGAACATGGGCTGCTGAAATGCATGGCAAGCTAAAACTTGGGAGAAAAGTGTGACAGAGGACTATTCCTGGCCTGAAGAGAGGTAAAAATTCAAAGTATTAAGTTAAAAAAAATACTGGGAAAGTGCTGTAGTAATTCATGGTCAGAGGAAAGCAGAACTTGGCTGTGTCATAGAGAGAAGCATCCTTATCCTGCGTGCCAGATGGACCTTGGCTTCCTTGCTCAAACACTGAATACAGGTTTGGAAGAGGTCACACAAGTGCACAAGGAGAATTGGTAAGAGTAGAGACACTAGAATGTGATTTGATTAATTTTGGACTTAGAATCCTGAAAACTTATGTGGGGCTGGTTTCTGAAACCTAGAGGTGGTTCAGTCTGTACTGCTGAAAACTCGTCTTTATGCTCCCTGATGATCTTTGGTCTGCTGGCATTTCAAACAAATGGAGCATTACAGACATTCCAAATGCATTTCCTCATGCATTGCTAGGTCTGCTTGATGCAGTAAGTGGGGTCTGAGAAAGGAATCTCCACAAGCTTTGGAAGTTAATGCAGTGATCTTTCAAGTCATTACTGAAACTTAACACTAACATGTTTTGCATTTCTTTCTAAACTTGCAGGTTTACACTGACACGTTGTTCAACTTCTTTTTTTGTTTTTAATTGATACGGAAGATCTGAAGTCATAAAATGCTGTGTGACTACAGGATGTCAGGATAAAACAGCAGGTAAGAAAGTGTTCCAAACACCAGGAAAACCTCGATAATTTGGTGTTTGAGAGATAGATCTATATAAACAAAAATTTGCATCGTATTTAACCGGACCTCTCTTGCTAATAACTCTGTATGTGTAACATTCACAATTAAAATTTTAAAGACAGCTATAGTTTCTTGCTACAAACTTTTAAAGGCAGATGGAACAGCTTTCAAGGTGAGTGTTATAAATGCATTGCTAAAATCAAGAGACTGGATCAAGCTATCTTTCTATTAAATACTGTGCTTCATTTGCAAGGAGAAATAACTTCTAATGGGGTGCATACAGAGACCCCGGGCACATGGGTTGGAGGCAGCTGCTACTGTGGCAGCTTTGCTCCAGCAGAACAGAGCAGGATGATGGAGGCTGCTGTCATAAACATTCTTCTGTTCAGGGTTGTCTTCTTATGACTATCTGAGTCTTATGAGGGCAGTTATTGTAATCTCCAGCTATTGTAAAACCAGTGTTTACCTCTAAGTCTCAGGTAGTTTATTGAAGGAAACCTAGGGAAGCTTTTCTTCAGAATGAATTGGCTTCACTAAAAACAGTCACTAGTGATTTAGTGACATGCATCTGATGAGAGATGAGGGCCCTGTATAGAATGGAATCTAGAACCAAAAATCTTGTCTTGGTGCCCCCCATTCTGCTGATTTTGATGTCAGCAAATTAAAAAATGCACACTGCCACTGGTCCCAATACCTGTCATTTATAAAGAATCTTATTTTCAGTCTCTTTGGGGAAAAGAGTTGAACATGTCTTTTAATAACATTGAATTATAAATTGGCAAGAGGTTAAACATTTGATAAATATTTTCATGTTAATTTAGTGTAATTTCTTCTGCTTGCAGAAGTATCTAAGCAGAAATTTCTGTTACCTATTTTCCAAAACTATACCATATACTATTACCAAATCCAAAACTATAATCTACTTCATAGGAAGACCTCAGGCTGTATTTTCATCCCTTTCTTGAGGCTCATATGGAAAGGGCTGTCCTGGCTGACATGTGTGGCTGGAGGGAGAGAAAGAATTGGAGAAGGATCCTCACAATAGAACCTCTGAGTGACCTCACCTTTGTCTATTCAAAACATGGAGAGAAGGCAACACACAGTCACAGCACAACCAGCCTTGGAGGTGAGTGACCTACAGCCACAACAGCTCCCCCAGAGCTCAAAAACACTGCTGAACTCCTGTCTTGTCCTGCAGCTACCACCAGGCTTTACAAGTCCATGTTTTATTGTAGCAATGAAATGCATTGATAAAACAGAGACCTGAATCCTCCCCCTGTCACCTGAGTACTTACTGCTGTCTACCTTCGGAACTAATTCAGATTCTGGGTTCTAGGGACCATTTGTTAAAAATGGCAGAAAGCTCTGACAGTCTTGCATCTATGGGAGTTCCATTTTAACCAGGGAATCCTAATCTCAGAAAGCTGAGCTAATATGATAAACCAGACTAAAATCTGTTAATCTTGCATTCCTTGGCATCTAACAGCAGTTTGTGTTGATTGAATCAGAGTGAAGAACTATGGTAGCTGCTTCTTGTAAAATGGACATCTAATATTGCAGAAGCTCTTAAATTACCTGTGAGACTTCTCTTAAAGTTAGGTTGAAAATTGTCTCTGAATAATAAATACAGTGTTCTCTTCACATTATAATGAAAGCTATTTTCATTTTTAAAATTGGTAATAAGAGCTATTTCACTCTGGGATTGTTATCTTTTGTTTTGTTTCACTGCAATGAAAATTGAGACTTTCAATCTAGAAATGAAAACAAGATTCCCAATTAGTAGCAAGTAACAGTCTCTTTTACTGATAACTTTAAAATGAGGGCAGGGTATTTCAACTATTCACAGATATTTCTGACATATCACAAAGTAGCATAAGAGAAAAAGATCATAAACATATTTGAAGCAAAATAGTTTAAAATTTAATGTTTACAAACACATTGCTTTTTTCCTTTTCAAAATGTTTGCTGATACAGTTTTGCAGGAGACTCTCTGTTTGGTCACATACATTTCTGCTCTGCACACCATGTTTTGTTCTAGGGGATGAATGGGAAAAAACATTTTCAGACTAGTACTTTGTCAGGAACAGGGATTTGCAATATGACCTCTAATGGTCTTCCAAATTTTTGTCTGTGAACTTTGTACAAGACTGAACATGCTATGCAGCTGACATTGATTTTACACTGTGTTTAGGTATTCAGAAGAACTGAGATCTATTTCTTATATATTTTTTGAAGCTTTAAGGCTGCACCACTAACAACTTTTTACTAACCTCTTGTTATTTTCTTAAATGTTACAATTACTTTGTCAGTTTTAGAATTGCCGGCAATGATGATGCTCACTTAAAAACTCCAAACCAAACAGAAGAATTCCCTGGGAAACTGCACAGCACACACATGATACATAACTATAAAATTAGTCCAAAGTTTTGATAAATACTTAGTTCCCACAGAGCTAATAGTTGTTCTAGTTCTAAAGAATTAAATGCTTATTATATACAGAAGGTTGGGTGGAGTATGGACATTTGACCAAGGCCACTGGAGGCTTTTCATGGTCTGAATTGTTTGTACAGTGTTAATGCAGCTGCCCTTTTCCCTCCTGCATAGGCTTGTGCCACCTGTGGGAAGGGACCATTCCTGGCAGTGTCAACAGGCTCAGCCTTACAAGATCCAAGTTCATCTTCTCCTGGCTGCTCCGTCTGCAGCTGAACCAGGAGCTTCTTGAGGATTGAGAGCCCTTCAGGCCTTTCTTGTGAGCTCGATACAAACTTGTACAGCATTTCCAGGTGCCACTTTCCATCAGGTGAGCGTTTGGTCTTTTGCCTCCAGGACGTTACAATGTGAAAAACTGCACCAGTATTTTTCAATGAGCACCATTAACTGATTTTGATAATTTGGCATGACCAGCAGTATTGAAGAAGATGCTGAACTCCTGTCTTGTACAAAAAGAAAGTACAGCTGCCAATTATCCTGTAACTACAGCCTGTAAATATTAAAAACTTAAATAGGTTAACCATACACATATACACAAAACAGCAGTAGCAATATTACAGGATGCAGTGCCTACCCTCTATAACTTGTTTTGGTTAATAAAGATGCAACAGCAAAAGAAATGCTATTTCATATATGAAAAACCTTTCTTCAAAGGTCATTGGCAATAAGCCAAAGTTCAGGTCCAGGCTTCCACAAATCCAATGTGACACGCAAATTTATCAATGAAAGATAGCACTTTGTGGGATGATAATGACTGTCAGTTAACACTGAAACTTTGAGTTGGAGCTTTCTTTTGCTACATTCGTAATTAATTCTCCCTTTTTTACAAGTGCTCTTTCTATGAGCACTCACCAGACTTAACAGGGTAGTAACAAAGTTATTACATCCAAAATATGATTTAGGGGTAAGGATTAATAAAAAGAACCAGCCTGATTCCTTTGGATTTCCTCAATCCTGGGAGATGCTCTCCATGTATTTAAGTGACATTTCCATGAGATTGCACTTAGCAACTAAGAAGTTGTTGCTCTCCCACTTTTTCTTCTTTTCCATGCAGTTCTGTTTCAAAGTTTGACAGGAATTGCATGAGAAGGGCAAGAGGAGATGACTGCTGGTCCATTGCCTTGGCTAATGCTCTTCAGAGCAGCGTCCTCTCCTCAAGACCACATCATCTAGTCCAATATCCCCAGATCTTCCTTTCCCTTTCTCGCCTCTGAAAATAACCTAGAAAGAGAAATAGAACAATTTGAGTGGGGGATTAAAAAAAAAAAAAAAAAAAAAAAAACACAGAGATAATTCATTAAAAAGTGTGATGAAGGATTCTGGTCTTCATTCGAATTCTCCTCAGGTTTCTAGTAGGCCCCTCCAAAATCACTACCATCTAGGTGCTTTTGGGTTTCAATTAGCTAGAAAATAAAACTTCCACATTTCTTCCTGACTTCTCTTTGGCAGAGGCCTTCTCTGCTTACTTAAGAGTTTTCCCTCACTCCCTTGGTCTTTGGATAAGTTGTCCCAGTGGTTCAGGTCAGCAGCCCTGGCTGCCCATGCTGGCTGGAAAGATCCCAAACTCAAGTGTGGCATGAGGCAGCTCCCATCTGTGAGGGATGGACAGCAGCCCATGCTGACAGCTACTGCCAGAGTGTCGGGAGATGCAGGGGACAGTGCAAAGGGGCACTGCCAGAAGTGATAAATTTAGGAAATAAAAAAGAAAGAATATAGCAGATATATTTATTGTTCACCTATTACAAATGTTCTCATTCTCAATCTGATATTCATTTACCTCTAACAAGTCAGGTGTCTTTGTTACTGGTGCTCAGGTAAGTTTTCTAGAAAATTATCTGCAGTAATTACAACTTAATATTCATTTTAGAGCTAGACACTTTGTATGTCTTGTAGCCTGCTCCCATCATGAACATTATGATGTGTGAGCTTTTCAGAGCACCTGACATTTAAGTCAAACAGGCCCTGAAATGCCCAAAGCCACTTCTTCAGATCTGAAATAAAAACTACCTTCAGAGGTTGAAGAATAACATTGAGCTTTTGATACCAGTTTAATCACACAATGTTTCTAAAATTTCCAGGTATTAAAAGATTCTCCATGGCACTTCAGGCAGCTTCTTTTGCTTGCACTAAGCTATTTTGTGTTATGGGCATTATTAGGTCATCATTCACATCCTTGACCTGAGCAGCTGCAGGCATGCTAAGGGGCATAAAACCACATGTGATTGCACATCTGATCTCCCTGCATTATCATTATTTTCAGTATCTTTGCCCTGATTTAGATAGTTATTAATCCACAGGGGATGATTCTTCCTATTTCATGACACTGTATTATTCAAAGCATTATTCATGAGGAATCTTGATACAGGCTTTTTTTGAAACCTCTATAGAGTATTCCTCTGTCCATGTGGCTGTTCTTTCCTAGGTGGGGATTCCCTTAAAATAGGCTGTACCAGGTAGCCCAGGAAATGACACAGCAGCCTGTACTATGAGTCTATCTCCTTTTGGGGCATTAAACTAATTTTAAAAAATGCACAGTAACACTTATCTGTATTGTGATTCCATTGGCAGAGACCAAAGCAGCAAAACAGAGTGAAACTGAATCCAGAAGATGAACACTGCAGAGCTGCACCATTCACGTGTCTTCAGCTTTTCATGCAAAAACCCCCAAAGCAGCACAATCATCAGTACTTACACTCTTGATGCCTAGTCCTCGTAGAGTTATGTGTGTCTGTCTCCAGCCATGGCCCCCGTTTCTCCCCCAGACCGCTGGGCCGTGGGCACCGTTTTTCCTTACAAAGACTTGGAGGGCACCAGAATGCAGCCCAGGAACCTTATGCCTGAAGGACAGGCACAAATCTCCAGCCTGAGCCATGTGACCCAGTGGCAGGATAAGATGTGCAGCTCTTCCTTCTTTGCCCTTGGGATCAGAGATGGTAAGGTACTGTCCCCCTGCAGTGGAAAAAGCAGTTAGTTGGGGGGGGTTTGTTTGGGTTTTTTAACACTACTAGGTTGCAGGGCCAAATGCACAAGAGTTATTAAAAATAAATAAAGGGGTCCACAAGGTCCAGAGATCCAGAGAGTGTAAAATAAGGCATATAGAACCAGAACTAGTACATCAGCCTCCTACAGGGTAAGATTTACCTGTACATACCTACACATTAGTTGGGTGTTGCCCATCTAATTTCTTTTTAACAAAGTAAACAATACCCCTCTCAAAAACTAAAACGTCGTGTATTCTGTCATTTCTGACAGAAATACCCCTTGGTCACTGCATGATTTTAAACCCACAGTGATGTTAAAGCTACTGTGCAAATTCATGCACCTTTCAAGCTGCAATGTTTTGCTGTTGGATAGATAACGGAGACCAGAATAAATGCTGCCATGTAACTGAGCTGAGACTCTGTCCCTTTCCTTTTGTTTGGGAGCTGTGTTAACAGGGTAATCTCAAAGTATATCCATTTGCAACCCTGATAGCCTCTTTCATTTAACTGTAATTTAAACTCTTAATCTGGATTAGATAGAGACACCAAGAAGCAGTAACGATTTCCACGTGGCTGTTAACCCCAAATTCTAACAGTAGGAAGTTGTCAGTGAGCATACATACTCAATTCAAAACCCTATTATTATCTCTTATCATGTATGAAGTAAAGGTGCCTTCCAGAAAACACTCAGAACCTGGGAAGCTAGGGATCTCAGGTATGGCAAATTTCATTAAACCTAAAAAGAAAAAAGGCACCTTTCCCACAGCGACACTCAGAACTACACTAAAAGATATTTCACATCTGGGAGAAAACCCAGACCTGTATGAGTTGTTTGTACTTTTCATTAAAACTTTTGCAAGATGGGTGAAACCTTTAAAATCTGAAATTTCCAAAGGGAAAAAGGTTTAAAAAACCCAAGCAAACCAAACCTTATCTTACGCTGAATCTAAGAATATTTTTTATTTATGCAATCAGATTTTATGTATTTTTTTAATTAAAAAATGCCACCTCTGCCTTAAGTTCATTAAGAAAGTGGTATTTTTAGGCTCCTTAGTTAAAACCAGAGATTTAAAAATATTGGGGGTTGTAATATTGTTGATATATGCAGTTAAACAGGATAGAAAAATATTTTTTAATTGTCTCTGTACTACTGCACATTATTTTTCGAAAGCTTCTTTTTGAAAGTCACAATGATTTCCCTCAAAAGCTGTAAGATTTAATTACAGTGTACCAGGGCTTGTCACACACTTAATAGAAAAAGAAAAAAAATTCTCTCCAATTCACTACTTCTACGTAAGTTTTTAAGTTCTTTGGCGTGAATGAGATTTAACAAAGCCAAGTATTATGCTGCTGTCTGGGCCCCTAGATCAGCATTTAGCCGTGAAGTGGGATCCATTTGTCCAGGGATCTGTCAAAGCCTTTTGGTGGGCAATTTCTCAGAGAGCTTTTGGGGTATTTTTTCTTTTTTTTAATGCATTGCTTTTGCAGCAAGGTCACTGATTGCTAAAATAAGCATAGTAGTGTTTAAAAAACTGTACCTGTTTAAAAAACTGTACCTGTTTGCTAAAGATACAATTATACCACTGTGAAAGTACTGACTTATTAAGTGCATCGTTTTCAGTTAGTTACTGTGGCTGAATCCAATCAATAGGAAACAGATTTAGGTAAGCACAAAGCAAACATATCTGTAGGCAAGCCCCTGCAGGAAAAGTTCCCCCCAAATCAGCATTTTCTGCATTTGAGATAAGCTTATAATGCTTCAGCACAGCACCTTTCAAATTGCAGATTCTGATAAACCAATACATAGCAAACTTTGCAAGGTGAAAGCCAGCAGTCAGGAAGAAGCTGTGAAAATAAATCCTTCCAACAAGGTATTCCAGACTGGAGGGGGTGGGTGGGTGACTTCAAGGGACTAGTTTTAACAGGTTATGTCAACAGCAGCAGAACATACACAGGAAATAAAAGGCTGAGCTTGTCCCTGACAATGGAAAGCAACGCAGGGAAAAAGTCTGACATAAAAGAGCCAGTTAAAAATCATAGTTCTGGAGTTCAACATTAACAATTTTTGAGTACAAATAATGAATATGCTTTGAGTGACTGACTAGGAAAAAAAATGTATTTTTAAATCCATTGTTTCAAAAAAGGTATGAATTATATGTAATTTTTTTTTTTAAGTGCCACGCTGCGGCAGGAGACAGCTGCCTGTTTTCTCATCTGCAGGAGGAAGGAGCTCTGCTCTCCAGCCATTCCCAAGGCTTTTCAGTGTCACAAGGAGCTCCTGAAGTACCAGAGCAGCCTGTGTGGGGGGACCCTGCCCAGGCAGTGAAGACAGCGCTCCCACGGAGCCAGCCCAGCAGCCTGGAAAAGGTGCCAGGGCACCTGCTGCGGTGGCAAATGACAGCCCCATCAGCGGCACAGCCCTGACGGGGTGGTGGCGTGAGGAAAAGGGCTCTCAGTGCCCCCAGCCTCCCTCCTCCTAACCCGCACCACTGTTCGCCCGAGAGCCGCCTCCTTCCCCGAGCTGCCCTGCCCGCATGATGCGCTCCAGAGGCGGCTCCTCGGGGATGGAGGAACCCCGGCATTACAGCGAGCCAGGGATGTGTGTCTAATCCCCGGCACTGCGGGGGGAAGGGCGGGCAGGCAAGGGCAGCAACCGCGCAGGGCCGCACCAAAATCTCCAGGGGCCAAAATCCATTGTCCCACTTCCCGGGACAGCAGGGGTGGGAGACAGGGGAGGGCTGTTCCCGTGGCTGACCACCCGTGCTGGGGCCAGTCGCCTGTCCTGCAAGCATCTACCACATGCTCCCCTCTCATGTTGGGTGCAATGTCACTTTTTATCATCCTCAATAACCCTATTTCACATTCAGAAGCCCCTGTGTTTCAGCATTTAACTTGCCTGCCTTCCAGTTACTTAACATTTTTCTTATATACAGATTGATTTTATCGAATTCTACCCCAAGCTACAGCAGTCTGAGAGGTTAAACTAGAACATTAGTCTTTACTTTGCTGCCAGATGTATTTCCAGTGCTTTCTATAATTTCGCTAGTGATAGGGAAATAATTATGTTTACATGGTAATTTGAAAAATAAGCTTTGTTTCTCCATAAATAAAAGTTGTTCTCTAGTCCACATTTTTTTCAGACTTTTGACATTTACTACTCCTTCAGAGACATTCCTTTTTTAAAGATGTCACTTATGATAAAAGTGTAAATTTTCAATTGCTCTTACACATTGGGAATCTTCAATTTTGCTTTTTATACACAGAAGAGGCATCAGTGTGAAATATACCCCAGAACTAAAGGGAACAAAAGCTGTGCAATTTGTCCTCAAGCAGGAACTGTCATCAACCTCAAGCCTCAGGGGTGGTTCTTCAACTGCAGGATGCGATTGTTCACAGATCACTTACCTGATGCATCTCTCACTGGTTCCCAGTGCAAGTCATCCTCTTTGTCCTTGATCCATCCACACAGACCACTGTCAAAATCACAGCTGTGCACCAGAACACCTGACAGAACAGAGCAGGAGGTCACAAAAAACCCCAGAAGTGATTCTGGCTGTTTTGGTCTTCAATACCCCATGTGGCTGACACCAGCAAGTATGAAAATTAAATGCAGAAGAAGGAGCCCTAGGAAAAGAATCTACAAAAATACTAAAACAATAAAAAGGACTGTTGTATTATTAACAATTCAGCTATTTTTGTGCTGAATTTTATAGGAAATAAAAGTGTAAGGTTCGAAAGGGTTAGTTTTACATGGTTTTATAAAGCATAGTTCGAAAGAGGGGCATGAGATGTAGCAGTCCTGAAAAATGTATAAACTCCCAAGAAATCTCAAAAAAATCATAAACCCTAGGTCCTGAACAGGACATATGGTCTTTACCTGGGTCATCGTTTGCTTCAAATTCATCAGCTGTAATCCCTCTTTCAATTTCAAGTATTTCAAAGAGATTATTGCTCACTCCAGGCTGGCGTGGAACTGTGAGAAACAATGAATGAGATAAGGAAGTAGGTCACTAACTAGCTTTATCTCTAACAAAAAGCAGCAGAGCAGCTCTGGGCATTGAAATCCTGAAGATTTCAATATATTTAATTATATTCCACACGAAGACTCATAAACTTTATACCTACATGATTTATGATTTGTGTTGTAACATTTACCTAAGCACTGTAAAAGGCGATTTAAAATCTCCTAAAGGCCCTTTGAATGAAAGCTCCTTTTTAACCAGGGAGGAAAGCTTTAACCTTGAAGCACACTACTCCTCTCCAAATGCATTTTCAGAGATAGTGGTTTCTCAATAAAATAAAGCCACGTGAAAGTCCTCACTCAACCCTTCCCCAGACATTTATAGGAGAACCTTGACAGGAGGCAGCAGTACTTGGAAGAGGCCCCACTTAGCCTTTGAAATACAGCTGAAGGTACATCCATCCATCTGCAAAGGATTAGAGCTCCAGAAACAATTATCAGGGTTGTACTGGGAGTTGAGAAGGCAGAGCTCAAGTGGAAGCTGGAATTCAACTGTAATTATACTTTTTGCTTTCCAGCACAGCCTGCCCTTCAGCTGCTGTTCCCAATGCAAGGAGAAGGAGCAGCTCTTGGTGATTAAGGGGCCCAGAGGTTATTAGACATTCAGCATCCAGGAAACCTGCAATTTATGAGGTCTTTGTGGGAGTGATGGCTGTCAAAGTCAGGTGGCTACAAACACTCCCACATATTTCTGAAGATGCTGTGCCAGTCTGTGTAAGTTTCAGGTAGATTTCTTGCCTGATGGACAGCTGTCAGCTAGAGACAAACAGCACTGAATAGAGCTGTCTTGGGAAATTCCTCTTCTAGAGGCAGGTCTAATGCATAATTCATAACAGTAGTAATGTGTTTCAGATATGTCCTCAGATTTTATAGGCACCTCTGACACCTAAGGTATTTGTAAGGGTCTTATCTATTAAAAACTTGACATGTTTTCCATTTGCAGTCCTAAAATAACTATTAATGTCTCTATAGAACAAGTGAGAACAAGAAGAATTAAGATAACTGAAAGGACTGTTGTTTTCAGAAAATCAAATCAAAGCTTAAGAAGGAACTCCTTTTGTACTAGGTAAACATGAAAATAGCACTGATGCAAGACTCCTCTAAAGCCAGAAGACAGAAAAGAAAAAAAATGTTGAAATTAGGAGAAAATAAGCAAACTCTAATGTACTTTGAAAGTACTATTCTAGGCTAGAGGTCTTAAATAAAAATTCTATATAACAAAAAGTTTAAAATTAAAGTTAAAATCTGTAGGAAACTGATGAACTCCTAAATATAATAGTCATTATTTGAATCCTTAAGTTTTCACTTTTTTGTTCTCTTTTTAATCCTTTGCTGATTTTAGGTTATGCCTATTTGCAGTCTAGGATATTAATGCTCAAAACAGTTTTGGACTTAGCGCTGACTTGGGTACTAGAGGACTGTTAATTTTTAAAGATACCTTGATTGTAAATAGTATTTTTGCTGCTTTGTTTCACCTGGGCTGTTTTGCTTACGTGATTAAAAACCTGGAGATTTAACATGAAAGAAACCTTACAAATGTGCACAGTCCCCACGACCTAGGCCAATAATTGCCTTGCAGAACATCTACGCACAAATGTCCATGGTTCACCCTGAATTATGTAGGTGGGGCAGCTGAACAAGCACATCTGTGCTGCACACCCAGGGAGCACCACCTTGCCTTTCCTCACCCCAGACTGTGCCAAGGGAAGAAGAGACACTGTTTGTTTTCTATGCCAGGGAATTCAGCAATTCGCTTCAGAACTGCTGAGCATGGCACAGCAGGCACCCAAAGCTGAAACCACAGGTTCACAGGCAGGTAATGAAAAGATTCTAAATGAGCACTGTGGCTAAGAGTATGAAGGAAACTCTCTGCCATGCTCTAAGGTTTGTAGGATACTCAGGGGTCACAGTTTTAAGGTACACATCCTATGCTCCCGCTTCCCAGTCTGTTGTAGTCCTTGCTTATGGAAAATACTGCAAAAAAATATTAGGAACTTGTAAACTACTTCAGTTTACTTCTTCAGGTACCATTTCTAATCTATTTCTAATACACTGATGATTTCTACAAACCTGAGTTACATCTCTGCACACATACAAGAATTCTCCAAATTCAAGTTGATATATCTGCCTATAATTAAAGCTCTGCAAAAATATTTTTTAAAAAAATTCCCTGAGAGTCTTTTCCAAACCCTTTTTTTATGAACTTCTAGAGGAATGTGTTGCAGTGCTTTAATACAGTCACTTTAGTGCTTGGACATGATTACAGGAATGTGCACTCAATTTGAAACAAGGGTTACCATAAGAGATGCAGGACTCTAAATATGACCCACACGTACACTTCTTTTTGCCACGACAACCAGTACGTTGAGTGGGGATTGTGGGAGAAAGTATTTGGTTCAATTATTTTCTGCAAGCTTTCCAAGCCCTGTCTGTGTACTTTATATAGCGTATCAGTGTGCTTTTCACTTAACTTCAATGGTTTGATAAAGCTTGTTAAATAGAAACTTGGCTTCTTTTCATTGGAGAATTTTATAAGCTCTGAGTGAGCCAATACATCAACACTACCATATTCTCATGAGCTAACTTCACAGATGCAGAAATCTGGGGGGGAATATTAAATAACTGTGATTATTAAATATTAAATAAGAGCAATTTCTTGTCAGCTTTTTTAACCTTTGGGAGGATAAAATAGAGCTTTTTTTGATTTACTTGCTGAGATTGAGAGTATAAGAAAGTACATGTATACATATTATGTTGTTTGCAATAAACTGAATAATTGCTGTTTTGGCATTACAAAACCAAAACATGGAGTGCAACTTCATGTTATTAGCAATTATTATTACTATTAATAATGCAGTTCTCTGGCTTACAGAAAAATCTGGTTTTGCACTCTAAGTACAATTTCAGTCCACAGAGTAATCATGACTAAGCTTCCCATTTGCTAAAAACAGCAACAAAAAAGGACAAAGATTTTTTTGACTGAATAGTTATGACTGAAAGCTGTTCAATCCCATTGCAAAAACATCCCACAAGTGATGAGATCTCACACACAACTAGTAGAAAACAGCTAAAAGTAAGGGTAGTCCAGAGGTCAGCTAGACTGAGAAAACAAGAGTAAGTTCTGTGTTTCTCCAGGGAAGATTTTGATAAATACTGGGCTAAAAAGAAGAGGACAGAGAGGGGTACATTTCACCCTTTTGTTCAGACACCCACAGCATCCAGGATATGCTTCTTAAAACTCTACAATTTCAAATTCTGCAATAAGAATTATTTCAGGACATGCTTTCACGTACTGTGCCAGCCTCTCCAGCACTATTTACTTATGAGGGAAGACACAACAGTGCCAGCATGCCACCAACTCTGGAGTCCAATCTTGCATTTCTTGGGCTGTTGCAAGGCTCATTCAGTTTTACTGAAATCAAGCATCTTGGTATTCATCTTTGCAGAAGGTTTTCTGCAAAGTGACCTGCCTGCTGTTCTATGAACATCCATCCATCAGAGTGCCAACTGAGTTTCAGGGAAACACAGCTAAACCAAGGAGTGTACAGAAGCCTGCATATCAGATCTGGGAGGTTGATTGAGGGTGAGACTTGTAAGACTCCTAGATTTCATGATTGAACTCCAGAGGACCAATAAGCACAAAGCACCTATTTTAAATGCATAAATATCAAGACAAATACATTTTAAAAGGTAGTAGAACAGTGAAGAGAAATGAAATGCTGTTGTAAAATCATGTTATTCTAATGATATAAAAAATAACAAACCCCTATCCTTTGCTTTTATTATTTCCCTTTTTTCAACAGCTTCAAGGATCACAAAACTGTACTTACAGCACTAAGGACTTTGCAGTCACTGAAAGGAAAAAAAATAAGAAACCAGTTTTAATCCAATCTCTACATTTTTAATAGCTGTTATGAGAAAATTTTCCTAATTCCAATCTTTTCAGCTCCACTAAGGGCTAAGAAGGAAAACTGCTGAACTGTCTTTCAATACAGATAAGAGGGTTTCTTCTTGCTATGCTGGGATTTAGTATTATGCTTTAAGTTTATGCTTTTAGTGCTTATCATCCAGATCCCAATGGCAGCAGAAATTCACAGCCTTATTGAGAAGTTTATTCTATTTCTTATAACTAGACAAGATTCCTCTGTACTTCACCGTAGTTTGTATTAGTCCTGAAATAGTTAAATATTAAGCTATCGCTGCATTCCTCTCTCATTGCCATTCCCCCCATATCCATATCAGGAGAAGATTATCCTTGGTGCCAGATTCCACTGTCTGCATCTGACTAAGTGGTTCAAAGGCCAAGTGTAGGAATTCCATGTTAAAAAATACAAATTTTTTTGTTCTCTAAAAAAGCAGCTCCCAAAAGTCACAGGCTTTTTTTGAAAAGGGATAAAGCACCTAAAGAAAAGTGACAACCCAATAACTTTCAAAAATTGCAAAGGCACTTAAATAACATTATCAGCACTTTTATCATTTGTGCTCTTTGTCACTGCTGAACAGAGCAATTTCTCTGGTCCTCAGCTCATTTCAAACTGAGCAGCACATTCAAGAGACCTCTGAAGTGAAATCCTAGGTCAGGTTTACTCAGTATGTGGAACAGCAGGTCAAATAGCTACAAAGGGAGAAAATAGGGAGCAAGGAGTCACCAAGGGTACCCCAGGAAAAGGTTAACTAACAAAAAACTAGAATTTGAGAGACACATGCAGAGAAAAGTACATTTGCCCCAGCATGTTTCCTCTCCTGATATGGACCAATCCCAGAGCACCAGGATTTGCAGGATTTGGCCTAGGACACCTGTGCAGCAGCCCCTTTGCCATGGATTGCCTGACAGAAGTACCACCTATCGATGGCAGAGCAAATCAGTGCTGCTTCCTCCAAGTCTGCAGAGGAAGACAGGAAGGGAAATGTCCATGCATCACAAGACAATCTAGCTGAAAACACAACTTTGAGGTCTTTAGCAGATGCTAGTGGCTGGGAGCACAGAACTGCCAGGGGTTGTTGGGTGCAGCGCTCTCTGTGCAGGGTTTTGCCCATCCCTGTGTGATAAAACACCACCGTTGTGACTCTTTGGAATACAACAACCCTTGGAGACACAGAAGGAAGCAGTCACCTAAGATGACACAAATTCTTTTGAAGATTTATAAAACTAAAGTTAAATCCTACTTCATGACCTGGGTGGATCTGACATCGATTTTCTCCTCTGTTTTCCAGGAAAATAAGAGTTAGAAGATTACTAGTTGCTGCCTGTATTCCCTAGTGGGAAACAGAGACAGGCAGCAAGAGCAAGGCTTTTTCTTCTCTTTCCAGGCAGGTATATGGGATCACAGTGCAAATTAATTTTTGGGAACTGGCTTCTTTGCTGCCTCAACTGGAGAAGCAGTTGCAGAAATGACCCTAAAAAAGCTCAGTATAAGCAAAACAAAATTAGCTCATATCCACAACCCAGGATCATTGCAAAGATGTCTGATGTAGGTGAGACTAAAACAGAAACAGCTTTAAGGAAACTTAAGGAAATAGTTCAAAACTCCCCTTCCCTGAGGAAATATAAGGGCAAGTGAAAAATCCACACAATTTTTTTTTGAGGTGGGGAGGGTTTGGCACATCCACATAGCAGCTAAGAAGCAAGTAAAATGTTAGTTAAATGTGACTAGTTATTCCAATTTGAAATCCTGTATTGCCTTAACACTATGGGGGTTGGAACCATTGGGTCTGGCTGTGAGGAATGATTCCAGAGAGGAATTGGCTTACACTTGGTGGGAGCGCTGCCCTCCTGAGCTCACAGTGCCTCACACTGAGCAGCTGCAGCCAAACTGCAGAGCCAGGCACTGCTCTCTCACATGCCTGGAGCAGGGGCAGCACTGGCCAGAACGAACCTGAAGCTCAACCCACCCTTCACACACCAGCTGTAAGCTAACATGACAGGCGTTTCAGCTAATGCCCCTCTCTCACATCTGCCATGGGCCAAGAGCACTCATGCAGCCAGGTCTGCAGCCCAGCTAATGCCCAGAAATACAGCAGCTGGCATAATGCTCCCATGCTGCTGAACCCCTGGTGTGATGGCATCTGGGGTTGTTCAAGTGTCTCTGTGTTATCCTTACGAGTGCACTACTGAGGAGAGGCAGACCCATGTTCTGTGTGTCCCACTGTAGTAATGTATGTGGGCTATAACTTTTCTACCTGCTTTTCCAAATGTCTCACATGAGGACAGTTCTGTAATTTCTGCTCTTCCCCACAAGCTCCTGCAGTAACAGGATTCAACAGGTGAAGAAACACCTTATTCTACAAGAAATGCTTTCTTTGAGAAAGCAGCACATTCTTCTGAAACAGAACTGTTTTGCACTTGACTGTAGGTTTCAAATCCTTAACGAATGCTTTTGTGCACTCCCAACACAAACTCTTCTAGGTAGAGTGAAAGTAAGAGGGGATTCCAGTGCCCACTACCTAGATGATACTTTCAAAGTGTCCAGAAGAGAAAAGAGAAAAACAGAGCAGAAAGAGTTGAAAGAAAAACATAAGAGAGGAGAAAAAAAGACACCAGTTTCATTAAAGATCACACTACTAGCATCACCTGGAGTACAAGTGGAGTATGGTTTCAGTCACACAGGTGGGTCACACACATATGTGTATCAAGTATGTCTCTTGCAGGGAATCAAAAAAAATTAGATGGGATTCTAGACAGACATCTGTCAACTTGATCTGAGGACTACCTGTCCCTGTATTACCTGCTGAGGCCAGGAACAGCTGGTGCTTGACCCTTTTCACTCCTGCCTGCTGTGCAATGAAGCCTTTGAAGCTATGTCTGTACATCACAAACCTCAGAGCGTGGCAGCTGACCTAAACCTATAGTTGATAAACACTTTGCAAAGGTCCTGTGTTTGTTATATGTACCATAATGTAAGCTGCAGTCAGACCAAGCCAAACTTAAAGGGCTTTTACCTTCCTATTTTCCAAACTCCTATATCTGAAGCACATGTATTGAAAGCATTAGCTTCAAAATCTCTCTAGGGACAATACAGAAAGACTAATTGTAAATAATAAGCTTTACACAGAGGATTGTTATGACTTCATGAAAATAGCTGAAAACTATCCCTCTGCTTTAGTATTCCAGAGAACACTTGCAACATGAAATAGACACCTGGGAAGCACAGTGCTGGAGTCTACAATAATTCCACAAAACTGTATTATTTAACTGTTGGTTCCCATTAGATTAAGCTTCGTAAATCTTTTATTATATTTCCTTTTATAATTTCACTTAAATCTATATGTTTTTAACTGAATATGAAGCCAAAAGTACACTCTACAAAGCAGTACCAGGATTTGTCTTCTAACTTTTGTCAGCTTCACTCTCCATTTTCTAACTGTATATAACAGATAAAATGTCACAGGGAAAACTCTTTTACAAGGAACAAGATATTTCACTGAGTAATGACCTAGAACAACAAAGCCCAAGAAATTACCAGAGAGATGCCAAAGCAACCAGAAAAAAAACCTCCCACATTGCTTGTGCACCTGCTCTGAGACAGCAAACTTTCTCCCCTACTACATTGCTTCAGCAGCTTTATTGTACAACAAAGCTGAAGAGCTGATCCAACACACCCTCCCCGTCTCTAAAATTAGCCGCAGAACCGAAGATGAAATCGGGTGTTGAGTATTTCTTGGCAGATACACACAGCTCTGTAAGTGCCAGCAATGTCTCCTGTGGTATGCACTGAAGCTGGCACAATGGTGCTGTAGATTTCAGAGGAGCTCTTAAAGTTACATGTGTTCATGCTATGAGAATCTTTACTATCTTCAGCTTTTCATGGATCCCTTTCCGCAGACATAGTCCATAAAATTACCCTCTATGCTATTTTTATGCATTTTCCCCATTGTTTAGTCATGAACATCTGAGACTATTTGAACCCATACAAAATAGGTCACATAAAAGTCTTTAGGTTATCAGGCATGATCCCATTTCTTTACTATTCTTAAAGCTACAGTAATACTTTGTTTAGGAGGGACTTTCAGCCCTCTGACTTTAAATCCATTGACTACTTCGTGACTTATGTTGCACTTCAATACTTTTCAATAAAACGTCTTTCATTTCCTTAAAACCTTCAACTGAAAGCACAATTAAGTACTACTACAGGACAATATACTCAATAATTTAAGGGGGAAAAATAAACACTTTTTTGATTAACTGATTCAGATCTTCCGTCCCAAACTTTTGTTAGGTAATAAAATCAACTACTTGTGCAGCTTTACCACATAACCATTTTCAGTTTCTCTGTTCTCAATGGAACGTGTTCCAAAAAACCCAAACAGTATAGTGCATGCTTTCATCTACAGCTTTGATAAACAAAGGCATATGGAAAATTACTTACTGAACACATCTCCTCGGGGTTTCTGAGGATCTGGCTGGATCCTGTTGTCATCAATAACTCCTTGGGAAGACGTAGTTTCAATGGGAACACGTGAAGGCTCTTCAGTCGTTACCAGAGGAGTTCTTTGTGGTGGTAGTGTCGGCCTCACCGTTGTGGGCTGAGGCGTTGGTGGAGGCGGAGGCTTTGTCACCGGTGTCGTGACCGGCCTCGTCACTGGCACGTATCTCGTGGTTGGCTTGGGCGTCAGTCGAGCCGTAGTCCTGGGTGCAGGCTGAGTTGGCACAGGTGTAGGATGGGTTGTTGGCACAGGTGTAGGATGGGTTGTTGGCACAGGTGTAGGACGAGCTGTCGGCACAGGCGTAGGATGGGTTGTTGGCACAGGCGCAGGACGAGCCGTCGGCCTGGTCACTGGCCTTTCTGTAACAAAAGCAGGTACATGCAGTGGTCTGAGGAGCTGTGCCTTCAGTATGAACAATCCCACTCATTTTACCACTGCCTCCCCCAGGGAGAGTGCAATTGGCCTTGAATATGTGATACGGACCAGGTGGTTCAGTCATAACAATAGAAATAACTGAAAGGAGAATAAAAATGGGACCAAAAATGGACATCTCAGCCTCTCACTCCAGAAACTTAACAATCTATTCCATTATGACACAGAAAGACATGGATGAAATTATTTTTCTTCCTCTGAAGGTTTCTGTTAGTTAGAAGCATACTTTAGCATCAGCACTGCTAAATTATCACATCCTTTTAGGTCGTACTTGGCACTGCAGCAGTTTAGAGATAATTTAGAATGAATGAAGGTCAAGGCACTTTCATTTCACCTCCTCTCAAGTATCAAGTCTCTTTCCAAGTTGGCAAAACTTACACAAAAGCACTGCTGGTTAAAAAAGCATGGGCAGGAAGCCATGGGTTAAGCAGCCCTCTTAAAGTGGACAAGTTTGTAATCAGGAGTGGAAGAAAGATTAGTAAGACCCCAATGTTACAACCATTTTGATCACACATGGCCAGGTACCTTTGGCTTAAGAAAGTTCTTGCAGACCTTTCCTTCTAAACATTTCTCCTTGCCAATAAACAGTAATCATTTTAGAGATTGAACCAAGCCAGCCTTCATTTAGATCCTTCCCTTTGCTGAACACTGGGAAACTAAGTAAGTGACATTTTTCAGCCTTAAAAAAAATGAGGCTATGGACTGACCACCATTTTCACCCCAGTGGCAGTGCCCACAGTACCATCTCCTCCTCCAATTTTTTTTCATAAAAAAAGGACAACAAATTTTAACTTAGTTTCACAAGGAGAGTTTCTGAAGACATGAAACACAAGAATATGTTTTGTTGTTTTCTATTGGTTAATAAGCCTTTTATATCTCACTGGAGATCTTAAAAGGCTCAGTAAGAACTCTAGACACATATTTTGTGTACAAGCATTTCGAGTATAACACACAGTGAAAATGAAGAACTACTGTTTGTTAAACAGTGAATTGTTTGATGACAGCAGGTAAAAAGGTTTTCCCTCTGGCCACTTGTTTATTACTATCCCTTTGATTACCCTGCAGTTTTGACATTTATAGTATATTAAAATATAAAACACCCCTTAGGACCATGTCCCAGTAACACACATGAAATGTGCCCAGCACTCAGGATGTGATAGAACACCTTTTACCATGACAGCTACAGCCAAAGGGAAAAAATGGTGCTGCTCTTTAAAGAGATCAGCGAGTCACCAAAGACCAGATCCCACGAAAGAATGCAGGATCAAAAAGATCCAGCAGATGTCACAGAGCTGCACAGTCCTGTGGGATGTCAAATATGGGAGAGCTCCAACACCTTATTCTGTACCAAGGGGGTGGCTGCTTCTCCTAAGGGAAAGGTGGACAAGGGAATTTTCCAACAGCAAATCCCTCCAGAGAAATCCTCCCTCCTGGCTGTTCTCACATCTGGGAAGCAGCAGGGAGTGGATGGGGTGAGCTGCTGAAACGGGCCAGTTCTGGAGTGTACATAACAACAGGGTATGAGTAATGTGCACTGTTTGATCAGACCTACCCTGCTTACTCAGTTGTTCTCATCCTAAAGCAATCTCTAGAATCAAGCTGTGAATAGGGAGAGGTGAATTTCTTTCTAATTATGAAAATGTCTCAAAGAAAGATATTTTTACCCAGGCATGCTAAGACCTAGAAAACTCCAACTACATTCCCATGTCCCTTACTTAGTATTAAAAATAGTTAAGAGAAACTGAGCCTGATAGTGCTGTACCTTAAAGTTTACAAAATGGGACACAAAAGCTTTCAGAATCTCTGTTTTAAAAAGAGCATTACATACGTGTGCAGTTTGTTCCATTGTCTCTGTACCCTTCTTTACATTTGCATTTGTAGGATCCTGGAATGTTGTAACAGTGTGAAAAACTACCACACTGGTGGTGGCCAAGGGAACATTCATCTATATCTGCAACAGAAAATTTACATTAAAAAATCATTTGCTTCAAAGAAACCTGAATTTCTGCTTATCCCTGCAAAAACCCCCAAACATTATTACAATTTTGATTATTAAAAAAACCCCCAAAAAACAAAAAAAACAACTTTTACCAACAGGAAAAGGAAAATAGGCAAACAGGGAAAAAAGGAAAATCAATGTGGTGATGCAAACATTAGGGAAAACAGGGACTATTGGCCAACTTTGGCATTGCTCAGCTTTTACCTAAGCATTAGCATTAGCTTCAGACATGCCATAGGTAGATTGCAGCTGAAATCATTAAGATCACAATTCTAACAACCACTTCTTACAGGTGACAGAATAAGAAAAAAAAACCAAACTGAGTGTAGGAATATGCACGTTCTTCATCACACAGATATTAAACCGGTTTTTCTTAATAAAATTCTTCCTATATTATACATCTGTATAGATGTTCCTACATCAAGTAGAAACTGCATAAAGCAATGCCTCATTATCTCCACATGATTTTTTTTTCAGTGAAAGAATCATAACCAGTTGAGACCATGTGAAACTAAGACAGAGAGACCTTGGAATATCTTTGTTGAAGGGCATACACCAGCTGCATTTCAGTCTCATGTCCAGACAAAACAGGTTATTTAAAACAGGTTATTTACAGACTCTTGCCTATTCTCCACCTGTCTTCAGGGGAAGGAAAGTTGGGCAGTCTGGGTTGGGAGGAGCAAGGGTGAGAACATTTTCTTATCT
Organism: Polioptila caerulea; assembly: GCA_013397295.1. Lineage (NCBI taxonomy): Eukaryota > Metazoa > Chordata > Aves > Passeriformes > Certhiidae > Polioptila > Polioptila caerulea. The sequence goes on from VYXF01002082.1 coordinate 543,367, forward strand.
TGGATCTTGGGACATGCTATGGAGCACACCAGTGTTACAGCTCAGACATTGCCTAAGCTCAAACATTGCTCCAGGCCTACAATTGCTGGTGACGGTGAACCTTGTGGAAAAAACAGCTTTGGGAAGGAATCCTTGGGGTCACCAGCTCTGTTCTCCCCACTAGCTTGCACACAAGAACCAGTTATAAGAATGTGGGCCAAATATAAGCCTTCTCTTTCACTGTCTATTTCTATAATCCTCCCTTTGTTAAAATACCGACGCAGAGTAAAACAGCCTGCTTCAACATTTCAGCCATAATAAATAAACATTCCTCTTTGAGCCAGTAATTTAACTTTGGAATACGAAGCTCTGTTACATGCACGTGAGAAATAGGTTGTTATTACCATGGCATTGGTATTTGCCTCCAATGTACATCAGATCAAAGCCTTTATGACACCTGCAAATGTAGCTTCCGAAAGTATTGACGCAGTGCCTGAATCGTGGGCAGAGGACCCTCCCAGTAGCACATTCATCAATATCTGTGGAAACAAAGGAATTGTGTTATTCTTTATAACAGTTAAATACGATGTATGCTGTCCAAATGAAACTGTTTCACATCATGGAAAGCTAAAGAATAGCCAAAGTATTTTTCATAAGGGCCCTTGGAATTACCAGCAGTAATACCTGAGCACTTCTGGCTGTGCCCTCTAGTTCAGCTCTGGGTCACAGGCAGATGCCCAGGCAGCAGCTGATGCTCACCCACTGCTGCTCTCCCTGCCTGGGGAACTCTCAGACGAGGTCAGGCTGACACACAAAAGCTGCTTGCACTGCCACTCACTCTGCAGTCCTTGGACACCGAGCTGAGGCTGCTGAGTGCTTAAAGACCAACTCTGCACTGAGGGAGAGACCTGCCATGCACGGCTGCTTCTGACGCAGGCAGCTCCTCGTGTTTGCTGGTTATCTATAGGGCACAGTTCAAGCCTTTGCTCTGCAGCTCTATCAGGCTCTTGATCTATGGGAAAGCAAGATTCTGCTCTCCATGCAGTTCTCTTCCCAAACGGAGCACTTCAGCTGCCGATGTCAAGAGTGCAAAACAAAGCCGAGTGATTGATGCCCTGCTGCTCTTGTGAAAGAGGCCTGAACGAGGCAGTCTCTTCCACTGCACAGAAAAAATGCTGCGGGTTAGTTAGGGCAGCTACCTGAGGTGGGGGAGATGGAGTTCCAGCTTCCCACCAAGCTGTGTTCCCACAGCCAAAAGATGGGACTTAAAGCCATGAATTAATGGCCAGATGGGCTGTCCCAGTAGCTCCTGCTGGCTCTGTCCCACTCTGCATGAAGAACTCCTGAAGACAGCAGGGATTCCACCCCGAGCTGCCACACTCCTGGCCCGCCTGACTGTTCTCTCTCCATCAAGAGCTTTGCTGGAATGGTGCAGTAAAGGCCTCAAAGAGAAAGAAAACAAGGCCAAAACTGGGCACCCCTCCACATGCCTGAATCTTCCTATAAATCTGTCTCTTGATTTGAATTTATTGTTAACATTTTAGGCTTTGAATATGCTACTAAGCTTTACAAACTCTACCATGTTTCTTATTATAATTTAATCAACAAGTCACAATTTCCTACCCTTTATTAAAACATTATTTCAAGGCTGCAAGTTACAGACTCTTGACTACTAAGAGTTAGTTGTGTTCTTTGATTTTTTTTTTTAATCTTTAAACTTTAGCTTCAAAAAGTAGTTCACTAAGAACAAGATTAGCCACTGAATATATTTCATCATGGCATGGATTATGATCTTTAAAAACCGAATGTAGCATGTCCTGCTTTTTCCTCTGTATGAATTTATATTAATTCACATTTTTGCAAATTCATATGAGGCAAAAATCATGTTAAATTATGGCAGAGGGTAGAGGCAGGCAATTATATGTCCTAGAGATACAGGACAGAACTGTTAATCGATACACTGTCCAAAACTGATGCAAAAATATGGAAAAATGTAACAGCCTTCCACTTGCATACAATGAGAGGTGCGTGGATGGTCATTGCTGAGGGGAAATCCACTTTTTGATCAGCAGCCACAAGATGATATGCAAGTGCTTGTGATTGGTTTCCTGCAGCTCTCAAACAGTGCAGTGACTGTGGCTTCTTCCAAGTCAATCCATGCCTGGACCAACAGCTGTAGAGCTGTTTCCCCTCGCCTGCTGCAACATGCTGTGGTTCACACCTGCCTCCTGTGAAAAGCAGGGCATGGAGGGGTGATTTGGAGTCTCACCTGAGCAGAATTGCTTCTCTCTCTTGCTACAAGTATGACCATATTACCAACTCAAGCATAAAATAACCTGAGACTAATTTAAAAATAGTATGATTTTTAAGTTTACAAGGCTGTGTTTTCAGTTTTCCTAACACACATACAAAAATGAAAGAATTAATTTTATAGTGAAAAATTTTTATCTTCAGGCATCAAACAATTTCAGAACATTTGAAGCTGAAATGTGCATATGGTTCATTTCATTAAATGAAAGTCCCAATCCAAAATCCTGGCAACACTGATTGATTTATTGATTCAAGAGTCATTAATCAATTAATTAGCTGTTTAAACCACATTTTCACTAAATACTTTGCTGAATTATTTTTTCACTTTGTAGTCATTTAGTTTATAAGATTTGCCTTTACAGCCAAATTGGTGGCTCTTTACTGATTGTCTGAAAGGAACATTTTAAACAAGAGAATGATCAGCAAGTGTTAAACTAAGAATAGAATAATGCCCATAAGAATTTCCACCTGTGCTAAAAATAGGCATTGCATTCCCAGCTGTCTTTAAAACTCTCCTTAAACAAGGATTTCATGAGCTGTAGCCAATGCACACTTCAATTTTCTTACCACCACCTACACTTCTATTTGTACTGCAGCATTATCCAGACCCTTGCTGGAGGCAGAAACTTCCCCAACAGTGACAAGCTTGTACAAACACAGGAAAAAGCACAGCCTTAGTCCCAAGTAGCTTCAATTCTTTGAGGTATTCACTGCAACTCAAACTTGGTAGAGAAAAAACACAGAAAGGGTGCATGTCACAATCACTTCTTGCCAAAAAATGCAGGAAGAACAGACATCTCTTGCTGTAACTATTTTCTCTGTATTGTACAAGGCTGCTCTGAAATTCTTGTGGAAATTTTAGAAATATATTATGAGGTCATTCTAAATGATTCATGTCCAACTAAAATGTGGATACACAGTTCTTTGCCTTTTTTTTTGAAAACTGCACTGAAGAACTCAAAGAGCTTCACAGGACTGGTTTGAGTGTTAGTCTTTGGCATTAAAGTACACTTTGTTTATTTCTAAGTATTAAGTTTTCCTGAATAGAAAAACTTACACTAGGAGAACGTTGCAAGCATCTTTTCTAGCAAATTTCTCTACTTGGTGTACCTTTCTTGAATTTGTAGATAAAATCACTCAGGTCACTATGGCATGGCACAAGTACCTTCCAAAGATCTCTCTGCCCTAATACCACAATGGGATTTATCACAACTTAATCCCTTCAGCATGTAACAACAGTAGGTTTTTTTCTCCTGTTCTTTCTTTTTTTTCCATACACGGATGTGCCAGTCATGCACTTCAGAAAGCCTCTGATTTCTCATCAGAAGATCCAGTCTGTCCCTTTCTCTGCCAACCAATTCTTGGTCAGCATAGGTCAGGCACTTGGACAACCACCTACCCTGTAGACAGCCAAGATACCCAAAAGGATTATCAGGACATCCCCATTTTCTTACATTCTTTCAGTGTTACTGGTTATGGAATTGTAGCACTTCATAGAATATAAATAATAAAATCACTGGAGCACCACATCCCACTCAGGATGTAGAGTTAATGACTGATGAAATCACATCACACTTCTTCAGACCACAGTGGAGTCTGATTAACCATAAGGACCTTTTCCGCGTTCACAAACGTGGGAACAAAACATTTCATTTTCATACACTCTAAGCTGCTGCATTTATTTTGACCTGGAGTTTCCACAGTACGGAAGAAAGACAGCACATTCAACCCCACTGACACTGGAAACATGCACAGACCTTCACCTCGCCCCACTACAATAGCAATGTTTTTTACAAATTATCCCTCTACCCACTGATTTAGGCACCACCTGTGGGGTACAAAGGAAAGGTGATCTCCCCACTCCTTTTTTTATGCAGGTATTTTGGAGTTAGGAATAGTTTAAAATGACCCAGTAGCAGGAGTGGAAAAGGCTAAGGGCTTGGATACCAAGGAGTCTGTCTGGGCTTTAGGCAGACAATGAAACTTGAAGGACTGGAGGAAAACACTGCCAATTTCTGACACGAGGGCCCCTGAGCAACAGCCCTGTTACTATTCTCATTATTAACAACCTTAAACTGCCTGTTCTATGCATTCTAAGTACATCGGATAAGCTCTCTTGGACTGCATTCTGTGTAAGGATAAAAGCATTCTGGAGAAATAAATTAAAATTAAATCTACATTTGATCACCTACCTACACAAGTCCTGCCATCAGGCCCAAGCTGGAGCCCTGGAGAAGGGCAGCGGCAGCGCACCTCCCCTTTCAGTATGTCACAGCCATACTGACAGTTTGCCATCAGGCAAGAAAGGGCATCTGGAGAAAAATAATTGAACATATTTAGATAAAGACTATTGTCAGCACTAGAAAATGACTGAAAACTTTGGAGAAATAAGGCATCACGTGTCTATGATAAAAGTAGGAAACTGCTTCTTGAGTTTCACAGGGAGCCTTCAAAGAGGAAATGTATCTGCTAGTAAAAAATAAAAAACCAAAAAATAGAAAATTACCGCAGTTGTCGTAAGTTATGTTATTGAACGCAGTCTCCAGAATATAAAGCCTGATGTACTACAGACTCTCCTGGACAGTACTGCCATTTTAAAAATGGGGTATCTCTAATTGAAGGTAATTTCTCTCCCCTTCCCTCTGTCCAGATATTCAAAATAACTGTTTTTATGGTAGCAGGTAGGAACCTGATCTCCAGAGAGATAGCAGTATAATTTTTATACCAGTCAAACAATCAACATCTGCAGAAGTAAAGACTTTACGTTCATAAGGCCATAAGGCAGCAGAAATGCAGGTGTCTTGCTGCAATGAAAACTGCAAGCACTCATCCTCAAAGGCCATTTAACAGTGATTTACAGCACTGAAGAATGCTTTGGGGAAAACTTTCAATAAAACTAATAAAATCAAAACAATTGCTCTTGTTTTTTTCAGCCTAATTTAACCAGAAAAAAAGGAGCTCATCTTGCGCTGCTGCCTAAATTCCAGCAAGATTAATCTTTTACTTCAGGACTCATTTCCCAGAAGTTTTCCAGGGAAACTCAAGCAGGGGTTTTGAGAAGCTGGAAGGGAGCAAGCCCCAAGGCTGGCCATACTTGAGCACGTTCCATCTGGCATAAGCATGTAGCCGTTCAGACAGTAGCACTTGTAGCTGCCGTAGGTATTCATACACCGGTGCTTGCACGGCCGTGGCTTTAGTCCACACTCATTCAGATCTGAAATGAAGGGCACAAGGAAAGAGGGTGGGAAAAGAAAACACACAAGGCATGCGTGGCAAAACTACCAGTTCAAGCTGCTGGAGAAGGAAGGAAAAATAAGGCAATTAGCTTTTTTTTTACGCAGTTCATCTGATAGCAAGCGTCCAAAACATTCTGCACGAAGCGTCGTTCATCCTTCCAGCCAAGCAGCTTATTGGGTTTGGTTTCATAAATATCTTTTTAAAAATGACAATATTAGCATTAGATGACGTGCCAGTGGTTTCATTAGGCAACACACAAGCTCAGGCTGCCCACATCTTGCCACTATTCATGTTGATGCCATGTCCAGGACCAGGCAGCACTCAGAAGAAGGAGGAGGAGAGAGAAAGCAAACATCACTCTGCCATCACTGTCAGTGATTCTGATAGCAATTCAGTGATTCGCTACCCTGCTTCAAAAGAAGCGGCAGAGGAAGGTAGGAAAGCTGATGCCAACTTGCTTTAAACAATCTCACAGAGAAAATTTGCTCCTTATCATCTAGAAAAATACTAAAAGAAACTATCTGACACCAGCTGCATTTGTGAAGGACTATCCATGACGGCGAGTATTTCAGATTTACAATTCAATAGAGAATTCATGACTTGAACTGAAAACACTCAGCCTACAGTAGACACAACTTCAAACAAGAAGTAAAGATGATTTCCTTCAGAATTTTCTTCCAAGAATGATTTTGTCAGAGTAAACCAGAATAATTTGTTACTTATTATTGTTGTTAGTTATTTGTATGGCGATGAACAAAGATGGCAACAAAGATGAAAATAAGAAATCTATTCACAAATCCAGCCAGTGAGAACTTAAAGAAATGAGTTCTCAACTGTCATCTCTAATATTGCACCATGCTGTCTGGAGGTCTTTCGCAGACAGAGAATTGCCATTTTTTCCAGAAGTTTTCAAAGAGCCATCTCCCAGCACTAAGCACCATCTTATCAAGTGTCACTCAAGCCATGTAGCAGAAAAGTAAGCCTTGAGGCTCCCATCACACCACAGATACACACACACACACAGAAACCACTTCATAAAATGCCAGCTGACAGATGCCTCCTGTGGACTGGAGACAAAGGCTCAGGGTTAAGACGCTGAACCAGAAAGATAAATACACCTCTGGTTACAACAAAGTCAGTAAGTAATTGATTGCTTTTCAGAAGTAAAGCAGAAAACTTAACTGGGTCTACATAGTAAATGAAGCAAGAAAAGTTACATTCACTGTAGAGGTGAAGTTAGAGAAAACATTGATTCTAGAAAACTACACCTGGAATTTCACAAGTTCTTAACGTTTGGATTTTAAATTTGTCCTGAAACTCTGTAATACCTTAGTTTTTGAGAGTAACATCCTTCACCTTACTCTTTTCAGGGAAAATATTTTTAAACGGCATTCTAAAACTGAGAAATATATCCCCTTTCATTTTGACTAGTAAAATGCAGAGCCACCAAGAGAAAAATACATGTATCACACTACAAGTCACTGATGTAATCAAACTCAGCTGCAAGGATGTTGCCTGTTATGTCACTGCTATACCTGAGAGTTCCTAACAGTGTTTACATGCATCACAAAACTTGCTGTCTTCTGACTTACTTTGTTTCTATCTTCATGGGATCAAGGAATAGTGTGCATCATGCAGACATGACCCTCCCCAGAACCCTTCCCCTCATTTCATTGTCCCTGCTCTCAGGAAGAACAGCATGTTCAAGGACAAGAATACTTCCTGCTCCACTCCTCTGCAAGAGGGTAGTGGCAAGGGATGCAATTTTCCATTTCTTCCCGTGTAAAGCTGAACAAGATATTTCCAGGAAACCTGAGGGGGAGTATTTTCTCCTGAAGAGATGAGGAAAATCAGGTGAGCCTAAGCAGGAATTCAGTGCAGAAAGACTGCCAAATTAAGGGCTGGATCTGTGCATGATAAAGAAAGAGACCACCTCAACAGTCTTCCTGAGGACCATGAGCTGCAGAGACAGCACCCCTTTCAGCTCTCACTCTTTGGGAATTGGAAAAAGTTTCAGCAGTTGCAAGGAGAATATACTTCTCACAGCAGGCAACAATGCCACATTCACAAGTCCCTGCTGGGTTTGAGAGAAACAGCTGTAGAAGAAAGCACATTTTATCCTATGAAAGCAGGATCTTCTGCTAGGAGTTGTGACTATAGGTATATGCCTAGGACAAATGGAAATGCAGCGGATGATTATGCTAAAGGGCAAGGACAAGGTTTCATTGTGGAAACCTGTGCATGAAAAAAGTTTTACATAAAAATCTTCAACAATAAGCAGAGGAAAGCTCACGGTTTGAAAGGCAAACTTCTCTTGACAGCACAATAAAAAAAAGTTGTTTTTTCTTTTTTCTGTAAAACATACCAAAAGTAGGCAGTTCCTGACAGACATTATAGCTGTATTAACGTATTTATTACACATGCAATGTATCTTTTAAAAAAGTAATTGTTACATTCAAAAACTCTGTTACCATTTGATTTCAATTCATAAATGTATCCCCAAGGAATCCATAGTACTAAATATACTGAGGTTCACTGACAATTATCATTTTGAAAAAAGAGGGGAAAAAAGTTCTCATAGTCTAAAATATCTGTATTCTTCCTCTTTTCTACAAAAAACATCTCTTTACAAAATAAAGGCATAGCAGAGCTAAGTATAAAATACTTAACTAGAAGTAAGGACAGAATAAGGAAAAGTAACACTGACATTAAGTTGACGAGGCAGGATTTTAACAGTGCCTTGTGTTAAGTTCTAGTGTTTAAATTCCACTGCACTTCAGCTCCTAAGTTGAGATACTCCTGACAACTTAAGAACTGTCGTGCACTTACTTCCACAGTTATGACCACAGACTCCAAGTTGAAAATAAGAATTTACAACTGTTCTCAGTGTATCACCCTGCATAGAGTACAGATTACACTATGAGCCTTAAAATACTGGATCCTTCTATAGAACTCTGAATTCTACACCACCACTTGAAACACAGTATTCTTAGTACAGAAATAAAAGCTCTGGTACTGACAAATATACAGCTATCAGTAACATACTACAAGAATAGTATAAAGCACAACATTATTAAAAAGTTTAACAAATCCCTTTAATTTTTTTTGTGGGAATGCCCACTCATTGTCCTGAAATTGAGAATTTTATTGTTCAGCCTTTTAATTTCCCCCATTGCCTACAATAATGCAAAACCAGCATTCTTGATTTCAAAGCAACACAAGGCTGTAGAGTACATAAAAGCAGACTGACTGTTTTGGCCACTATGGGAAGCAGGTTTATAACAAACACAAGCTGCTGAGCACGAGCATGTTATATCTAAAGAAATGAAATGAAATCTGAGTGCAAGGAAAGGACAAGAGTGTTATGCTGGAGAAGCCGGATGTGACTCCTTTGACTGCTGCCCTGCACCACACATGATCTTGGACCGACTTCAGTGCACACCCAACAATGGGCCACTTATTTCTAGGCAGATTCAATACACTCTGCTATTTTCTTTTAATTAGCTTCTGCAGACTTCAGCACTAAGGGCTTTTTCTGCCTTTTTTTGNTGCTGGAGAAGCCGGATGTGACTCCTTTGACTGCTGCCCTGCACCACACATGATCTTGGACCGACTTCAGTGCACACCCAACAATGGGCCACTTATTTCTAGGCAGATTCAATACACTCTGCTATTTTCTTTTAATTAGCAACACTGAAGTCAAATATTCAACACCACATTTACCCAGCTCTGAAAATGGAAAGCCAAGGACCAGATATCAAGTAGAAAAATCAAACTGTTATCACCATACTATAAACAGTAGTTCAGCTGTCATTTCCAGCAATTGCAATCACACTACCATGTCAACCTCACAAAGAGATTTGTATCACCTGAAGAGTTTTGTTCACTTAGTCTGATTAATCAACAGCTGCCAAATTCAGAAGTTTTTAACCCTCATTTTCTACAAATTCCAGCTTTATCTAAACCAAAGTTTGTCTATCAGGTTAGATAAAGACAAATTTCCATCACCATCACTTTACAAAGGAACTCAGAAAAGAAAAAAAGGTAGGCTCTGAAAGAAAAGCAGAGGAAAGAAACAAATGTAAATGACAACCACCAGTATGTGGAGAGTCAGAACTTTTCAGAATACACACAGAAGCACCAGGAAATACAACCAATTATTAGCTCTGCATGCTAAGGGCACTGCAGGTCCAGCTTTTGCATCCCAGCCGTTGATGGGTTGATCAGCCTCCACCCCCTTCACAAGAAATTGCACTCCTGTTTGAAGCCATGCAGAAAGGAGGAGCACAACACCTGACACACGGAAGGGACCACCTCAACCCTCCATGCCACATTTCCTGCATGATGATCCAAGGGGTAGAATACAAGAGCTTCACTGCTCTGACCAAGTGGACTTATGTACAGCTGCACATCTTCACAGGATAGAGAGAGGGCAAAATGAAAACATGACAATATGCATTACTTTATTTATAAACTAATAAATACACATCAAGTGCTGACAAGAATTTCAAGCAGTGAACTTTGTTTGTTCTGGGAAAATGATGCAGAGTAAGAGAATAGAAAGTTACAGAAAAGCAGCCTTAGATTTTTTTTTTTGATAAAGACAACCTTTGCCAGCCAAAGAAAGTTAATCTGTATGTGCTTTAGATTGTTAGCAAAAATTACAACTATTTGTCTCACTGAATACTATTTGTATTTTCTTCAAGAGCAGCTACCATTTTGTGATGAACACATTTTGAAAGTATGAGTTCTGTTATTACCACTATAAATTAAGAGAGGTGGCAGAGGGTATTTTCTTTCAAGTTGTTCTGTTTGTTTCTTCACTGCTTACAGCTGTAGAGCTGGGATCAAAAAGTGGGAAGGGAAACACTAAAGCCATTCAGGAGATATGAATGCTGTAGGAAGAACACATGGTTAGCTCTTGTGCAGTCACTGCAATTTGATTGCTGATGATAGCAACATAATTAAGAAAGTATCAGGTAGTGTTAGCTTCTGAGTGATCTAAAGCGAGGTATGGATTGCCACAGCAGCTGCAGTACCACTGGAAAAGGACAAGCATCCAGCATCATCACAAAGCCAGGGCTGAACAGTTCTGCTGTGAGGCTGGGTTGATCTCCTGGATCAGTCCCAGGAACAGAGCCTGATCCATGGGGCACATGAACAGATGAGATGTAAAGCCTGTTTATCAGAGATTTTACTCCAAGAACGCCTTTCACCAAGAATTTGAGTGTACTTTACAGCCCAGAACCATTCAAGCATCCTAGAAAGATTTCCATCTCTGCAGGGAACTCCAACATTTCCTCTGCCAACATTATTACTTCTGTAAATATTCTAGAACAGGATTGAGAAAATGGGCCAGAGACTGAACAGGGCAAATGCTGTATTAAGATATAATAACATAGGTCACATTTACCCTCTGCCATTTGAATCTCCTCCCAGCAAAAGCAGACTCTGTATTCACTGTGCATTTTCCAGTCTCACCCAAACACTGAATCAGCACGCAGCAAGAACACAAATCATGAGCCCAGGAATAGCTCAAAGATGTCACCATAGAGAGCAGCAGCAGCCACCTGAACTGGTGCACATTTGGGGCACCACAGTCAGCTGGCATCTCAGAATCCTCATCTACATCTGTCAGGGCAGCTTTGTCACCGACACCATGCAAGAATATTTCATCAGTACTGCCCAAAGTGCTTCCCTTGATAATCTATCACATTTTTTCCTTCTGTAGCATTTAGTGGCGAGTAAATAGTTTAGTTCAAGACTGAAGCCTCCAGCAACTTGCAAAGCATTCTTTTGATATTCTTAAACTATTTACTACATATAAAAATTGTTATACATATATATATAACTGTTGGTTCACTGCACTGTTTTCTAAAAAAGCTTTGGACTGACTAAAACATGCGTAGAATAAAATCATAACAACACATCCTCTAGAATGTCAGCCCAGAGAAAGGGGAAATAAAACAAAACGGGGTAATATAAGAGATGACAAACTTTTGAGAAAAATGAAAAGCACAACACACATTTCCACATCAGTTTGGGAAGAATTAGAAAATCTGAAAATAAGTATGTATCTATTTTTAAAGACAATAACTCAGTCTAAAAATCAACATGTCATAAGAAATTTAGCAACATCAAGGTACATCCTTGGAGAAGAAAATCATTCTAAATATCACATTTTTCTACCATACTTCCTCAGCACTCAAAAAACACACAAATTTTCCTGTAGGCTGAGACAACTGCAAAAGAGATATAATTGAGATATCATTGTATGTGAACATGTCTTAGCCATCAAGTCTAAAAATCACATATTACAATTCTCTAATTGTTTATACTCTATGATCTTTATACCATTACATGCATTGGATATAACATTTGAAAAAAAAACATCCAAATAATGAAACTTGATAATCCAGTAAGAGAAACTTCATCTTTACATCAATCCTTTAGTAGTTTAATACCACCTAGTTAGTTCAGGATTAGAAACACTAAAATGAGAATGTATGAATTACGATGTTTTTAATTAAACAAGTATTATTTCACTATGCAAAACCTGAAAATTGTGACTTCATAAAAAACAACAATCCTGACCATAAGGTTTAAATAATTTCTTTCCCATTAAGGAGAGCAGGTAACTACATCCTATATATTAATCTCACTAGGTTTCTTCTGAATGAAAGCAATTTTTCCCCGGTACTATCCCACTGCAGATGTCAATCTCTCTATAAATGTCAGTCCAAATATCAGACTTGCTGCAGCAGCAACAGACCTGGTTTATGAGCTCATTACTCTATAAACACAGGGGACACACACAGTATTGGTGGGGGTGGGTAGAGAGATCAACAATACTTCCATGATTTCAAAATTAAATTCTTTCTCACCTTGGTTGCAAGTTTTTCCGGTGTATCCTGGGTGGCACTTACACTTGTTTGGCCCAATGCATTCACCGTGTTTGCACCCTGGCTGGCATATAGCTGAAAATAGAGGAATACTCATTATCTTTCCACTCCAGTCACACTTGATAGTGCTTTACTTTGAAATAAACACCAGCTACCTAACAAATTGTAGTACTGTCTATGTTATACTCAGAAAATAAACACAGAATTTCAAGAAATAATAGGTAACCATTTTTGGTACCTCTCTTAATATGACATGAACAAAATTCATAAAACAAACTTCTAAAACTTCAATAACAAATAACAAAAGCATTGCTCCTGAAGAAATATAAGAATTCATGCACAAATATATTTTCTCTGATGTAGGATTAGCCAACAGGAATATTTTCCTGTGTAACTGAAAAATATTTGACATATGAAAATCTTAAACAGCATTTCTAAGTCTTTTTCATTAGAAATGTTTTTCTATTATTAAACCTGTTTTTTGAACCTACTGGAAAAATGCAGTAATTACTGCATTACATGCACTAAGATGTTTATCATTATATGACAAAATGCAGATACACAATCCTGCTGAGCAATCTCTGCTAAAGCAAGATAGACACAAAATAGACAGAAATCAGATGGTAGCATAACTTGAATACCCTGTAACCAGGATTTATCTACTTACCCCAGCTAAAATTTCATTTTATAAAGTAACAGAATCATTTGGAATTTGCAAGTAACTAACTTGATCCAGCTGCAATATTAATATGACAACAACCGGCTGTATCGTAAAACTGGATGTATCAAGGACATAATTTAACAGAAATCAGCCAGAATGCACTCAAAAATGCAATTTGCCTTCTGGCAAAGTTGTTCAAAATGATTGAAATTAAACAAAATTTAAAAAGAAACAAGATATTCATTTTGGTTGTGGAAGAACAATCCAAATACACCTCTGATGTTCTGAAAATCTTCTCCATAAGATTCAAAGCATCCAGAACAGGTAACTCTCACAAATATATCCAGAGAAGTAGCTGTTAGCATGGAAGGAGTTTGCTCCAGTTTTAGGATTGCCTTTATTTAGCACTGTTTTAGGACTCCCTTTATTATCAGGCATGCTTTTTGTTTAAGTGTAGTATATACATATAATCAGTGATATATCCTGAGACCACAAAACCTTGTTTTAAATCTACAGCTCTGCTCCTGATCAGTCTTCCTAGTATTATGGTAAAGTCTCTTTCCAAACAATCATTAAGGAGTATCTTAAAAAGCAACAGAAAATGCAAGATATTTTTTTCCCACAGCAAAGACTATCTGGAAACAAAGAAAAGAGATTCATATTTAAAAACACCTCTCAATGGAAGTGTAAGGGAAAGGAGCTTCTCAGACTACTAAAAGGGTATGTTTTAGGAAGTATGTCCTTGGGTAATGGACAGGTCTGACTGAAGAGCAACTGAGACACTTCTAGAACATTCTACTTGGAAACGCTGCTTTTTAAATCACTACGGCCATAAAAAGGAAAGAAGGATCTCCTTTGTTAAGAGTTCATTTAGATGCTGAGATTCTTATCTTCCTGGCATCACACACTCAGGTCTGATCAGAGGTGATAGTGGCAAACTGAGAACTATGAAGACCAACTTAATGACTTCAAAGCAAACAGGGAAAAACAAACATGGTGATCTAAACTACTGTAGAGAAAAAGAAATTACTATAAATATGCTTTTGAGAACTTGTTTGAATTTTCATCTGCACTTTAGAGAAGATCTGAGTTGTGAAGTGGGATATACTTATTTAAATCAGTTCTTTTCAAGAAACATGAAGTACTGTGGGATCACTTCCATGCAAAGCGTGACAGTTCAGTAGCTGAACCTGCGGCAACTTTAGTTTAGCTGAGTTTTTTGAAGCCTTGGTCCCTCCCTCAATTGCACAGATTGTACACTAGTAGTAGCTCAGATAGAGAAAAAAAAAATCTTATACTTGAAGACAAAAATCTCTATCACTCCAAGGAAAGCTTCCTAATGATTAGCAATCCACTATCCATAAAGTCAAAGTCATTATAAAGCACTGGGGATTTTGCACATTAAATGGGTATTTGGAAACCTTTGTTTTCTGCCAAACACCGTTCTTGAAGAAAACCTGTTTATTAGAGTACATTCTATGAACTTGGGCTACTTCAGCATTACAAATCTTATTTAGACACAGCTGAAATTCAATACAATATTACAACTGAAGAATTTCTATATACAGCAGAAAAACGCTTTGCAGTAGGCTTAACAACATCTGCAACTCAGCCAACACCAGAGAAAAATCTGACTGCATTTCCTAGGAGGAATTAAGCCATCCTCAGGATAAAACTTGTGTATCTTCCTATTAACTTTATTGGGGCTTTGCAGGGTGCTCAGATGGTTCAGCCAAGTCTGCATGCCTGGCTGGGGTCCCCCCTGACCCCTACCAGAGTGACCAGGCCCAGAGGGGTGGGTCAGCTCCAGCTCTGCCATCTCCAGCAAGGAAGTCCCTATTCAAAGGAGAAGCTGCCCATACAAGGCAGTAAATCCACTCACTGACTCCAAACGAGGTCTGTTTGAACACTGGCAACAACCAGATGCAGGTACAAAAATAAGCTTAAGCCAGACTTTGAGCATTTCCTTTAATAGCAGGCAACTATTTCAGCTGTTTGGCATGTGTCTGAGCATACACTACATGTGCTAATGTGACTGGGTGCTTTAATTCTCTACTTGTTTTCTTGCAAGGCTCCAGATACAACAGAACAGAATACTTGACTCACTTCACACACAGACAAATGGAGTTTCTGCATTTTTTTGAAAACAAGTAGACTCACAAGTAATGGAGAAAAAGAATTTACTACTTTTACTAATTTACCCATTTACTACTTTTTGCCTCTTGAAAATTTAAAAATTCCCCCACGACCAATAAACCATCATTTCCTTCCAAGTGACTCACATTTACAATGACTGAAACAACCCACGTCCCTGGATTTCAGCCTGTTGTGTGACACTTGCTTCCCTACTAGGGATGAAGGAAATGTAGACAGAAGGATTACACCAGGCTGAGAAAGTCACTCTCTTATGAACATAGGGCAGTGAAATTCTTTTCAGAAGAGTCTGAAAAGGGCTGCTAAAAGTCAGTAAAAACTTTCTACTCTTTATTAACAGTAACTGTTGTAAACAAAAGTTAAAACTACACTTGCATAGACAAGTGCCACTCCAAATGAGACTGCTAATTTACTGTTGAATCAGTATCAAAACAGACCTACCACATCTCCAAAGATTACTCTCTGAAAGCTGTTAAGCTGCACTCCCATTGGGTAGGAATGTGGATTGATGTAGACAGGAAAAAGAACCCTAAGCACAGCAATTTTCATCTTTAGTCAATTCTTACTTTTTTATCCATGTCACAGAAAAAACTATAACTGAACTTTCCTTTTCACTTTATTGACCAATTCATTTGAGAGATAATCAGCAAAAAAAACTTCTGGTCTCATGATTATTCATTTCAGTTGGATCATTTTAAATGTTTTTTTCGGGGGGTCAGATGTGAAAATTTGCTCTCAGTTCCCTTTAAATTCTAGGAGGTATCCTAGAGCCTTTTATTTGGCCATAAATCTAACTGAGTACTTACATTCATGGTTGTCAAGAACTACCTTTTTCCTCCAAAATAAGGTGACAAATATCACATTTTAAGTCTCACTGAAACTTCAGAACAAATTAAACTTCCTGTAAAAATAACATAAGAAATTGAAATGTGAATGGGATTATGTGGTTTGGATTTATGATTGGTTGGTTGTTTTTTCTTTTTTCAAGTGTGGGAGAGTGGAAGAAAGAATTTCTGGTGAAGTACACAAACTGTCAGAATGCATTATGCTTGTGCAAAAGCCAGAAGCCACCAATCTTCCCAGCCACTGCTTGCTCTTGGTGGTATCCAAGCATGACTCAAACACACTGAATTATTATTTTTTAATTGTTGCATAAATGCAACAAACGAAAAACACATCCAACAAATTCATTATGGGTCTGTAATGCTGGAGGTTTTTTCCATTTCAACTGCATTTTCTCACTGCACACAGTTCCCTCAGACTTGGTCAGCTCCTCTGCACTAAGCTGCCCACTTTTGAAGGCATAGGTGACTACCACGTGCTGTCCCTTGTATTCCTCCTCTTCTAGAATTTTAACATTAATGATTTATTTATTGATTACCAAACACTGTTTGGTGGAGTCCTAACCAGAAGACTGCACTGCTTGGTTCCTACCTGACTAACTCCTCTCCATTTGTGGCCAACTATGGAAATCCTTGAGCTTTCTTAATGGACTATCGCTAGCAATTAAAATTCTCTTTGGTTTTCCAGCACTCTTAGCTATGTTTTTCATTAAAACAGCATTGAGCATAATTCATACACTCTTTTTCTCTGCTTCGTCTTTCAATTTCTGATTTTTTTTTCATCTTTCTGAAGTCTAAAATCATGCACAGAAATACCTGCATCTGAAACAAACTGTGCTAACCAATGGCCTTGTTTCTGCCCCCTATTTATTCTGACTCCAGATCCCAGCTCCTTAAAATTCAATTTGCTCAGGCACAACAAGTAATTTGTGCAGCAGCGGAGAAATGATTACATAATGTATTCAGCTTCACAAACCTTTACTGGATCCTCTTGCTCTGCTGATTGCAGAACATATTTCCCATCTTCAGATCGTTTCCCACGTTGCCCCCAGTGCCAGCTTTCTAACAAGACTTGCATGCTGGTGAAAGAAGCTTTCCTCAACGCTGCTTCCTTCACCTGAACCTGGCTGCCTTTCTCCTGTGCTGCCCACAGACCAAGTTCCATAGTACTTCTCTCCCTCAGAGTCAGCTGCAGCTCACATCTCTCTCTTTCTGTTTACTTTTTGCAATTCTTTGTAAATTATGCAATCACATAAACATACTCAGGAAAATGAAACTGCCTTATTCACAGTAATTTTTATCTAGGATCCCAAAGGCATGAACTNTCTAACAAGACTTGCATGCTGGTGAAAGAAGCTTTCCTCAACGCTGCCTCCTTCACCTGAACCTGGCTGCCTTTCTCCTGTGCTGCCCACAGACCACAACACCAAGTTCCATAGTACTTCTCTCCCTCAGAGTCAGCTGCAGCTCACATCTCTCTGTTTACTTTTTGCAATTCTTTGTAAATTATGCAATCACATAAACGTACTCAGGAAAATGAAACTGCCTTATTCACAGTAATTTTTATCTAGGATCCCAAAGGCATGAACTAATTTGTAAAATAAATCATTTAAGATCTTTCAGAGCTGCATATTTCTTCTCTGTTCAAATACATACTTCAACTACTCACAACTGCAAGAGAATGCATAAAGCTTATCCCACCTCAAAGTTACTAGAAGGTGGTAAAAACACATCACACCCATAACTCACATTAGAGAATTACCTCTGAAAAAGTGACTTCACTTCTCAAATAAGTGTATTAGTAATCACAGAATATATCTCTGCTGTGATAATTAATGAGCCTGACTAGGGCAACTGGGTATTATTTTCAGATTATTTCATCTGCACAACACTTCTTACTCAACCTTTTTTTTGGAAGATAATAAATGTCCTTGACCAACTTCTGTAGCTAGAAACTGACAAAAACATCAGACAAAAAGGTAGTATCTAATACTTGAATATTTTTTCAGAAATTAATTGCCCTTATTTGTGACATTAATGTTCCATAAAGTAAGCAGCTCCTAATTTTTCATGCACAACTCCAACACTTGCCCAAGTAAATCAGTTACTCAGTCTGCACATATGATTCTGGTAACAGCACATTAACATGACAAACTGCAGCCAGTGTGGGCCATTCACTGCAGTGAATTCTTGGCTTGGCTATGACCGCTGCCAAATGTGTTTCTAAACCACACAGGCAAATCCAGACCCTGGTTTATGAATGCCTTGCTATTCAGAACAGCACCACACAGCATGCATAACTTCAGCATGGGCAACACTGAAATCAACAGGATTTAACCAAGTCAGTAGAAGTTAATCTAATGCTTATACACTTAAATACTCTTTTTTAAAAATCAGCAAAAAGCTGATCTAACACACACAAATTTAGAAAAGCAAGAAATACTTCATGCTTTCTCAAGCTTCGTGTTTGCATTTCAAGTGGTTCATTAAAACTGCTTGAAGAATGGTGCTTATCATCTCAAATGTCTGTTTGTTACCTGAATTTTTCTATGTGTCTATGGAATTCCAACAGGTAGGAACACGATAGCATGAATGTCTCTGTGTGGTGACAGAAGACGAACTGGGTCCTACTGATATTTTGTTTATAGGAATACAAAACATCCACTGACTCCAGGAGAGTAACTTCTGTATCACAGTAACAAAGCTGATTTCACAGAGAGATGAATGGCTGAGTGCTTTGCACCTCTCTGTCTGAGATCTGTGCCCCTACCACAGGGATATGCAAACAAAATCACAGAATCTCTTGGCTGGAAGAGACCTTCAAGATCATCGAGTCCAACCCATGCCCTAACACCTCAACTAGACCATGGCACCAAGTGCTCATCCAATCTTTTTTTAAACACATCCAGGGATGGTGATTCTACCATCTCCCTGGGCAGAACATTCCAGTACTTTATCATCCTTTCCATAAAAAAACCTTTTTCCTAATATCCAACCTGTATTTCCCTTGGTACAGCTTGAGACTGTCCCCTCTGGTTGTGTCAGTTGCTGCCTGGAGAAGAGACCAACCCCACCTGACTGCAGCCACCTTTCAGGGAGTTGTAGACAGTGATAAGGTCACCCCTGAGTCTCCTTTTCTCCAGGATAAACACCCCCAGCTCCCTCAGCCATCCCTCACAGGGTTTGTGTTCCCAGCCCCTCCCCAGCCTCGTTGCCTCCTCTGGATGTGCTCCAGCCCCTCAAGGTCCTTCCCAAACTGAGGGGCCAGAACTGGACACAGCACTCGAGGTGTGGCCTCACCAGAGCCCAGTGCAGGGGCAGAATGACCTCCCTGCTCCTGCTGGCCACACCATTCCTGATCCAGGCCAGGGGCCATTGGCCTTCTTGGCCACCAGGGCACAGAGCTGGCTCATGTTCAGTCAGCTGCTGACCAGCACCCCCAGGTCCCTTTATGCCTGGGCACTGTCCAGCCACACCAACCCCAGCCTGTAACATTGCAGGGCTTATTGTGGCCAAAATGCAGGACCCAGCACTTGGACTCATTGAGCCTCATCCTATTGGACTCTGCCCATCCATCCAACCATTCCAGGTCTCTCTGCAGAGCCCTCCTACCTTCCAACAGACTGACACACACTCAGCTTAGATGTCATCTGCAAATTTACTGATGAAAGACCCAATCTCCTCACCCATATCATCAATAAAAACATTGAACAGAGCTGGCCCCAGCACAGACCCCTGGGGACACCACTGGTGCCTGTCCCCAGCTGGATGCAGCCCTGCTCACCAGCACTCCCTGGGCCTGGCCATCCAGCCAGTTCCTAACCCAGCACAGAGTGCTCCTGTCCCAGCCATGGGCTGCAGCTTCTCCAGGAGTGTGCTGTGGGAGACAGAGTCAAAGGCATTGCTGCAGTCCAGGAACACAACACCCACAGCCCTTCCCACATCCACCAGGTGGGTCACCTGGTCAGAAAAGGAGATCAGGTTGGTCAAACACGACCTGCCCCTCCTAACCCATGCTGGGTGGGTCTGATACCCCGGCCATCCTGTAAATTCTGCCTGATGGTACTTAGTATAAACTGCTCCATCACCTTACCAGGTACTGAGGTCAGGCTGACTGGTCTATAATTACCAGGATCCTCCTTTCCACCCTTTTTTGTGAATGGGTGTCACATTGGCCAGCTTCCAGTCATCTGGAACCTCCCCAGTGAGCCAGGAACAAACAAGACACATCAATTCCTAAGCAGCAGCAGACTATAGCCCTGGGTAACAAAATAAACTCTGTTGACTTCATTTTGCTCTAACATGCCAGGTTCTACACTGCTGGAGTCCAAGGGCTGTAAAGTTTCCCTGTTCTGGGAAGGACAACCTGTAGTGGAAGTGCAAAGCAGGCAGTGGGGGGCAATAAGTGTCTCAGCCATCCCAAAATAACCTCCCACTGCACATGATTCAATGCCATGAAAGCAAATTAGGCCTCCCAGGTCTGACAGCTTGTAAATGCACTGCTGGGAGTACAGACAATTTGCAGAAAGGGAAAAATACTGCACAGGGCTTGAGAGTAAAATAAAGAAAAGGAATGAAAGGGGAAAAGTGTTGTATTTTAGAAAATAAGTATCACTGTATAGACATCTGGGATAAAATAGCCCTATTAATTTCTTTTCCCCCTCATCTTCCCCAAATCAAATTATTAAAAAAATATAAAAACAACAAAAAAATACCTTCTGGTCACATATTATAATTTTCATGTTAACTTATGACTTCAAGGCCATAACTCCAAATCATAACCTTGCCAAAATTATTTCAAGAAATATGTTCAGCTAACCTTTGGGCTGGCACCTTAGGCTGGCTATTCTCTGCCTTAAGACGTAGAATGCTGCAAAACAAATATCCAAAAGAGAAATTCCAGCTTTTTTTTTTTTTTTTTTTTTTTTCTCTGTGAGGAGGATGGACTTGGCTGTGGTTTTTATCAACTTGTTACATTCCTGGAGAATTACATACATTCAACATTCAGAGCTTTTCTGAAATAAAAAAATTCTGGTACACATTTAAAAATGGAAATACTTTACATCAGTATTTCATTATGAGATTTAAAAAACACATTCTGATACATAAGAGTAATTAAACATAATGATGTGATGCTATTCTTAGTCCATCAACTAAGGAACTACACTTTGTCACGTTTCATACAGTCAGTAGTTGTAAAAATTCTCATGTTTCACGGTTCAAGTTCAACATTTCCATCAACAGAAAACAAATGCTTTTCTTAAAGACACAGTATCCTTTCATTGAAGTATGGGTATATATTTTTAATTTAATGCTAAGTCTCCACAGCTCAAACACAAAGGCTTAGCATCTGGATGCTAATTTGAGAGCAATTAAAACTACACCCATTTATATGTATCTGAACATCTGCAACCAATAAACATGTTGGCATACAAATTTACAGGTCATTTTTATAATGTTTAAAAAGGTAATGTCATCTAAATTAATACTTAGGACCCTTTTCAGCTCTTGCTACCACACGAAATAAGACATGCTACAAAACTTAAGTAAAATGAAAACACAGATATATGTTTCAGGCTATTTGTAATCAATTTATTTGCCAGTCAGTTTAATGTTAGCAGCATGGCTTGTTAGGCTACACAGCCTTGTGATAGCAGGCTGGGACTTGAGCAACAGCAGCTCTTTTTATTTTGAGTAGTGTGTGGCCAACACTTAAGGGTTTTCTATGATTTCAACTTATACCAGTTTAAATTAGTTTTAATCTGGAAGTTCCTTAGCTTTGCTTATAGCAGAAGCAAGCTCCTCAGGTTGTTGCTGGGCTTTCAGAGAAGGTGAAATTACAAATATACTACAGTTGTAATTGGTCAAATCAGGTTACTGATGACATTTCCTTGGAAAAAACTACTGATCTGCATATGAAGTGCACGAGGAATTCAGTAGGGAAATTGAAAAGGATACTGTGTCTTTAACACAGTAAAGTCATGCTTCAAAGGCATAAAGGTTCTAAACTGGAAAAAAAATGAATAAAAATAGCAAAACCTCATTTTTATTCTTGAATAGCAGCTTAAAGCAGTATTGCAATTCTGTATAAAATACCTTTTCTTTGAAAAGTACCAGGGATGCACAAAAATATCAGTCATTTTACAAGAAGCAGACATGCTTCATATCAGTATTTATTAAACACTGCCAACACAATGCATTGATTCAGACTGTGATCTTGCAACCACAGATTCAGTAGCAAAACTCTTACTGACTTTAGGGATACTTCTGCTAGTGGATCAGCCTCCTAGAAACCAGTATTTTCACAGCTATTATTGATACAATCACGGTTTTATTTTTGTGCATCATGGACTATACAGAATTGCCATTTCCACTGAAAGCAATGGTATGTGCAGGAAACAGAAGTCCTAAGCAGCCCATGGCCTCTTCTCCCATTGATGTGTTGGATGATTTATATGGGTAAACTCCCATCAAATTCATTGTTAGCTATATAAAATCTCCTTCTACACATCAATGAGAGCCCAGCCACCACTTCCTCCCCCTCCCACCACCTCACAGCCCTGTAAGAGATTGCACAGGACAGGTACACAGCCTCTGAGCTCATTAGGACAGGAGCAGCAGCACAGACACTGTGAGAGCCTTCCCAAGGGTAGCAAGAAGGCAGCAGCATGCACAATTCCCAGCAAAGCACTCAGGTATGCCTGCATCTGCTATACATCAACTTGTACAAGCTCCTCTCTCTTCCAAGTCCTCTTTAGAACTTCCTGAAATCATATGCCTTCTACTAGGTTTGGCTAAATCTAAATGCCAGCCTGACATCCTTCAATTAACACTTTTTTAATGATGCAAAGCTAAGGGGAGGCGTAAACTGATGGTTTGACTTTATATATCCTTGACTGTTCTGTCCCTAGGCCTTTGAGCCAGTTGTGGTGGAAAACTACTTTGTAATCTACTCTGGGTTTGCTTCCCAGGTAAAATACTCAAACCTCAGCATGGGGAGATAACCAGAGTTACAACTGAAAGGCTCTCTGAAAGAGCACACTCATCTTCACTACCCCTTCTGGAGACAGACCTCAGAGACTTTCTTACTGTTTAAGGAGAATTGCACATACAATTGGGTGAAGTCATCAAATATCACTGCATATTAACTCCATGCTCAGTGGGATTTTATTCCTGTCAAGCACCTTCTGTTGGTCAAACTTTCTATCCATCAGACAAAATTTGCTGTCTCCAAGATTCACACAGACTCTAGTCAGCAGAGGATCTGACAGTAGATCCGCAGATCAAGCCTTCTCTTCTGTATCTATGTTAACACAGCAAAAGGAACCACTTTTGCCATCACCTCTAGCAAAGGAGTTGTCCAAACTGTAATGCAGAATGAGAATTCAAGCCACTTCATATTGCTTTTCTTTTAAAAATCCTGCTTAACCTTATAAATCTATATTAAGGTATTATCTCTTTCTACAGTTTTTTGCTGTTAAACTGCAGCTAAAATTTTGAAACAATCTTTACATCTGTAGTGTACCTTGACTACACATAACTGGAGTACAAATCAATTACAAACAGACACACAGCCAGGTTCAAAGCAGGTATATTTTGTTTATGAAAGACACACACACAGGCAGAAACCATTTTTATAGCTTTTGAAAGAACTGCAGAGAAATTTGTAAGCCAGCTAAAAAAGAGGCAGACAGACCATTAGTTTTAAGAATAGTTTTGAGGGAACCTGGATAGATGAGTGGCAAAAATACCCACAAAGAATTATTTTTTGCATTTGTGCACGATCCGTGCAAGGATGCATGTCCTGACTTGGTTTTCCCTGTGTCCTTTAAAACCCCTTGAATGGGCTCTGGGTTAGGACAACACACTCAGTACCACAGATGCAGTTGCCTCACAATGAAAAAGCATTTGTGAATTTAAAATGCTCTATTGATACCTGCTCTCACCAAAAATACTCTGTCACAGGAATTCACTTTCTCTGGTCTGAGAAAACAAATACAGAATAAAATTCTTCTACCCTCACTTTTACCCTGGGTTATAGCTCAGCTGCGTGCACAACAGTAAGATATAAAGAAGACAATAACAACCCTATTTTTAAACATATTTCATCAGGTATTTTATCAACATACCATCTTTCACAGAGGTAGGCTTTTGTGTGATTACTCCCACTTACAGCTATTACTCCCACTCCTACTAATTAAAGTGTGAGTAAATCCCGCAGGCTGGGCAACAACATGGGATTTTTGGACTCATTTCAAGCGGGATATTTAATATGTAACTTCAGAGTATTGATGCTGTTAGTCCCTCAGTGTAAAGGATCAGCTCTATCAAAGATGAGGGCACTTCATGGGAGCTAATAGTTGGTGCTTAAACATTTCTGCTGCTTCCAAATTAACCTTTCTACACCCTAGGTTAAACTAATTAATCAGGTTTACATACCAAATCAAAATCTAAGAAAAGCTACTTAGTTATGTTAATGATGTGGATATACACAGTTTAAATCTAAGCCACTAAACAAGTGTGGATGGATTTTCAATTTACAAGGACTAAGAAATGCCAGTAAATTTGAGTTATGTTTGTTCAGCCCCTTTGAAAATATGCCTATATTTTTATCAATCTCAAAATGCATTTAGCTGCCTAAACATAGATCTCACTCAGGTGAGATCTTGCAGGTTCAAAACCTGCAACAATGCAAAAATAAACCCAACCTGTTTCAAAGTTCTTGATTATTTCAAATTGAAGGACACCTTCTAAGCTCATTTACTGGAATTTGAAAGGGCATTTGGGAAAGGAATTTCATGTCACTGCAGAGCGAATATTTCTACTGGCTGAGATGTTACAGCTGACACTGACAGGCTCTGGAAGCAAGTTTGCAGACAGACCAGATCTACATGCACAAGTCTTGATTGGTGTAAAGAGGAGACATAGGATGTCATAAAGAAAGAAGTGTAAGTTAAAGCAGGGTCCTGTTTCAACTTCTTCCTATTTGTTTATAAGAGCAGAAGACAGCTGAGTTATGCTGAGTGGTGTTGCTTAGCAGCACTGAGCATGATTATACTTCACATGCACTCCTTTGCCAGTCAAAGGGACATAAAAGGAGCAACTTTACAAAATCAAGTTTAGCTAACACAGTTCAGTTTCCATTTGCAACTCTTTGGATGGATTATGGATGGAAGATCAGGAGCACAGAGTCATGGAGGCTTAAGGCCCTAATGACACTCGTCAGCTGCACCACACTCCAGCTCCGTTAGAGCTGATACATCCAGGCTTCAGCATGTCACAATTAAACCATTACCTTAAGTCACACAGCTGGTTGAAACAAACAATTTTTTTTCTCAATAGCTGTGGACAGAGGGCATGCCCACACATGCTTGGTGGAGCAGCAGAAAACACATCCAGGTATATTAGTGACCACATGCCCTTGGCTCATCACAGTTCAGAGGGCTCTGCAAACTGGGACCAGTCTGCCATGTATCTGTGTGCCTGCTCCCCTCTGGCTCCAGCACAGCTCTCACCTTACTTTTGTTGTCAGAAGGATAAATTCAGAGATAATTAGTGCCCACATGGTAAATTACGTATGAGTAAGCAGGTGAGAGTCCAAAGGTGATGTAGCAGTTGCAGGCATACCAAGGATGGCTCAAGCTGGTTTGAAAAACAGCAGTTCCAATTCACCAATAAAGAGCTCAGCATTATTGCCTCAATATTTGAAGCTTCTTTTTTGGACACATTTATGAATTGGGTCTCACTACTAATTTTTAAGCCTGACTCTATACTTTTCTTCTGCAAACAGAACATCTACTAAAATACCAAAGAAAACATACATCTAGTAGAGAAAGTCTGACATCTATTTATGCCACTCATTTTGGGGACAGGGCTAAGAGCTTTACTTTTCACCAGAGAAAAAGCAGAAGAAATAATCATGTACTTTGCTTTTTGGGAAATTTTCAGTGATACTCCTTTGCACAGTAAAATACCCAAGTTTTCCTTTGAGGCCAGGAATGTTGCCTTCTGCGCCAAGTTAATCCTTCATACTGGGTGCCACATTTCCAAAGTGGAGAGTGGACTACAGATTTTCTGTTTGGCTGCAAGCACTAGAGAGATTCACTTTCATTTAGTGTAATCTCCTGCTTTGTGATACGTCTGGAATTTTCACCACCCGCAACTGGGGCAGATTTTCGTGTTTTATTTTGCCAGTAGTTCGTCTCTCATTTAAAACAGAGAAGGAGCTGCTGATGGTTTTAGTAAAATTTTCACCTAAATATCTGAGACTTTCTGACCCAGCAACTCAAAAATTATCAGTATGTAAAGAAAAAAAAAGGGGGAATTATTTTGGACACCTAAGTGATAACTGTATTCCTTTGAAAGCCTGGTCCCAATTACTGGAGGTGATCCCAGAAAATACCTATCTACATGTCTTCTAAATGTGCATGGAGACAAATTTGTGAATAATGGACTACAATGCAGTGGAAAGAGGTGAGAACTCACCTGCCTTTAGCCTTAAGGGAAAAAAAAAATGTATTTATAGTATCTGGAAAAGCTGGCACTAAAAATTACCTTACTGACAAAATTCAAAGAACAAAAAATAAATTATACTTTCTGTGTATTATTACTTTTGTCTCATTTACAATTTTTAATTATGAATCTTTGGATAGTATCACTTTATGCTATTCCTGTCTCCCAAGATCATAAAAATGCAAACATAAATCAGATTTGGTAATAACGAGAAATTGACTTCCACCTAAATATGAGCTCTAATTTATAGTCACAACATGGGAGACAACTTGTCTCAGGGCCACAGTGACACAGTAGCCTGGATTCCTAGGATTTTTTTTTTAACAATGCAAATTATTGATATTTGCCCTTTAAGCCTTCATAGCCTCAAACATTTAAACACATAATGATTTTCAAATAAAACTGCATCACGAAAGGTAGACACAGATCCTATTGCTTCTGGAGTAGCCTCAATCAACCTACTACATAGTCTTCTTCCTTCTTCATAAATATTCATGCCAAGGAAAGGACTACTTGTTAGTAGTTAGAGTCCTAAAAAACAAAATTATTCATGGAATAGTGTGAGAGGTATCAGCCTGAGAACTCTGCATCAAAGAGACAGTATCAGAGATGTTGTATTCCAGAAGTACTTTCCAGTTTTTTACTAGTCATCTTCTGTATCTATTAAACCTTGTGGGCTTACAACATATTTGGGAAAAGAGAAACCAGTCTTGCTGTTTACAGATTTGAACAAAACCTTTGCTGAGAGCTGAATTTCCAAGGCTTTTCCTATCTTTAGCCAAATATTTGCTCTGCAGACTATGAAACTTAGAGCATTTAACACCTGTTTTACTTTGAAAATAGCTTGGCAGAAAATTATTTTGTCCACATATGTTTGTGTCTAAATAAAAAATTTAAAAAGCTAAGGGTCAGCATTTATAGGCTTGCTCCTGCATCCTTCAGGATGTCCCTTATGTACGAGTGCTACACACGAGTAAGCATCCCCAGTATCAAAGGTTGTAATTTTAACAAGCTGAGTTTTCTACATCCCTCCTGACAATTTTAACTTCTACACAGTACTAGCTGCCTCCACAGAATTCCTATTGAAGGTGTAGCTAATGATGAAGACATATCTACTGGCTTATCCTGCAGTCATATCAAAGACTCTAGACAGAATCTCAGAGATGTTTCTCTTCACATGTGACCCAGTAAAAGGATGCTGTCAGGCAGATTTATTCCCTTAGTTTAGGGCTACTGAAAGAATGCTTGAGCTTAATACTTAATTGGAACATTTCCATCAATTTTCTAATATTAGTAGAAATATCAGTAACTTTGGTTTCCTTCTTGGATGCAAATATTATCACCCTGCAGTGCCTGTAACATGACACAGTGTAGTTACACCAGGATATAAGATCAGAGCAAGAAATGAAGCAGAAACCAAAAAGAAATTTCCAAATTCTCATTTTCCTAACTCCATTTTACCTTACTTGACTGCAATCATTTTTAGCACTGCTAAAACCAGCCACAGTTTTAACGTGACAGCATCCTTCTAAGTCAGTCAGGCTCACACATGCAAAAGCCTAGCCCTGCATTGTAAGGATGTGTGTGAGGACGTGCCTAGGTGTCTCAAGCCTTCTCTACAAGTGACTAGAAGCCCCAGCAGCAGTGGTACTCACGTTGGCACTGTCCCCAGGCCACTCGGGCCCAGCCCCAGCAGCAGTCAATTCTGCTCCCAAACCGACACAGTCCTGCAGATGAGACGATCTGCCTGGGCCACCTGTACAAGACAGTTCAACAAAGTTTGCTGAAACATTTTGAAAGTAGCTAAAATCATCCTAGAATAAAAAAAAAAAAATACCCACCAACCAACAATCCCAAAAGACAACAGCAAAAACCTCTCCTGCATAGAGATTATTTTTTTTTTTTTTTACTTTTTTTTTAAGAGAGTAACTGCTTTCAGCTGAGCCTAGGATATTTCTATCAGTAATACTTTGTTTAGTTCAAAAAACACAAGTGACAATAGGTGAAGAGAGGAAAAGATAATCAGGATAACTGAGCGAAGCCTGAAAAAGCTGACATGCTTTGTATGCTCACTGCTGCCACTCCCAGGCTGGCACTGAACACAAGTTCAGAAGTCTGAAACAGAATTTATAGTACGGAATAAATGCCATCATAAAGTTTAGGCATTGTCTTAGTTCGCAATATACGGCAAAATTTTCTCACTGATACTGCCAAATTTTCTCATTTAAACATAAAAGGGAAAAAAAATGAGAAGAAAAAGCTTCTTGGACTGTTAAACAGAAATTAAATATAAAAGGAGAGCTGTAGTCTCCCCTTGTTCCAAGGAAAAGATACCACGGCCTCACGCAGTCAGTAACTATTGACACGAGTCAGTGATGTCTTTTAACGACAGGCTGAAATCCCATGAGCGCTGCATTCGAACAAATCCGATTAAAAAAAAAAAAAAAGAAAGAAACAAAGACAGGTCTAATTCCANTCGGGGGAGGGCGGGGGCCGCGCGGGCCGCCGGTCGCGACACCTGACACGACACGACACGACACGACACGACACGGCCCGCGGGCACACGCGCCCCCAGCTTCGTGTTAGAACTTGAGTCGCGATCTCCGCCGCCGTCTCTTTCGAGTGCCTCCGGGCGTCAATAAGTTAATTTTATCTCTACGGCACGCGATGCGCTTTGTTTTTCATTCTTGCGGGACGCGGCCCCGGCAGAGCAATGAACTCCTGTTACAGCCAAG